>CM050404.1:5771173-6371173 GCA_027580255.1 Therioaphis trifolii
TTTAAACAATGGTGAATTAACAGATCAAATCTTTCTCGCAAAGAATTAATGGCAGTGTCTATTATTGTGTGGAAAACTCTACTTCATATTTTTTTTCTGGATTATGAAGAGGCGTTTTATCTCTGTTTTCATAATGATATTAATAAATATATGGGGGACACACTTTAGGGGGACGGAGTGGCCGAGTGGACTCAGGTGGCGGTTACGACGCGTACCGTCGCCGGTTCGAACCCGGCCTCGGGCAGTCTCTGTAACTTGGACAGGAAACAATTGTCTTCGGAGAGAACTGCCATCCCCCTCTCCGGGGCATGGCAGAAACCTACGGATGCCCCAATAGAAATTCTGCCAAACTGGCATCCGAACTGTAGACCCTAGGGTCTACACTCCCGGATAACTATGCCATATGAAAAAAAAAGTCCACTTTCGATTTAGTAAACTATCTTTTAGACGAATGTAATTATGATTATGTCTTAACAGCTAAACTAATCAAGACAGTTTGGAGGTAAATAATAATATAAGATATATTTAATATCAAATTAACTTTAAACTAATTATATAGGTACATAAATTGCTTTTGCTATTTTCTAAAATGAATTGTTTATTTTTGATAGAAGTTTTTTGGAATTATCAGATAAGTATCAGGACCAAATGACCACCCTACTGCACCTACATTTTTACAGCTCTATTGTATGCTCTCTGTATATTCAGCAATCAAACCTCCTAAGTCTGGAAATTTCAGTATACTTGAAGGTTCAAACATTTATTTTATTTTATATAAATATGAAATATTCCAAGATTATTATGATGTTATCCATCTTTCAGATACGTTACCAATAATATCAATGCAAGATTCAAATGATATTATTAGCGATCCAGAAAATATTTCTCAGAGAGAACTAAAAGTTGAAGAATTAAAAAAAAAATTTATGTTATTATTGAAGATGGATGTTGGGACTTAGATGTTTAGATAGAACATATTATGCAGATGCAACAGTATTTGATTCTGTAGTCTATTTTTTGGCAAGGAAATAACTTAAAAACCTCTAAATTTATTTTGTAAATATATATATATACATATATTAATATTCATATAAATATATTCAGTAGATAAATAGCAAAGTGTTATGTAACATAACAAAACTAAATGCTTAAATTGCATTGAAGGTTTAAAGAACTTAAATACGTCATCAGTAGGTCAAGAGGCTGCTAAGTTCAAGCAAAAAGTAAAGGATAGGTACCTAACACATCCAGATCATAATTTGTTCAAAATTCTAAGATATTTAGAAACTTGTTTTGAAAAACATGCTAACTCAAATGATGTTTGAACTTACTTATAATGAGTTCTTTAATAATAAGTTTAAGCTTAATTTTCTTGTTCTGAGCATAAACTAAATTGATGTAAACTAAAATTTGTTCGTATTATATTACAATGATAGTGAGACACTATACTTATCTAGAAAACCAAAAAACCTAAAAAAAAGAAAACTAAAAAAAGTTGTCAAAGTTAGTTAAATGTTAAAATTCTTGTTAATACCTAGTGTTTATGTCATACAGTTACTCATTCTTATAATATTACATATGTTTTAAATCCAATATTATTATGTACTTTTTTACATATCGTTTTTTTATTGTTATATAAAGATCTAATAATTAAATAATTTCGTTATAATAAACAGTTATAACGTAAAATACATTTATTTGCAAGGGCATACTATTTACTGTTAATTTTAACCTTAAATTTATAAAAAAAATTATCGATGAGTGTGATATTACGAGGGGTACGCGTTTTTTTTATTCCCCTTTCGTTTTAACCTTTTTTTATTTTTCCCCCATCTCTGGATCGTTTTATATTCAATTCGCCTTTTTACCCGATTTTTTTTCACTCCCGTTTCCCGATTCGACCGGATGAAAATCTTTTTAGGTTAGAAAATAGTGGCTCCAATCGCGTTCGTCCAAATTCCCTCCGTGGTTTTTCCCCTCTCACCAACCTATCGGCTTATCTTTCCCGTCGTCGTTATCTCGATTTGTTTGTTCGTAGTGATAAAAGTACGCGTCGTCTTATCACGAACCGTTTTACAGCTCGTGTTTTCAACTTGAATTCCAACTCGAGTAGGTGACTAGGTAGGTTTAGGCGTCAGGTAGGATTTAATGATATACACTGCAAGTCGGAGTGCATTGGGTTCGTCACCGGCCTCCGGCGATCGCAAACTTTGAGGTTATTTTTGCTTTTTTCCTTCGTTTATCGTCTCCCATGATAACGCTGAAGTGATAAAAAAATTCTTTTCAGATTAGGATGTATCGAACTCCGGCATTTCTGGGTGAGTATCTCCGTATAAACCGTTTGGATCGAGTTTTTAACACACGTGATTTTTCAGGTGGAGCCGACAACGACTTGCTATTTGCAATAAAAACCGTTTTGAATAAATTTGGTTAGGATTGACAACGCGTACATTGGTGACACAAAGCCATTGAACGCATTGCTCTTTCGACTCGAATACGAACGAGAGTGTAAAATATCGTATGTATTTTGATACATACGATATTCGTCTCCTCTATTCTCTTGAATACCCTCCTTTTTATACATTATTTTTTAGAGTAATGAGGACATTACCAGGAGCCTCGCGATCCATGGTTCTATTGTCTTTTGTTATTAATTAATAATTTATCAAGACAAGTTCGCGTGAGGTCAATTTGGTAATTTATAGTGTCCCCATATCCTCGAGTCTAGCAATGTCTTAATCAACGTGTGAGCTCGCAACACCTCCCTAAAATAAAGGTTTCTGTATCTCAATACATCGATTTTTTTTAATAACATGTACCATTCTGTATTAATAATTTTACATACAATCATATTACAATGTAGGATTTGTGTATACAAAATTATATAACTGAATTTTTTACAGGATAAATTGGAATTGCCATTTCCAAAATATTCAGAGTTTTTTAAACTTTCAAAAATAATTTAAAATACCTTAACATATAAAAAATGTAAAGTAATTTGTAAAGTATGTATATCAAATAAACGTATGACTTTAGATAGCAATTCCATATAGTTGGATGTTTCTGACCTACAAGATGAGAAAATCGGTTGTTCCAACCTTCACATACGTTGTTTGTTCTTTGCTCGTCGTTTAAAGTTGTTTCATGGACATTCCACGTATTGGGTGGAAATAAAGGTGGTATACGGCGTTGTTGTCTTGCGCCACGTCCAAATGATCTATAAGTACCTAAAATAATTTAAGATGAATTATATATATTATACTAAATTTAAATAAATTAGGTTATATATAATTTTAATGATATCTAGGTACCTTCAACATAATTCACATTGAAATAGTCAACAATACTCTCTGCACCAATTGGAATTTTCATTTTTAGAATATTCATTGCTTCTTGCACTAAATTTAGAGGCACAAATGCAAGACCATCGAGCATTGAACAGTAATGATTAAAGTATTCGTCTTCACGATATTTTTTTTCGAGACCAAGTTGTTGAATTTTACGATGTGTGCTTTGGCATAAGTGATAAAAACAACCTCGCAGTACAACATGTGTACCTAAACATGACTTAATGGCTTACTTATGTAATGTATTTTCAGTGTATACTTGTGAGCATACACTGAAAATAAAAATTCTTTCTACATTTTTTTTCGTGGATACTTTTTTTTAGGTACTTTTTAACCGGTACTTTTTTTTTGGTACTTTTTTTCTATGGTACTTTTTTACTAGTACTTTTTTTCCGGGTACTTTTTTTTCGGGTACTTTTTTTCCGGACACCATATATAAATCTTGCAATATTAGGTATATGAACTAAAATATGTTTTATAATTTAAAATAATGAGAATAGGGAATCATAAGATTCATAAGTTGTTTTACTTTTTGAATATCATTGAATCAATAACGATTAGTTTATCATATTTTATCATTTATTTTCTTTCCTATTACCTAAGTTATTTATATTCCTAATACCTATAAATTATAAATAATTAAAAAATAAAAATAAATTCAATTTAATTTATTTATTAATTAGTACTTACATAAGTTGACCATATTTTGTAGGCATTGTACTTTACACTTGTAAATTAATAAAGTGTAAATTTTAAATGATGATATAATTTTGTAGAATAAACATAGCAGTGTATTCAAAAACATTGGTCAAGATGTTGGTGTAAAGACTGTAAAGAGGAAAAAAATGACGGTAAAGATGAGGGAAATAAAGTTACAAAAAAAAATTCAATGACTTTTCAGCCCAAGCTGGATTTTGCTAAAAGAACTATTTCCCAAGGTTACTATTTTTATGTAAAGTATACTCAATAAATAAACTCGATAACTTCAAATACCGAAACTTTCAGAAAAACTTATAAAAACGATCTCCTAAAATCAAAACTTTAGGGAAAAAATGATATAAATTTACAGAATGATACATGTTATTAAAAAAATCAAAGTAAAAGGTACCCTAATAACTAAGGTTATTAATATTTATTATTTAATAATATTGGAGGTAGTATGTCTATCTCATATTTACCATTGCTTCTGAATTAGAACAGAGCGTTCCATCACTTTCATCCCCGGTTTCCTCCAATACTTCATTAATATTGTGATTTATTATTGTTATAATAAAAAAAAAAAACGAAAAAATATAATAAAACCAGTAGGTACGATACAAATGACGTCTTCAGTCTTCAGTCTTGGTACTATTAAGTTAGATCACACACACAGTAGTGCAGTAGGTACACGTCGATAGACAAATGACAAATGAAAATTGTGATTTGTGAATTAATAAATAATGTCTATATCATAATACGGTTAATACTAACACGGTTACAATGTTATTCAAACATTTTCTGCGGTAACGCGAAGATGGATTTCCAGGAATAGCCGAATGCGGGTAGTGTGTATAGTATATAGTGTATAGTGTATAGACTATCATAGGTCTATAGTAGTGCTCTGCACGGTTCATGATTTTTAGATACCAGACCGGACTTGTCATGTTAACAGGGGACCGAAGTCGGGCCGGATTGAATAATGATTTGATCATGTGAACCAAACCGAACCGTTTGCTGTTGTTAAGCATATTAAGAAGACCGGACCAGACCATTACATTTTTTTAAACAATTAACAGACCAAACTGAACCGATTTTAATTGAAGTAAGACCAAACCGTACCACAGTTAATTTTATTTTTAAATATTAGACCGAGTTGGACGATTCCATAGATATATAATATAATAAGTTCGTGGAATTGAAAATTATACATATTACATAACGTCAAAATACGATATTATATTTATAGGTCACCGGGTATCCCTTTTTTAATTATTTGTTGTCATACAGTTCACGTCAGTCTAGACTGTAATTATTATTTAATTATTCTTGGAAAAACAGAAAGAGATAAAATGCTATTAGTGTCGGAAATTTAACATTTTATAAAATGTATAATATTATTATGTAATATGTATAATTCTTTCTAAATATAAAATTTTTAGGTAGCATTAAGAGGATGTGATACCACCAATTTTGAAGTGTAAAAACATCCTTGCGGAGAATAGTGATTACTCGTCGAATAGTGGATTTAGAGCAAAATCACTTATAATAAATTTTAAAGTTAACAATATTTTGGAGATAACCTCATATCCTTTTTTCAAAATACCGTATAGTTAAAAACTTACAGTTAATTAAAAAAAGTAAAATAAATGAAGATTTATACATTTAATTAATCAAGAAATAATTTAAGTAATCAAAAACGGATATGAGGTTATCTTCAAAATTTTTTCAGCTTTCTTTTTTGATATAGGTATTTTTACAAAAAAACCACTCAGAAATCCATATTCTTGGAACGCGCAAAACATGTTTTATAAGAAAAGCGCATAAATTACTTTTAATTTACGGCCGACAAGTGCTGCTCTGTTTCCGTAACGGCAGCGTTCGATAACGCTCGTCCCCCCCCACCTGTGAATCAAACTCCACCATAACTGGTTTTTGACGATTTAGTCATTAATGCCCACCACCAGACGTGACGAACTATAAATAATATCGCAAAATTGTAGATAACGGCGCGCGGCGGCTGGGCGGCATAAATAATAATTATTAGAGTTTCAATATTTTATACAACCATTTCATATTACGTTGTAGTCCCTAGTGGAAAACAGGGCAATTAGTGTGATTAGTGTGACCCCCCCACCGACTCATTCCACATACACACCGCGATATTGTCATTTTATAATTACAAAGAAAATAATATTTATATGATTTGGATCGTGCCACTGTCACGCTGTAATAGCAACGCACGGCCGCATCACGGTACTTTGTTTGTCTTTTGCAATTTGCAAGATATTATTTTATAATATACACGTCATTGTCATATTTGATATTTAAATATTTTGAATATGGCGAACAAATGTAAACGAACTAAACATTCGCAAAAGAAAATAATCTCTCGTAATCTAATACTAAAACGTTATAACAAAAAAGAGAGGTAAGTTTTGTATATTATTATTATTGTTATAATTATTATTATTTTAAATAAAATTACATCGCAGGATTCAAACAGTTACAAATAATGTCATGATAACTGCAGATTACGCTGAGATCGATTCTTCAATAGAAGAAAATCATGTTATAGAACCTTCAAATGAAAGTATAGAGTCGTAAGTGTACAAAATATATAATATATTAGTATATAGTACTATAGTAGGTAGTACCTATATAACATAGTGTTACTATGTCTATACTCTATACTCAATATTATTTGTTTATCACTCCCCACAAAAAAAAAGTTTTTGAGGAGGCGTTGAAGTGTATTTTAGACGAAATAATTAATAATACTATAGTCTATAGACTCAATATAAATCTACTAATAATAATAATTATATATTATGATGTATAGTAATGCTGTAATATCAGAATTTGATGTACCCCTCAATTCTATTGATATTTTTGACGAAACTTTAAGCCCGTAAGTTATAATTATTTTTTTTTTTTAAATATTATTTTAATTATAATATTACATTAAATCGCAGGATTCAATCAGTTACACAAAATATCACGATGACAGGTCTCACTGAGATTGATTATTCTACAATAGAAAATCATGTGATAGAAACTTTAAATGATAGTATAGAGTCGTAAGTCTGTAATATAATATATACAATGTCTATATTTGTTTATAAATTTCGATTTAATTTTTTTGGCCAAGTCAAAATACTTGAAAATTTAATAGAAAGTTTTCATAAGTTGATCTATGAGTGATAAAAAAATGATTAAAATATATAGGAACAATTTTTTTTTATAAGTGTTTGAAGTTCAAATATTGACAAAATTCGTCATAATCACGAATATTTGATATTTATTTTGTAATTTTACTATTTTAGATTCTGAGCGGAACGATGAATGTTTTGATTTTACAATGATGTGTGTTTTCATAAGTTGATCTAAAGGCGGTTTAAAAATGTTTAAGTTTAGTATGCACACTTTTTTTTTAAGTTAAAATTTTGATCAAATTCATCGAAATCTCGAATGGTTGCAAATTTTTTTTTTTAGTTATAAATTTATCCCCGTCGTCTCAAATGAAAATGGCCACGTGATTTTCTAACCAACTAACCGAATCTATATATTTTATTTACATTTATTGTATACAATTAAATTTAATTTAAAGTAAGTTCATATTGGCAAGACTGGGCAAGTTAATGATTTTTTTTAAACTCAGTTAAGTTAAACATGTAAGTTATACAGATTGTATATTGTTCTTTCTACTTAAATAAAAAAAATAAAAAATAAAAAAATGTATAAAATATCCTACACCGACAAACTGTCTCCGCTCAGAATCGTTATTCGTATACAATGATATATCATTCAATTCAAATTTAACACCATGCATTAGAGTGACCCACTATATAATATGTAGTAACACTGCACAGCATAGCGACATCCACTTACCCGTTTTTTTTATATTTTATGATGTACTTATGTACTAGAAAAATTTAGAATTTACTGGGGAGCATTAGATAAAATATAGGCCTTAATGGAATATTCATGAATCATTTTTCTTCGTATACAATGATTTTTCTGTTTGATTTGGCTTGTGTGTTTTGTTTAGTGATTTGACATTTCATCTCAAAGAGCGCCGCATTGTGGATATGTCTCATGTATTTTACCAAATTCAGAATTCTAAACAACATACGCCTGGTCTAGGTTATTCATTTATGGATGTAGATTTTATAAGTGAGTCAACCAAAGGTTTCGAGTGTAGTTGGAAATTTCAGTGTAGAATGTGTAATCTGAAAACCGTTATTACCTCGGAAAAACGAGATCCAGAAATAATTCCCATCAACAAAGCGGTAGTAAATGGCACTATTGCAACTGGCATAGGATTCACCCAACTAGCCGAACATACAGCTTCTATCGACATACCATGTATGACCGCTAAAATATACCTGAAATATAACAACGTAGTAGGTGCAGATATAAAAAGTAGTGCATGAGATGAAATGAGATTAGCCGGTATGGAAGAGAAAAGGTTGGCATTAGAGGTAGATGATATTGATGAAGATGGCATTCCAATGTGTCCAGTCATAGCTGATAGACAGTGGAGTAAAAGAAGCTACAAAACGAAGTACGACGCGTTATCAGGAGCGGTAAGAAATAAAATAAATACTATATAGTATTGCTGTGCCTAATATAATATTTATGGTGTTTATCCCTGTTTTTTAACTTATAATTGCCATGTAGACTGTTTCCTAAACATGTTTATGTTCTAACTGATATATTATTGTTTTGTATATTAGTATATTATAAATAATTAATATTAATAATTGTATTGGTTGGGTTTCATTATAATGTTGTAATTTATAATATCTCATATTCTCATTATAGTTAATTATACTTGTTAGATAATAAAAAATAAATAAATAGATAAACAATAATAATAATAATTAATAAATTTCCTGGTAAAAAATTTAAATCATAGGCTACAATCATTGGATATCGAACCAAAAAAATATTGTTTGTGGGAATTCGTAACCGCTACTGTGTTATATGCGAGAGAGCCAAAGTACTTGATAAGTCACCGAACACTCGCGAGTGTTTTTTAAATTGGTCAAAAGGTGCTACAAGTATCGAGGCTGATGCAATTATAGAAGGGTTTTTGTCTAGTATTTCAATCCATGGCCTAAAGTACAATAAATTGATCGGTTAGTACCAACTAAATTAGTATTGTTTTTTAATCTGAGCACTAGTAATTAATAATTGTATTATACTCCATAGGGGATGGCGATAGTAGTGTTACTAAAAAATTAAATGAAGTGATGCCATATGGTCCGATGTTATTAGTAGAAAAAACTGAATGCCGAAACCACATTCTACGAAATTATGGCCAAAACTTATGGGTCTTACCAAAAAAACGGATTATCCTTGTTATTTGAGAAAATTTATAAGCAGAAATATATTGAGATTTCGAACGGCTGTAACTAAAGCGATAACTCATAGAAAAAATTTGAATGATACTATGCAAGAAAAAATCGAAGGTAAAATGGATTAATTTATATTTAGATCCCTTCGTATAAATATAGGTACCAATTCAAAAATAATTGCAATAAATAATTATATTTGGTTAGGTTTACGGAACGATATATTAAATGGACCTTATCATATTTTCGGCCACCATTCCAAATGCGAACGTTATTTTTGTTCAGGACCAAAGTTAATTGAGAAGGACTTGATATCTGAAATTAACAAATGTGGCCTGATGAACGATATTAAGTTTGTTTTACGTCGAGTAGCTGACAATTCAAAAAGCCTTATTCATGACGTTGACAATAACTATTGCGAACAACTTAACAGCATCTTAAATAAACACATAGCAGGCGAGAGGATCAATTTTAGTCAAAAGCAATCCTACAACATCAGAGTTCAAGCAGCAATTGTGTCATTTAATTCTAAAGGAAATTTTATTCGTACGATGCATAAAAAAATCACAAACAAAAGTCCAGGTTAAACATTTATTTATGACCTACATTAGTAAATACATAATACTACATTATACATTATACATTATAGTATAAAATAATATAGGTATAACCTAACCGAGTCTGAATGGAATGTCATACGTCCACAAGAAGTTATGTATGCGAATAACAATAAGAAACGTCCATTTCCCAAAGTCAGGACTTATAATGTTTTGCCTAAAAAAACGTGGACACCTATAATCGCCGAACATTTTTGGATCCACACTCAACTTCCTTGTTGCTTGGCATTTCAAAGAAGTAAAGTTTACCCAAGTGGATCTAACTATGTGGTAATTGTAGGACGATGTACAATTTGTGCATCATATTTCAAGGGTATAAGTGCTGAAAAACCAACAGAAAATTCTAGGTAGGTATATATAAAGAATTAAAATATACAATTTTATAAACTTTATCTACAGAAAAAAATTAAGAAAGTCAAGTGGGTAACGACGATCTGCTGTACAATAGGCGTTGACTAGGTTAAATTTGAATTCAATGATATATCATTGTATAAGAAAAACAATAAGATCAGTATTATCCAATATTATATTAAGTATATTTTATTGTATTAGCAGTTAGCCAATATTATTATTTGTTATATTTATATTTATTACCATATTTTACAATATTTTGTAGGTAAATATATATTACCTAATATAATAATATAATAATATTATTATGTTTGTTGGTATTGATACATATAACATTTTTTTTTTACAAACGATACATTTAATATATTATTAAAATTTATTAAATTATGATTATAATAGTACATCTTTAATACATTTATTATTATATGCAAAATAGGAACTATATTATAAGATGATTCACGAAATCCACTTTCAAATGTTCTAAAAGCGTGATAAATTTAATATTAAACATATTATAATATCAATAACGAGAATATATAAACATATATATATATATATATATATATATATAACATTAAATAAACACAAATTAGTAGGTACATTATAAAAAAAATGGTATTAATTTTTATCAGGTTTCAACAATATAATTATTATATATTTATAGATATATCGATATTATATAAATACTGTTGTTAAAAACTGATTTTCCGGGGCATGCTGACATAAAAAAAATCTGAGTTTGGTCAAACAAACACAAACAAATGACGTACTAAATGTTGGGAAAAGAAAATTTACGAAAAGTCAATAATTAACGGGGTGGGGGGCTGTGGAAACGTTTTCGCAGCCCCCCTCACGGAAAACCGATTTTCCAAGATGAACCGACATCAAACAAATTCTGAGTTTGGTCAAACACAAACAAATTACGTACTAAATGTTGGGAAAAGAAAATTTACGAAAAGTCAATAATTAACGGGGTGGAGGGCTGTGGAAACGTTTCCGCAGCCCCCCTCACGGAAAACCGATTTTCCAAGATGAACCGACATCAAACAAATTCTGAGTTTGGTCAAACACAAACAAATTACGTACTAAATGTTGGGAAAAGAAAATTTACGAAAAGTCAATAATTAACGGGGTGGAGGGCTGTGGAAACGTTTCCGCAGCCCCCCTCACGGAAAACCGATTTTCCAAGATGAACCGACATCAAACAAATTCTGAGTTTGGTCAAACAAATAGAAACAAATGACGTACTAAATGTTGGAAAATGAAAATTTGGGAAAAATGATATGTGGGGGGGGGCTGGGGAAACGTACGTTGGTGATGAGTGTATAGCACTTTCTATTATGAAATCATCTGAAGAAGTAAAAACATAAATATAAGATTAGTAATTCCATTAATTATAATTATGAGCTTATTAATAGCAGGTGAAATTATAATGTATCACATTAAAACAAAATGAAAAACAAATTTTAAAATTTAATAATTAATATTATAAGTATTCAAATTTTATAAAATATCTAGGTTATTATAATAATATGTGTTACTACAGTCTTGTCCCGACAGTCACAGTGTTCGGACGTATTTACTTTTCACCTGTGCTGTTATCACATAACTTTAATTAGCGTCGTTTGGTAATTAGTTATACTATGCCGTCGTCCTCGGGCGGCGACTCACGCGCTGGGCAGAAGCCCAATACTTCTAAAATGAAAACTTCTTTAAGTCTTAACCACGATTCTGATCCTGATTGGCTCACTCAAACTTCAAAAAAAAATCGTAAGTCTACTTTAAAACCATCAAGTCCTGTTTCCCCAAGCTTAAAACAAATTTTATCCAACCCACCGTCATTAATTACGGCTGATACTGCATTCAACTATAATAATAATCTTTTATCTACCTCCGATAATACCTCTACGGCAATGTTAATCGATAATAACGCAATTACTGCCGATTCTATTCCGGTCGCCGTCGAGTCGTCTACATCGATTGATAATCAGCCTACGTCGTTAGCCTCAACTACTACGAAATATCAACATAATAATGACGATAATATTTATTCACCGTTGCGAAATTTTTCACACGACTACGTTGGTACGGTTATCGTTCTTGTTGAATGCGTGGATCCAATAAAAATCTTGGTAACTGGCACCCTCTCAAGGCTGCTAAATTGTTTTCTTCGAAATTCAAAGGCATTACCAACATTAAGCCCGCTAGTATAAATAAAATCAAAATAACGTTTGACTCCGTGAGCAATGGTAACATTTGCTTAAATTCAAACGTTTTGAGCAATAACGGTTTTACGGCAATTATTCCATCCACGCTTATATATTCGTTCGGAATTATTAAAATCGATAATACTTTCTCTGAAGAAGACTTTCGCGATGGTCTCCAATCTTCGGTTACCGTAGAAGCGTTTAAACGTATTACAATAAAAAAAGACGGCACCATAATTCAAACACGTATTGTTGAACTCAAATTTGTTGCTCCAAAAATTCCTAGTCACATTTCAATATACAATATGCTATTCGATGTCCAACCCAGTATAAGATCTCCAGTTCAGTGTAATCGTTGTCTTCGTTTTGGCCACACTCAACAATTTTGCCGCAGCAAACCGAGATGCAGTCATTGTGGTAGCGATGACCACTCTTACGAGGCTTGTCCGTCGGTTAATGTTACGGATCCGAAACGTCTTTTTTGTAGTCTTCCTCATCTCGCTACCGATCATAGTTGCCGTGAATGGTTATTTCAAAAAGAAATTAAAAAAATCATAGCAGTTGAAAATATATCATACCGTGAAGCTTTAGATTTTAAGAAAAACAATTTTCATACCTCCGCTTTTAAATATTCCGAAATTGTAAATAGACAGTCTATCCCAACCGAAACTACATCTGTCCCAACTTCCTTTACAAATGTCGATTTTCCTAATTTAAACCCTAGTCATCATTTCTTTAACTCTGGTAAAAAAAAAATTAAAACATATCCCTCCACTTCCAAAAAACATTTTTTCCTGCCTCAGGAACCTCTATTACCTCAGTCCAATAGTATCTACTTTAATACTTATACTCAAAATTCGCAACCACTCGCACAATGTCCTAACGATCTCTCTTGGGTTCATCCGCTGTCGTTTAAATTATCTGAATCTCTCATTAACTCTCCTACATTACTATCGCCTCTCTCCTCCTCAACCCTTCAAAACTTAATTGAATAGTCATTACACTCTCTTCTATCTGTTCCCAAACTGAACACCACTCCTTAAGAACCTACTCACTATATTTTTCTATCCCCATGTCTTTACCACGTAGTAACAACTCTTCTCTTTCACTAAATATTTTACAGTGGAACGTGAGAAGTTTACCTGCTCGTATTAATTCTTTGCAGAATTTACTAGCTCACAACAAATGCTCCATTGCTATACTCTCTGAAACATGGTTACTTCCTTCTCGTGCATTTAACATTCCTCAATTTAATATGTTTAGATGTGATCACCTTGACGGTTATGCAGGTTCTGCTGTCGCGGTTCACAGTTCTTTAAAATCTAGGATGATTACTATCGATCCTGCTACGAGAAACCGTCTTACTGAAAAAAAAGTTAATATTGTTGGCGTTGAATTATTAAAATCCAATTGTTTTCCTTCTATTTCCATATGGTCCTGCTACATTCCTGGTGATACCCATATTCCCATGGATCTATGGCAGTTATTATTCAATTTGATTTCTCCGTCTTCCTTATTATGCGGTGACTTCAACTCCTTCCACCCCTCTTGGGGCTCCTCATATTCTTCCCTCGAGGTAGTCATATATATGATACTGTCAACTCTCTTGGGTTATGTATTTTAAATAACGGCAGCTATACTCGTATTGGGCGTCCAGGCTCTAATAACTCAGCCATAGACTTATCCTTCTCGTCACCTGATCTGATATGGAATACAACTTGGTCCACCCTAGACGATCCTAACGGCAGTGATCACATTCCTATCCTTATTACCATCAACTCTTCTTGTAACCCTCAATATCCTATTCTTAACCAATCTGCACAATCCTCCTTTACTAACACCCTACCTTTTAATCTTAATAAAGCCGACTGGCCCTCATTTTCCCATTATGTACAAAAAAGAATCTCTTCATTACAAGATACGACGTCCTCGACTATTTCTTATTCCACCTTTATTGATATCTTAAATCAGGCATCAAGTACCTCAATTCCTGTGAAAAAAACCTATTCAAATATCTATCCCCCTTCCCCTCCATGGAGGAATTCGTCTTGCACCGAGGCATGTAAAAACAGGTCATATCTTTTTAAATTATTTCGCCGCTCAGGTTCTATGGTTGATTTCGTAGCATATAGTAAATCCTGTGCTACAACAGCACGGACCTTGAAAAAAGTAAAACGCACAGCATGGAAAAACTTTTGCTCCAACTTAAATCCATCTGCTACTATTCACCATCTCTGGCACACAGCCAGACTTTTTAAAAAATGTGTTGTTCCCTCACCTCGTCCTATCAATGATGGTTGGTTTGATGCTTTTTGCTCTAAAGTGGCCCCTTGTCATGTTCCTTCGGAAGATGAAGCCAACAAACAATTTACAACTCAACCGTTACAACCCCATGTTATCCTTAATCCTTTCTCAATGTCTGAATTAATGTATGCTATCTCTTCACGTCGCTCTTCTGCTTCTAGACTTGATAACATATCTCCTCTTATGCTAAAAAACCTACCTCCTAACGCTCTTGAAGTTCTACTCTGTATTTTAAACAATTTCCTAATAACCCAACGTCTCCCTTCATCCTGGTCTTCCTTTCGCGTTATTCCAATCCCTAAGGCTAACTCCTCTCCTTCTTTTCGTCCTATCGCTTTATCTTCAGCTTTATGTAAAATTTTCGAGCACATGCTCAAATCGCGTCTAGATTGGTGGCTCGAACCAGGATCAATTTTGTCTGATAACTTGTTTGCCTTCCGTACCTCTAGTACACTCGAATGTCTTTCTGTTTTCTCCGGTCATATTTATCACGCCTTCAATGATAAAAAATTTTTGGTAGCTACCTTTATCGATATTCGGAGCGCGTTCGATTCAGTTCATAGTCCTACTCTAATTTCTCATCTTTCTTCTTTAGACTTACCATCTGCTTTCTGCAATTTAGTAAATTCTCTTTTCTCTTGCCGTCTTCTCTCTTTCTCCTCTGTTTTTGGTTCTCACAATATTCGCTCTACCTTTACCGGTCTCCCACAAGGTAGCTGCTTAAGCCCCATCCTTTTTAACATCTACATAAACTTCATTGCCAAGCATCTCTCTTCACGAGGCCACTTATTCCTCATTTATGCTGATGACATTGTAATATTCTCAACAAACAAATCTCTCAATCTCGCCATTGAGGCATTAAATGTAGCTCTCATGGATCTAAATGACATCCTTTACCAGTCTTTCTTTACAGTCGCTCCTGAAAAATGCAAAACTGTTATCTTCACTCGTCGTCGTTATCTTCACCCTCCTAGCGTTTTTCTTGATAATACTGTCATACCTTTTGTTCCTGATGTCACCTACCTCGGAATAACTTTAGATCCAAAACTACGTTGGGCTCCCCATATAGCCTCTCTGTCGAAATTTCTTGTTAGCTGGTCAAATTTCCTCAGATCCGTTGCTGGCACCTGGTGGGGATCCCATCCTTCATCATTACTTTTAATCTATTCTTCTATTATACGATCAAAACTCGACTATGGATGTTTTCTCTTTGGATCAGCATCTATCTCCGTCTTTAATAAACTCAATAAACTTCAATCATCCTGTCTCAGAACGATTATGGGTTATCTAAGATCGACTCCTACTCCAGCTATCGAAGTTGAAACCATCTGTCCTCCATTTAATATCAGATGTCGCTGGTTAGCGGGAAAGTTTCTCCTTAAATCTTTTTCAAACTCCAACTCTGTCATCTTTGACACTTTTTTCTCCCTATTTCTTAATTGGCGCTACGTCAAAAAATCACTTCCTGTTCTTTCTCTCACTGCTAATTCGTTATCCTCTTTCCCTGAATATATTCTCAGCTCAAATTTATTCCCTTGTTTTGATCTTTCATATGAATCTCTTCTATATTCACGCCATGTTAATATAGACTCTTGTTTCTTAGAACTCTCCTCTGATACGTTAAAATCCCTTCCCCCTTCTACTGTCAACAATCTTTTTCTGGATTATATCAGCGATAACTTTCCCTTATTCATTTTAGTCTATACTGATGGTTCCGTTTTCCCCTATTTCTGCAGGTTATTCTTTCACCATCCCTAAATTATGTATTTCCTTTTCTAACAATCTACCACCCACTTCTTCATCCTTTTCTGCCGAATGTTTTGCTATTATTGAAGCTCTCACACTCATCTCTTCTTTATCCCCAAATAGCTTTTTAATTGTCTCGGACTCAATGTCAAGTGTTCAGTCGTTAATTAGTTATCCTTTCAATACTCGTCTTTCTCCTCTAATCCTCCGCATAAAGAGTATCCTTTTCTCTCTAAATCAAGCTAACTTTACCATCAAATTCCTCAGGGCGCCTAGCCACTCTGGCATCCTCGGCAACGAAATCGCTGACAATCTGGCTAGGTCCACTTCTACCATCTCATTGCCTTCCCCTTGTAAAATTCCTTCCTCTGACTTCCTCCCAATTCCTCGTCAACATATTAATTACCTTTGGTCTTCCTATTAGAATAGTCTTCCGGCTAATTTTGCCTCAAAATATAAAAGTGTTGTTCCCAATCTATTAAAAAAAACCTGGTTCAATAACCGAAAATTATCCAGAACGTCGGTCATACAATTCAACCGTCTACGAGTTGGTCATTATTTTCTTCCTTCTCATTCCTATAAACTCTCTTTAAATGACTCTCCTTATTGCACTAAACATCCTGAAGAAATAATTTGTGACCTCCCCCATATTATTTTTAGCTGCTCTTCAATTTCCCACAATCGTTTAATTCTTTTTAGTTTTTTAAAATCTCAAAATATCCAACCTACTCTTTCTTCTATTCTTAATTCCAATTCTGAAATTACTATAATCCGAATATTATCCTTCATCCGTGAGACTGGTCTATCTATTTAATTATACCTAAATATAGTAAATAAATGTGCAACTTAATATTAAGTTAGGTTGTTAAGTTAGTTTAGTTAGTTAGTTAAGTATACAAATGTACATTATCTATAATTGTCGAAATTAATTGTTAACCTACAAAGTTTCTAAATAAAAAAAAAAAAATAAAAAAAATATGTGTAACTAGTTCTATTAGTATTATTATCTTATTAGCTATCTCTAATAAAATTATTATATTTGAATAAATCTACAATACTGTGAACAGATTAAAAATAAATTATTGTTCATTATTATTTAGTTTATTATTAATTAAATATTACATCTTTTTTTTAATTGAGTGAAGAAAATCAATACAAAATTAAATTGTGAAAAAAATATTCTTAAAAATTCTAAATATGTATTCTATATAACAATTGCCTATTCTCATTTTGTATCTATATAAATTGTTTGTAATACCTATTTTTCCTTACCTATTGAAATTTTAAAATTTTAAATAAACATATTATATTCAGTCATTTTTCATAAGTATTGGTTGTGTCAACGTGCTTCTAAGAATAAAACCAATACAAATGAAGTCATGAGTAAAAGAAATACTGTTTGTCAAGCATCGTTAAATATACTTTAAAAAAAAAACAATAAGGACACAAGGAAAAATTATGGCTTTTTAAAAAAAGATCCACCACTTTGTGCATTAGTTCAATTGAAATTAAATCACAATCATCCGATTTATTCATGTGGTGCACTCGGACATTTAAGAGTGTCTGATGAAATAAGTAGGCATATTGCATAAGCTAATACCTTTGTTCAGAGATACATTTTTCTTATTTTTTAGACAAGAAAAACATTTTTAACATATTTTGATGATGGATTGACAGCAAGTGAAGCTTTACACACTCATGAGAGTAAATTTATGCTACTTGATAATGCATGTAATAAGTTAGCTAATGCTGCATTAAATCCAACTAAAAGGCAAGTGTATTATATCCACAACGAATGGAGAAAAGATAATTATGGACCTATTCATGAACCCCTCCCTAAGTTAAAAGAAAAAACTGAATTTTATAATAAACAAGGTGTGAATTGTCGTGGTCCGTCCGGGGTGGTCACGTCTCGGTCGCGTGAGGGACGAAGGACACGAACAAAAAAATAAAAATCAGTAAGAAAAGAAAAGAGACAAAACGTATTAATCTTTATATATATTGTGGTCGTGACGCAACACTTTAACAATATAATAAAAAAAAAAAATAAAATAAAAATAAATTAAAAAAAAAAAAAAACAAGTAGTCGTACAACGATAAACGAAAAAAAAACAATGTTTTGTGGACGCAAAAATGGTCGGACGGAACGTCGCGTGTTTAACGTCGGACTTGAAGTGGACTGGTTTTGTTCCCGGCCCGGCGGCCGTCGTCGCGGACTTGCGCCCGCGTTCCCTTCTATTGATAGATGGGTAAGCGGGGTTCCGCTTGTGACGGTGTGTGCCGCGAGCTTGCGGTTGATAAAGAAATATCGACACGGCCGCCGACATACGCATATTACGGATGCCGCACGGGACCGCGTCAGAATTTTCTCAATATTTTTATGTAGGTACACAATTTTGTGTTGGTATATTATTTAGGGATTGAAATTAAATCAGAAATGCCTTGGGCAGTATTAATTGTTACACCAATAATGAATAGAGCTCAACAATTAAAGTCGTCTCAAAAAATAATTTTTATTGATTCTACTGGCAGTGTCGATACAACAAGCAACACAATAACTGTAATTTTAACTATATCTAAGGCTGGAGCTATACCAATAGCGATTCTTATTCATTATGGTCAAACTGAAGAAAGTTATAAAGGAGCACTATCTCTATTCAAATTATCTTTTCCACTATGTTTTGGTGGTAAAGAGGCATTTTTAATTTAAAATATTCTCAAAATAATTTAACATAAAAACTTAAATCAAAGATTACAGTAATTAACTATGAACTATTTTATATCTACAACTAGGCACCTACTGTATTTATGACTCTAAAGCTGAAAAAAATGCATTTAATTCATTATGGCCTTCAGCAAGACAATTCTTATGTCATTTTCATATGGCTCAAGCCGAATGGCGTTGTCTTCATGATAATAAGAATGAAGTAAGAGCATCTGATCGTTTAACTCTAATGAGAAAATTTCAAAAGGTAAAATATGATTTATTTTGATAATTATTTAAATTTTAATACTTCCATTTCCATTATGTTTTAAAATCCCATGTTATATTATTGAAGTTGTAAAACATTAGACATATGGGATAACATCATTTATAACATATTTAGTTTATATACGATACAAACTAATAATACACTACTTACTTTTAAATTTTAATTAAATGGTAAATTAAACCTTTTAGAATTTAGAATATTTATACATATTGGTGTGCAATATTTTAAATATGAATGCTATCTAAAAAATGTAAATATTTAATTCCTACCATTATTCACTAACAAAGTATAACAATTTCACAACAAAATTTGATAAAATATGTTACTTAATGCTGCCAAAAATAATCGTAATATTCAGAATATAAAGTAACAAAATTAATTAATATTACATAAATAAAAAGATTTAATTTAAGAGGACGTGATACCTAAAGCGTTACGCATACAATGACCGAGAGAAAGCGCTTTTAGGTGTTTTCAGGATCCGCAAGCACGCGAGTGCGTCGCGTATGCCACGCCTACGGCCAATTACTCGTAGTCGGCGGCACCGCTCAATCTGGTCTCGGGAGCGCCGGTTATTATTCGATGATCGTTTGACCATCAATATATTAATACACACACGTAAACGCTGCGGTATTATTTTCAATAACTGCGCGTACCCATTCGAACTATTTTAGATTCTGAACGGAGTGAAGAATGTATTGATTTTACAATGATGTGTGTTTTTTTTTTTTTTTTTTTTTTTTTTATTATTTTTGTGTCTGTCGACACGATTTGGGACAGTAAAAATGCTTCGATTGCCTTATATAGCAACTTTTCTGAAAGGAAATTGAATCTAGTTGGTACTTTGGGGGGTCAAAAGTTAAAAATTTTCAATATTTTTTTAACGCACCGGGAAAAACCCTTAAAAAATGAGGGAAAAACGGTATATTTTACGCAAAACCAGTTTTCGACAAAATCAAATTTTTTATTTTGC
Organism: Therioaphis trifolii; assembly: GCA_027580255.1. Lineage (NCBI taxonomy): Eukaryota > Metazoa > Arthropoda > Insecta > Hemiptera > Aphididae > Therioaphis > Therioaphis trifolii. Next base: position 5,791,768 of record CM050404.1, read on the forward strand.
TATAACTCAAAAACTAATCGATGTAAATACTTGAAATTTTCACCAAATGTTTAGATTAGCGTTCTCTATACACCGTTAAATTTTCAAAGTATTTTGACTTTTATTGAGCTAATTATAGACAATTGAAATTTTCAATTTTTTTAAGTATTTTTTTTAAAATAACGATAAAATTTTTTTTTTTTGCCAGAAAATCTTGAAAATTTAATACAAGGTTTCTTATAAGTTGTTCCATAACTGATAAAAAAAAATCCAAAATCGTAAGTCACAATTTTTTTTTATAAGTGCTCAAAGTTCCAATTTATACGAAATATGTAAAAATTGCGAAAATTTGAAGTTATTTTGCAGTTGAAAATTCATAAAATTTTAAGTATTCAAAACTAAGAATTGTAAATTCGGTACAAAGTTTGACATACGTTTTCCTTCAATTATCTGTAAAAAAATTTGCACTGGAATAAAATCAAAAATTTTTATGAGTGTTTGAAATTACAATTTTTTCACATAATCGCGTAAAATAACAATTTAGGCATCACTGATTTTTGATATTTGTTCTTATTCAAAAAGTATAGGTCGTAGAAACTTAAAACTTTTACAAAATGTTTAAATAGGCATTTTCTTTACATAGTTGTATTTTCAAAATATTTCGTTTATTTTTGAGCTATTTATAGGCATTTGAATAATTCGATTTTTCTTAGATTTTTTTTTATAAAAGTCGATAACAATTTTTTGGCCCTACCAAATCGCTTGAAAATGTAATAGAAGGTTTTGAATAAGTTGATCTAAGAGTGATTCAAAAATTATTCAAATACATAGGCACAATTTTTTTTTATAAGCAGTTGAAGTTCAAAAATCGACTAAATTTGTCAAAATCACGAATATTTGCAAATTATTTTGTAGTTGAAAATGTATAAAAATTGTTGTATTCAAAGATAAGAAATGAAAATATTATGTAATATCACAGCTGATAAAGATAATTAAATAGATTAAGTTTATTATAATATAATCAGTAGCTGACAGCTGTTCTATACAAAATATTGGTAGATTGTAAACACAAGGTGTATAACGTACCTTTACATGGTTGAATAGAACGTTACTAACTTCCAATTTCCAGTTATTTTAATGTGTGTATCAGTTCCATAAACATGCGGATTTTATATATTATTATTAATTATTAATATTTAAATAGACGTAGCCACGGAGCATTCAGCATATATGGACGGCGGGGTCGGGTGGTACCGTCACGATAGTGCATTTAGGCAAATAATATGGTATTTACCTACGCCCTATCTATGCACATCCTGGTTTGTCCAATGCTCACGAGCAGAAGTCACATGAATAGACAAATGTAAATTTAACCCAATCTAGGATATTAAAATAAAATATATATTACAATTTAAGGCTGACATCTTCATCTTCGTTCAGAATCGTCTTTTTTTTTATAATATAAAATAATTCCAAAATCTATCCAATAATGCCTAATCTAGCAATGCATCTCGTGTATCCCACCCAACTACTGTATCCTGTACTTAACTTACAATGATTTATCATTGCATTCAAATGTAAAGTACCATACAACTAAACTATCGTAAACCAGGTGATCCCATGATAGAAAGTGCTATACACTCCTCACCATTATCTTGTCCGAGGAGCGAAGCGACGAAGGACGAACTTCCACCACCATTATCTTATCGGCTTTTTTTTGTTTGAAGTTACTGCTTACCTAAATGTATGCACCAATATATAGATTGTAAAAACTGTAATATAGCATAGCTTAATTTGTAGTTATTGCACTATTAATCATTCAAATATAATACATATAGTATAAAATTATTTAATAGTACCTAAATAAATACATATTTTACGTTCAACTGTTCAATATTATCTTACTTTTTTAATATGATAATAAGTAAAACCAAACATTTTTTTAAATAATAAATAATAATACCTTTAATGTACACTCGTAGATACGACAATAATGCTCTAAGAAATGTTTTTCGCTTTAGCATCCATATTCTTTGTAGATTGGGTCTACCTTTACTGCCTCAAATTAACTAACTTACTATGTATAATTGTAAATTATGTAAACAAATGTAATATAAATCGTACTAAAAAAAATATACAAAAGTACACCAATATTTTAACTGCTTACCTAAATATATATTCCAATATATAGATCGTATATAGAAACTGTATTATAACATCATATTCGATGATCGTTTGTCCGTGACGGATCGCATCAATATAAAATTCACGCCGCGGTATTGTTTTTAATATCTACGCGTACCAGTGGCGGATCCAGGATTTTGATAAGGGGGGGGTCCAAAAAAATTTTAAGGGGGGGGGGGAGTAGACATTTTTTTCTTGAGATATATGCAAAATTACCACGTATATACAGGTCACCATAACGGCTTGACTACCGTGTTATAGAAAAGCTATTAGTGCTGTCCAGTCGTTATGGCAGTGCATATAGTTTGTTCGCGAATTCAAACTGCGCGCCAACCTAGTCGCGATGACAGCGCCGTGCGATTTTTCTTTAAGTTTTACCGTTGATATTTGCGCCATCTATGAGCGTGTTTGAGCGTATTTTAATTATTTCTTTGTTTCTTTCAACACGCATTGTGTAAACATGCCGAAGTTGACAAGTGGTTAGTATAATTTCAAGTGAGAAAAATCTCTTTTCAAGTTCTCTTACTGAGAAAACACGCCTCACAATATGAAGAGGACATTGTTTTCCTATTTCACCCGCCTTGATCCAGAATCAGAACCAGAAACAAAGAAAAAGGAAAAACAGGTAAGAAAAATTGCAATAAAAAAATGATAAGTATATCGGAAAAGCTACTATTTTTCAGTGGCGGTGCGTCAGGGGAAACTTTGAAACGGTGTCTCCCCAATAATTATTACATCGAAAAAAAAAATTTGTTTTAATTTGTAAAATTATTTTCAAGTATATGTGAAATCTATGTGTAAATAATATACTGTGTTGTCAACTATATTTACTATATATATGTATGAGTGTATTATACCTATTATGTCCATCGTGGTGTGAATACGTATGATTCAATGAAAATACGTTCTGAGCTATTTTCGGATTTAGTGATAACGGCGGACGACGGCAACGAAACGAAAGAGACGGTCGAACGACAGTCTCAATTCAATAGATAGGAGGTAAATAAAAGTTTGGGGGGAATTCATTATCGATAATGGTTATAGTACGGAGTCCGGGAGACTAGTCTCTGACACGTTATTCGTTGCGTATGCTTGTATAGTGCGTTATTTTGTACATTAGATCTTGTAGCTTTTTTGATTTAATATTGAAGTAATGGAATCAAAACATTGTGCATTAGATGAATTATTAGACAATGATTTTCATTCATTTACGTATGATGAAAAATGTAAATTAAAAAACAAAAAACCTACTCCATATTTATTAATTGAATATAAAGACGGAAAATTTACCCGTAAATTTCAAAGTAGTTGGTATGATAAATTTACGTGGTTGTAATAAACGCAACAAACTTTTTTGTTTCATTTGTGTATTTGTCAGTATCTAGTTTAAATTAAAAACTTAGAATGAAGTAGAATAATTTGCTATCAAAAATTTAATAATAACGAATAGTTACACAAAAATCAAGTCTCCCCGTAAATTTTATTCACGCACCGCTACTCCTATTTTTGCACAATGTATTCATATAATTTATAATTTCAAAAAAACTGAAGATTCTCATTAGTTTTTAGCTAACCATATTTTTTTAACACAGATTGAAAATGCAGAGAAGCTTAACCTCGAAGAAAATCCACCGGAGACTAAAGGACAATCGACTTCCGAAGATACGTCAGTTCAAAACAAACAAGAATTGCTTCTATTCAAAAACGACATCGCTCTAGCCACGTCTAATGCTTCAAATACAAGAAACGCGAGTGAAATCCTGAACATTATCGACGACTCGTGGGTGCCACCAGCTAATTTTTCGTTCCCGACATCAACTGCCAAAAATTTATCTTTTCAAAGAAAATGGCTTGAGGAATTTCACTGGTTGGCATATTCTGCGAAAGAAAATGGCGCATATTGTAAGTGCTGCATAGCTTTTGACGTGAAAACCGGTGGAATACGCGACGTACGTCTGGGGAAACTCATCAACAAGCCGTTCAACACTTGGAAGCACGCGAAAGAAACTTTTCGGAACCACGAAAAACTTGATTACCATAAAAAATCCATCGTTGCTTTTGAACATTTACGCGATATTCAGCTTGGCAAAACTAAATCTATTGATGAACAACTCGATAAGCAGAAAGAAAAAACTAAAGAAGACAATTACGAACGACTGAAACCCATAGTTAGTGGAATAGTTGTGTGTGGGCGTCAAGGAATTGCACTTCGTGGCCATAGAGACGATGGATGTTTGTATAATGAAGAGGAACCTGACGCGGATGATAAAACTGATGGAAAATATTCGAACGAAGGAAACTTTCGTGCAATTTTACGGTATCGAGCTGAAGGTGACGAAACACTCAAGAAAAACCTTTTGTCTGCTCCGAAAAATGCAACATATTTGAGCAAAACCATTCAGAATGAAATTATCGCAACTTGTCATGAATTGATCAGAAAAAAAATCGTTGATCGAATAAATCAATCGGAAGGATTCTCAGTTTTAGCCGACGAATCGACTGACATTTCAAGCATAGAGCAATTTTCCATTTGTACACGATACTTGGATTCACAAACAAATATTTGTGAGGATTTCCTCGGATTCGTTCCCGTCACTGACGTTTCTGGACAAGCTCTGGCAAATTCCATCAGGAATTATCTGACCGATATCGGCGTGGATTGCTCATTCATGTACGGCCAAGGATACGACGGAGCCCCGGCAATGAGTGGCGAATTTCATGGAGCACAGGCTTATTTGAGGTCTCATTTTCCTCTCGCAATTTATGTGCATTGCGCCGCACACAGCTTCAGTTTGACCATCAATGCAGCTTGCGAAGTATCTGGTATTAAAAACGCGTTGGGAACTATCGGAGAAATTCAAGCATTTTTTCACTGGCCCAAGAGACAAAGCATCTTGAAGAACGAAATTTCAAAAATGACAGAGAAAAATGAGCGGAGAAAAGAAAAATTGAAGTCCATTTGTCCTACAAGATGGGCTCAGTCTCATGAAGCTGTATCAAGATACGTCGAACTTCAACCGGCTGTTATTGAAGCGTTGGAAGAAATAAAAACGTGGAAGGATCGAGAAACTTCACGGGCAGCATCTCAACTTTTGACATCAATTTTCACAATCGAGTTCCAAATTTCCTGTCATATTATGGAATCAATTAATTCCATCGTTTTGCCATTGAGTCGAGAATTGCAATTGAAAAATCAAGATCTGGGAGAGGCCACGAAATTGGCTGATGATGCTTTGAACGACTTCAAGGAAAAGCGTGAAAACGTGGATTCATGCTTCCACATTGTTTATCAAAAAGTTTCTGAAATTTGTTCGGAGTACGAGATTGAAATGAAAATGCCTCGTCGATGCAGTCGACAAAAAAATCGTTGCAACGTTGAAGCGAAAACAGTTGAAGAGTATTACAAAATCGCATTTTACATCCCATTTCTCGACACCTACATTTCTCATCTTCAGAGTCGGTTCGAAAAACACAAAACAGTTTTTCAATGTTTTGGACAGCTATTCCTCAAACAAGAATTCGACGAGAAGAAATGTGCAAGCCTCTACCAATTTTACGAAGAAATACTGGATTGTTCCGAGAGTAATTTCATTTCAGAAGTCAAAATGTGGAGACAACGGATCTGCAATCAAAACATCGAAAATGCACTTGACGCATTGGCAGTGAGTATCTCCCAAATTCAGATCATTTTTGTCTAAAAAATAATGCCAGGTTTCTCATATATTGTACCAAAAAATCTGATTGATTATAATACTAATAGATTATCATTTATTTTCTATTTAATTTCAAAACAAAATTTTTTAATTTAAAAGAATCAGAGAAAAATCACTAATAGACGACTTATTGACAATTAATTTAGTAAGAGATTTTTTTGGTGCAATTTGGAACAAAGTAAAATTAATAATATCCATTGAAAATCTAAATAGAAGGAATTTTTGCAGATCATAAATGGCAGAACTTTTAAAAACGTCAACAAAATCCTACGAGTTTTGGCGGTGATACCCGTGACCACAGCAACTCCAGAACGATCATTTTCGACTTTGAGGAGAATGAAAGATTATCTGAGAAACACGATGGGTCAAGAGCGTCTCAATGGTCTTGCATCTTTGAACATTCATCATCGCATAACTTTGACTGAAGACGAAATTCTCAGAAAGTTTTTTGAAAAGCCTCGAAAATTTAAGAGTGACTAGAACCGTTTGTGGATCATATATTTTTTCTTGATCGGTCATATTGATTATCTTCTTCGTAATTATCTTCTATTGCATTTATTATTCGAAAATAAATTAAAATTTGTGTAAAACATTCAACAAATTACGAATTTTTATTATAACTTTGTGTTTCAACTTCACCGACATGCCCAATAAAAGCATACAATTTGAAAGTATATGATCCCATGGGGGGGGGTCCGGACCCGAAAACCCCCCCCCCGTGGATCCGCCACTGACGCGTACCAATTTGAATTAATTTTTGTAAAGTTACGGCTTACCTAAATATATGTACCATCGCATACGTACATAGTATAAACTACAACATATGAAAATGCAGTTTTTATTCTTCAATGTATAATAAAAATTAAAACAAAATACCAAGTTTAAGTTTAGTTTTTGTACGTTATGTAGGTATAAATAAATAATAAATACTTATTTTTTTGTTATATAATATAATATACAAATATAATATGTACAATGTGGGTCATTTGTTACCCAATTTATTATTTTTAATTTTTTTATAATTTTCTATATATTCTCTGATGTGCGCAGCTTCATATATGTCGCTTTTCAACAATCATTTACTATATTGTGGGTCGATAATTTCCCGAAGTAAACATTCTTCGTAAAATCTATACAACCAACATTTTAGTAGTTAGCCTAAAACCAATTTAAAAATACATACAATTTTAATTTTTTTTCCATTGTACTCCAAAATACTTCATCATAGTGCAGGGGTCGGGAACCTTTTCGTAGGAAAGAGCCATTCTTTTAAAAAAATACAAAATTATGATATCCAGGGAGCCGCACAGGTTTGAACAACCTTTTTTTAGTAGGCAATAAAATAAAAACATAATATATAATACGTCTTAAATTTAGAAAATATAGAAAAACTTTATTTCATTAATTCATTATTATTATTATTATTATTATTATTGTTTATACATATATAATTTTATTTAATTAAACACAATAAAACACAAAACAACGTATCTATTTAATATTAGTGGGATTTTTGACACTGAATTTCTCCAGACAGCTTATTCAATTCTGGAAAGTAATCTGTAGTTTTCAACTTCAAACAAGCATCAAGGCTGATATCATTCAGTTGATTTCTTAATTTATTCTTAATAAAGTTCATATTTGAAAATGTTTGCTCACAAATGTAAGTAGATCCAAAAATGGTCAAAATTCCGAAGCGACCATTTTTAATTGGCTGAAACTTTCGGGAAGACTGTTCCATACGTCAAATATAACTTGCTCTTCTTTTTGAGTTCCGTCCATTTATGGTTCGCAGCTAAAAATCCTTTTTCCCCTTCCAGATTTTCAATATCCGTTTTCAAATTCTCAAATTTTGTAGACCAAAGATCTTTGGTTTTTAGTTCTATTAATTGCAATGAAAATAGTCTTTTGTCGACAGATGGAAATGATGGAAAATTAATTTGTCCAGTCTCCGCTATAAGTGGTGATGTCAAGAACTTCAACATAGATTTATATTTTCGAAAATCTTCAAAACGTCTACTAAACGAATTTTTCATGGATTGAATGGCCAATTTAAAATACTCCAAATCAATAATACAACCTGAGCTTTCCGTGTACTCTTTCAAAGATTCAAAATGATCAAGATTTCCGCTCTCAATATCATCTGAAAAAAGCTGAAGTTGTTGTTCGAAAGAAAGAACAGTTTCCAGTAGTGTATGTGCTGTATTTCCCTTACCTCGAAGCTTTTTATTTAAGTGATTTAGAGATGAAGTCAAATCTACAGCAAAATACAATTTTTGTAGCCACATATCATCGCACAATTCGGGGTAGTTGATGCCTTTATTTGTTAAAAAATCTTTTATGGGTTCGAAACAATCTGTAAAGCACTTCAAAACAGCCCCTCTCGATAACCAACGTACATTATTGAACATTAGAAGATCCTTGTATCGGACATTAACTTCATCAAGTAATGCACGAAACTGTCTATGGTTCAGAGCTGAAGCTATGATTTTGTTAATAATTTTCACTACTAGTGTCATGACTTGGTTAATTTCAACTGGAAATGTTTGAGCACATAAAGCTTCTTGATGAACAATACAATGAAAAGATAGTAGTTCATGTTTCACATTTTGGCCAAAAAGAGTAACAAATCCTTTATATTTACCAACCATATTTGGTGATCCATCAGTGCAAAGAGATATCAGCTTATCTAAATTGATTTCTTTCTCTTTACAAAATTTTGTAATTGCAGCGCAAATGTCCTCTCATCGAGTTTGTCCTTTGAGCGGTAGTAAACCCAGTAATTCTTCATGAACACCCGTAGACGAAACATATCGTCCCACTAAAGTGAGTTGAGCAATGTTTTTAACGTCACATGATTCATCACAAGCTAAGGAAAATACAGGTGATGACTTCAGATCGGAAAACTGTTGTGTGACATTTTCAGCCATTCTAACAGCTCTATCACGAACAGTAGTTGCCGACAACGGAATATCCTTTATTTTATTGATTATTTCTGTTTTATTTTTAAATTCAGAAAATAGATGTTCTGACATACCAATAAAACATTTTTTAATATATTCTCCATCAGTGAAAGGTTTTCCAGATTTCATGATTTCGTGAGATACAACAAAACTAGCTGCAGTCAAATTAGACGCTGACTGCAACCAGTTATTAAATTTAGATGTCGATTGGTGAGATTTACGAATCAACTCGGCCACTGCTGTTTTTCTTTCATTTCCAGCTGGGTACGTCTTACCAAAAGAATCGTGTTTTGATAAAAAATGACGTTCAATATTAGATTTTTTATTGGTTTTGAAGTTTTCGTCACAAATAAGATATTTTGGTTGTCCCATGTTGTTCGGGACAAATGCATAAGTATCAGTCCACTCACTTCTAAATCCTCTATTTTCCTCTTCAATTTTACGTTTTTTGTTTGTAGACATCTCGAAGTTTATAGAAATACCTCTATTGGAAAAAAAGCACAAGAAAAAAATACCGAACAACGTCGCACTGATTTAATTGACCTGACGAGGACCGTGCTCACGTATCGACTAATATAATTTTGTATTCTACCGAATAATGATAGTCGAGTTTAATAGAACACACACATATATTATATACACAATAAAACTGATTGTGCGATAAGATTAATAAATAACAATGAAAATATTCCCGATCCATGTAATAAAGATAAAATAGATAGAACATACATATACATGTTATAAACACAATAATACTAACTGTGCGATAAGATTAATAAATAACTATTGAGAAATTCAGAATTATTATCGTTATAATAACGTATAATATAATTTATATTTTACGGATATATCTATATTGATAATTATCCAAAGAGCCGCAGGTTGCATGTTAAAGAGCCGCATGCGGCTCCGGAGCCGCAGGTTCCCGACCCCTGTCATAGTGTATAATTTCTAAATGTATCCATTCAGGTGTATAAATAAAAAAATAACATTTGTGACGTTCTGTGATGTGCATTTGGCCCTGTATTTGAAAATAATAAAGATTGTCTTTCTTTAATTGATAGACACCGTTTATTTCATATATGTAAGGAAGCTACAAAAAAAAAATTAATTAGTTTTAATATTATTCGGTATTTAATATTCACACATTTTCCAAGATCAGTGCTCATACACTGTTAATTTGTTAACATTTTTTTTTTAAGTACTTTACCTTTTTTTCTTGTAAAGCTTGCTCCAAAGTGTCACTGTCTTTTACCGAATAAGGGAATTTCATTTCGGCGATTGAGTTGCTTCCAATTAAACCATCTATGATAAGTGATAACATTATATTGATACATAAAAAACATTTATTTTATGAATGAGAATTAAGATAATATTTATGTAAATTCTGTTAGCGCTGTTAGAATATTATATAGGTACCTGGTGTTGCTGCCAAATATGGTATGAACTTATCAATAAATAGGCCAAATTTCTGAATTTTACAGTTTATTTTAAATTCTAGACATTTTAGTGCAGTTTCTTCAGTCTGTTTACCATAAATCAGTGGTTTTGAAGAAGGATTATTGTATAAAATATCATAAACCGTGGATTTGCATGATGTCTGAGGCTGCAGTTTGCAAATTCGACCAAAATTTGATGCGGTTAATCTATTTCTCCTCTCAATAAACCACCTTTTACTATTCGCTTGCTGCATTGTCTCACGTTCCAATGTGTGTCTATCCGCCTCTGTCATAGTCAATGATAAAATAAATTCGTCCTTTTTTTTTATAACAGCATCTGGCAATATGTTTAATAAGGGTTCAGCCAAACCATACAATTCGTCAGGTCCTTAAGAAATTTTTTTTTTTTAATATTTTCCCGATGATTTAAAAAGTGCTCTTCGCATTTTTAAATTTCTTCTTTTGTCTGAAGTATATTTAAGAAATTTTTTCGCTATAATTCCTAAAAAAAAGCAAGATTAGATAGATAAATAAAAAGATTTAATTTAATGCTACCTAAACATATTTTGTGCAAAATACTAAAATATCAACAAAATTAACTTATCTAAAAAATTAAACTACCTATTCAAATAATTTATCCCAAAATAAATTAATAATGTATACATATGATTTAAATCCATATTTTATATTAAAAGGTTCGGCATAAGTTAAAAGAAAAAATTATAACTTATAAATTAATTATATATTATTAGGTGAAGGTATTTGTTTACAATATCAAATTAAATTATTAATTTAGGTCATGTATTCTGATAATGAACACGATTTAGAAAAATCTGTTTTGGAAATACGTTGCATGTCTAACACCCACAACAATTTTGTGAGACGTTTTGAAGGAAATTTTAATAGAAAAGACCAGTGGGTATCGTTTTATAGGCGTAATATTCTTTACCGAAATAATGAAACGAATTATTATGCTGATGCTTCAATCAGAATAATAAAAGACATAGAACTAAAGCATACAATACAGTTGCCTTAGTTGATTTTATTGTTAGTGTTGGAGAGGAATATTTCACCTTACGTTTACTGGACCATGCACATGACAGAAATACTAAAACACATAGACTTTACAGTAAACTATGTTCTAAAACAGTAAATATTTCAATAGAAGATGTAAAACAAATTGATGAACACACATACTCTATTCCAAGTGTAATCAGATAAACAAACACTGTACACAATAAACACAGAAATTGGCGTTTGTTCCTGTAAACATTGGTGTGTTGGAGCATTTTGTAAACACCAAGCTTGGGTGCATGATAAAAATTACAAATTTTTTTCTAAGATTAAAGGAAAACCTGCCCAAAAATTCAAGTTATGAGATATTAACAACTTCTAGCATAACACTAAAAGAAAATGGGTCTTAAGAAAACAGTAGTGCAAATCTAAATATGGAACAAACAAGTTCACAGTTAAACTCTGAAAATGAGTTTGATAATTTAAATAATATTCACAATGACAATACAGAAGTTCATACACTTTTGGAAGAATGGTCCCGATTACAAAATATGACACCATCATTGCCTTCATCAATACTACAAAGTTTAAGTTCAAGATTAAAAATTATTCATGACAGTGAACAATTTATAGGATTTGTTCACTCAGTAACAAAACAGCTGCTAATATAAGTAGAAGAAAAGGAAAAATTCGAGTTCAACCAACTTCAATTAGTAGGCGAAAAGAAGGTGTTACTCGTGGGTCAAGAAGAATAACAGCAGGAAGAAAACCAAATGGAATGATAATGAAAACAAAGGTAAAACGACTAAATAATCTAGGAAAAAATATTTCTAAGAATTTATTAAATTCTAAAAGTCACGGAAGTGGCCACTAAGTTGATTATTATTTGTAGGTTTTAATTGTATGATACTAAAAATTAATAAATAATTCTAATTTAGCAAAATGTAGTTTTTTTTTATTAAAGTTAATAATATCAAATTATGAACAACTATTTACAAAGATAAATGATTAATAATATTATAATAGGTTATACATTATATAGTAGTAATAAAAATAATGTTAGTTTATGGCAAAAAATATATCCGTTAAATTATAAAAGGTACACTATTGTTAAGTGTGACTGTACAAATATTAAAAGTATAGAATAAATAATAAACTATAATTATTATGATACAACATAATGCAAGTGTATTAACTGTAAATTGTTCTTTATATTATAAATTAATATTGACCATACCTAAATTAATTGTTGTTGAATTAATAATGTACCTATGTATTAAAATACATAAATTAAAAAAATATGGCTAATTGTAATTTATAAAAAGTTTATTTGTATTAAATGAACATACATTTATTTATTATTTATTTAATTTATATGCAATGCAATTATTATAATCAATAAAAATACCAGAAATCCTGAAATACAGAAGTCTGTATTGTAGGTACTTACATTTATTTATTTATCTAAAATATATTATTAAATATATATATGCACACATAACACTGTGAAGTTGTTTTAACCACCAAATAACTCAATTGCATGCACATTCAAGCGTCAGATTTCACTTAAGGCTTAGAGAGTGTTGATTTGACTATACTATGTAGTTAATGGTAACTATTTGGTTTAATTTATCTATGTTAGTTAATATAACTAAAAGTTTCAGTTTGTTTACGCGCCGGGAGCGGAAAATATTATTACGCGAGCCCGGTCGCTTTTACCGCGTACGCCGTTCGACGTACGGTACGCGGCCGCACACTGTGTGTATGTGTGTATGTGTGTAAATAGACCGGACAGCAGTGGTTGGGATCGCCGCGCAAGTACTGTCCGGCTATGTAATGTGAGTGGTGTGTGTAAGTGTGTATACGTGTGGTGTGTAGACTTAAACTAACGAAAAGGTAACTAATAATAAATATAAATAATGAGACGAAGAATTTGGTAACTAGTGTTGCTGTATTATGGTAATATAAATAATATATAAGTTAGACACTCGCTAATAACAATTCACAGCAACATAACTTTCAATAATATACAATAATAATTACGGCCCTTTTGGCCCAACAGGTAAAAATTAATAAATAAAGATATAATGATAAATTGCCTGTTTGGCACAACAGTAAATAAATTATAATAAATAAATTAATATAAATAAAACTCACAATTTTTTGTCGGTGCGCAGACTGGCCAGCTGCTACTTGTACCTGTATAATAATATAAAATTCACACACACTACCAATAATTTAACACTAAAATAAAAAAAATAATGATAATGATAATACGGCGATTAGCGCACGTTCTTTATAATATTAATAATTTTGTAGCGATTCGCGCTTACAACTATAATAATAAATGGCGATTCGCGCCTACAACAATAATAAAAATAACAGTAATAAGTGGCGATATAATAATAATAAATGGCGATTCGCGCACACTTCAAAATGTAAAGAACAATAATCAAAGGCTAAACAACACAATAATAAAAATACGACAAATAGAGCCAATACAAAAAAAACTAATATTAATAATAATAATGTAAAAACACACCGACTATTCGAAACGGTCAAATAAAAAGAATTGCACGTAATTAGTACGGCAGACTATATTTTTGTACGGCGGTTAAACAACACTCGCATACGGCGGTTGGAACAAGACAAGAAGACGGGTGCAATATTATATTCACACACGATAATTTACCTAATCTTATACAATAATTTACGGGCGTGGCACATTTATTTTGATTTTATATAAGTTTATCAATTAAAATTCACGACAACAGATAACAATTAACATAAACTTATATCTAGTGTGTTATGTACTGCGTGTGTGTGTGCGTGTGCGGCCGACCGTTGACCGTGAATAATAATAAGTTGGCGCACGTTATTATTTTAATTGTTGCCGTTTTCGGCGGCAATACAGTTCAAATTAACTTCATAAAAATACCATTACAACTACATCATTATACGTTGACTCAACTATCTAGTATGTGAATACAATTCGAGTTTCAATTCAAATTTACTTTGTAAAACGTATCAGTACGACTACAACACTAATGTTATAACCAGGGCTGTGCATTTAATACATTTGCATGTTTTTTTTTGCTGCATTGTATATATATAATTCAAACACAAAATCTTATTTTGCATATTTTTGCTTATTTCGTGAGTAAGGGCATATAAATGCATATTTTCATAATTTCTTTAAATAATTAATAAATGCTTTTTTCTTAATATATACATTTTTTCGATCTATCTGGTCTAAAATTACATTCAATATATTATTATTCTATTTTTAGTCGGGAATTTAACTAGTGGTTATCTAATTTTCTAATCATTGTCCAAATCGAGTATTATTGTAGTCAGGGTTTACTTAAAAATAATTTACTGATATGAACTCGATGCACGACGAATGACAACAATCTTACGCATAATACCATAGACTAAATAATACTATAGATAGGCAACGTTAATGGCATCGCTTATCGCCCGTATATTTTAATGTTTTGGATTTCAAATATTTTAATATGGATTTGGCTCACTAGGAGTGTTGTCGGATGTCGATAATCCTTGGAAAAGTATTTAAAAATATATTTTTTTCCATGAAAAACAATATGTTCCCTATTTCGTATTTTTATCTTATCAAATATCAGTCATTACTTATCATCTAAATAGCGTAGCACAATATCGTGTAGTGTAGATATGCATATGTTAACTAGGCACTAGGCAGTTGTAGCCTGTAGGCATAGACTTTATACTAATTAGATATTAGTTTTTATAGTATTAGTAATTAGTTATTATTTATTAATATAAGGTCCATGGTTGTAGGCTGCTGGGCGCTGGCAACCAGTATTCACTATTCAGTATTATTACCATTTTTTTTTTTTTTTTTAACTTTATTTTAAAACATACAATCTGTAATTTAAATTTACAATAAGCATGTGTGCGGATATACATAGATTTGACATGCGACGCGTGAAAAAAAGAAGCCACCCAATAGCAACACTTTATAACAGAAGTTAGTTTAATTTATGGTTTTTTTTTTTTTTTTTTAATATTAATTTTGGTTTAGATCACGACACCATCTTCTCTTTAATCTACGCGGAGGATTGCCAGGAATGGTGTCAGAGTTTAGTGCTGATATTAAGGGATTAGGATGGTTGGTTAGTCGTAAACGAAGTCGTTTATATAGTAGTCTTGCAGTTTCATCTACTGTGTTAACTCTTAGGTCGGTATGTAGAGTGTGATTTGGAACATAGAATGGAGCATTCGTAATTATACGAAGAGTTATGGACTGAAAGGTTTGAATTTTGTTTGTATTGGATTTTTTGGCAGCTCCCCATAACTGGATGCCATATGTCCAAATAGGCATCAATAAAGTTTTATATAAAAGTAGTTTAGTTTTTATGTTGAGTTTTGAGTGTTTGCCGATTAAATAGGAGAGGGATTTACGTCTAGCGTTTAAGAGAACTCGTTTGCTTTTAATGTGGTCTGCCCAGGTTAGGCGTTGGTCTAGAATTAAGCCTAAGTATCGAGAGCTAGTGACTTTTGGGATGATAAGACCATTTAAAGTGACAGGTGGTACTACTCCTTGTTTTAAGGTGAAGGTTAAATGAGACGATTTAGTGTGATTAATTTTTATTTTCCATTTCGTGTACCAGGACGACATGTGATCTAAATGAATTTGTAGGTTATAACCAACAGTTAAAGGGTTTTTGTGTGAGGAGTAAATAATTTTGTCGTCCGCGAAATCCGCAACAGAAGTATGATGTGTCGTGGGTTGATCTGCCGAGTATAGGTTAAACAGAATGGGAGATGAAATAGCACCTTGGGGAACTCCTGCTGCTAATGGGGCTAAAGTTGAAATTTCACAGCCTACCTTTGTTATGAAGTAACGGTCTTCGATGTAAGATTTGAAGAATAAGTAGTAAGGAGGGGGTAAGATTTTTTTCAATTTGTACAGAAGGCCGGGATGCCAAACCTTATCGAATGCTTGTGCCACGTCGAGGAGGACGGCGGAGCAATATTCTTTTTTTTCCATGGAGTTAGCTATTGAGTCTGTCAGCCGATGTACTTGGTGGATGGTTGAGTGGCCTTTGCGAAAGCCAAATTGGGTTTGTGGGATGGTTGATACGTTATTTATGAAGGGAGAGATACGTTTCAATACTAATTTTTCACAGAGTTTAGCGAAAAGAGGCAGAAGACTTATTGGACGATATGAAGAAGGGGTTTCAGGTGGTTTACCTGGCTTTAAAATTAAAATTATAATAGAAGTTTTCCACAGTAGAGGAAAGTAGGACAATCTTAAGATAGAGTTTAATATATGAGTGAGGTGTATAATAGCTTTTTTTGGTAGCTGACGAGCTACTTCAGCTGTAATAAGGTCTAGACCAGGAGATTTTTTGAGAGGAAACTGTTTTATATAATATTGGAGTTCGCCAGGTGTAAATGGTTTTGGAGGTAGGTAGAGAGGAAGGGTAGAAATTAGGGAGTTTTCAATATATTCTTCAAAGGCGTTATTTACAATGTCATGATGTGGTTGAAAGACTTCGGTTAAGTGTGAACGAAAAAGTTCTGACTTTTCCTTATCCGTTTTGCACCAAGTATTATCTTCTTTTTTTAAAGGGGAATTTATAGGCTTTTGCTTTAAGCAATTCCGAGTCGCCTTCCAAAGAGAACCATTTTTTGACGTTAGTGAAGAGACCCAAGAACTAAAATTGTCGTTTCTGAGTTGTTTTAGAATTCGTTTTAGTGAAGATGCGAGATTATTAAATATGTTTTTATCGGATGGAAGTCTAGTGCGTTGCCAGATAGCTCTAGCACGTCTTTTTTTCGCTATTAGTTCACGGATATGGATGGGAATCGGGGAGGAGTTTTGGCTTCTAGGAGAGGTTTGAGTAGATGAGCTCCAAGCAGCTGATTGGATTATTTCTGTAAAATATTGGATAGCATCTTCTATGTCATTTGGGTGCTTAAGACGGGTTTTAAGTACCACTTTTTGTTCTATGATTTCGCGGAATTTTTCCCAATCCATGGAGCCGTTCGTTAAGCTAGGTTGACGGGGCTGGGTGGAAGGTTGAGCATCTATAGTAAGTAGTACTGAGGTGTGGTCAGAGCATGGTTCGAGTAAGTTTTTAATAATATTTTGGAAACTGATGGGATAAAAGTTATAAATATGTCTAATATATCGGGGCGCTTACTTATTGACGTTGGCCAATATGTTGGATCTGAGGGAGCTAGTATAGAATACTTTTTTAAATTAGCTAATTGAAGTAGGGTACGTCCTTTAGGATTAGTGGTGTGGCAGCCCCAGAATTGGTTTTTGGCATTCAAGTCACCTCCTACTATGAAATAGTGACCCAATGAGTTGAAAAAGTGTTCATATTGTATTAGTGTAATTTTATGTTTGGGTGGGAAGTATGTTGCTGCGATTGTAACAGGTATATGATTTAATTTAATGGTTAGAATTGCTGATTGTAAGTAGTTTTCTTGTATACTTTGGCAGGGGGTATACAAGAGTGAAGACTTAATGATAATTGCGGCTCCCGCATGGGCGGTGTTGTCCGGGTGGTTTGAGGTAATTTATTGTAACCGGGTATTGAGAATTTAGTGTGTGATGTAAAGTGTGTTTCAGAAATCAGGGCCAAATCTATTCTTTTGTCATTTAATACAGTTATAAGTTCATTTCTATGATTGGATAAGCCGTTGGTATTCCACATAAGGATGGCTAAGGATTGAGATGTAAAAGAGTTAATTGGCATTTGGTTTTAAGAGACGGTCGAGAACAGTGGTGAGGAGAGAGTGTAATGGATTTATAAGCGATTTGAATTCGTTGAGGAAGTTAAGGAGTATATTGTCGTTTATGA
This sequence comes from Therioaphis trifolii, assembly GCA_027580255.1. NCBI lineage: Eukaryota > Metazoa > Arthropoda > Insecta > Hemiptera > Aphididae > Therioaphis > Therioaphis trifolii. The sequence continues at coordinate 5,809,917 of CM050404.1, forward strand.
GACTATTTGATGTTTGGGTAGGATTATTTGGGGAGGCGGCCATAGTATAGTTACTATTTTTTTTTGAGATGGGTTTACGAAGCTGTTGGAGACTTTTGTATGTTTGACAACCTTTGTAATTCGCGGGATGGTCTCCCTTGCAAAGGGCACACTTGGCCGGCAAATCCCTGGTTTTGGTGCAATGGGTGGATGGATGTTCATCTCCGCAACGAACGCATCTTGGCGAGTAGGAGCAATATTTTTTAGAATGACCATAGTCTTGGCAGTTATGACACTGTAGTATGTCTCTCCGTTTATGTGGTTTCTCAATTTTAATTTTAGTGTGGAGTATTGAGGTCACGTTGAATATGTCAGTATTGATTTCTGCTGGCTCAAGATCGACAAAAAATATTGGAAGATTGTTTTTTGTGGATTTTTGAATAACATTAGTGACTTGTCGTACCGAGAAGCCAATTTCTTCTATAGCAATACCTATTTCGACTGTTGGTGTTGACGGGTGTAAGTTTCGGATTACGACTCTGAACAGTTTATCTTCCAGTGGTTGATAGGTATGGTACTGGGCTTGTTTTTCTTTTAAAAAGTTAATTGTTTTCCGATAGAATTCAGGTTGAGTAGTTTGTACTTTCAAATTATTTGTGGATGACTTAAATACAAAGTTTTCAGAACCGATCAATTTAATGAGTTGATTTCGAAAGCCGACGAAGTCCAGAATTCCACGAATAAATATTGGTGGAGGTAGTTTTATTTTAGCAGGTTGATCTACTTCAATATTCGTAGCGTCGTGTGTGTGAGTGTCAGATGACTCAATGATATTATCATCTGTGGAAAGAGGAGAGTAACGATTTACTGTAATAAACATTGGTTTATTTTTCTTGTGTACTTGCGTATCAGATTTTGGTGAGGAGAGGAGACGTTTAGGTTTGTTTTTTGGAAATTCGAAATTGTTTTCATCTATTTCTACATCAGGGGTAAAGACATCACTTGACTCACTCTGTATACGTTCAGATTGTGAAGTATTTTGATTACTGGTTGAAGACTTATCTTTGTTTATTTTTGTTTTTGTTTTGATAGAGTGGCTGGGTTTCCCTAGGGGTTTCATTACGTGAAGCGCGTTATCGTTGCGGGATGCCGAGATAACGGCCTTTAATGAGCGGCGCAGTGCCGCGCCGGCTGGTCGGTGTGCGTAGATAAGGTTGTTATTTAATTGCAATTATAATTACCACTTTTTTAGGAGTGTAGTACTGATTCAAATTTGGTTTCACTGTATAAGAGTTGAATCTGGTGACATTTTTCGTTGCGCATTCAATGGTATAAAAATTTAAATTTTTTGACCAACGGAAGACTGAGCATAATATATCTGGATAGACTAGTGTAAAGACGTGTGTCTTGGACGGCGTCGTATCGAAGACTATTATATACCATAGAAAAAAGATTATGACTCTATGCTATGCTGGCAATAGCACAATATTAATGTTATTGAGTGACAATTTTATTGTGTTATTATTCAATTTGCACATTTCAATAGGTAATTAAAATTAATTCACAGCCACTTTTATTATTAATTAATTTTTCATATATGTAAAATTAATATTGTACTTACTTTATTGTAAAAAAAAAAAACTATTTATATTTAATAATGTGTGGAAGAATTAATTTTTCAAGAAGTATGTATTTTGTATGTTTCTACTAATTCTTTGTAAGTTATATACTTATATCCCTCACCAGTCACCACATCAATGTCAGACTGATTCTAGATGGTTATTTTCAATAACCCAATAGCCATAGAAAAATTATATATCAGCTTATTATTATTTTTATTTAGACTTATTTTAAAGTATACATTTTTAATTTGTTCTCACAAGTATTTGTATCAAAATAATATTTATTTTCATTAACTTAAAAGAAAAACTTAAATAAATGTCATGACTGTAATACATGACCTACCTACCAATTTAAATATAATCTTTACATAGAAATAAGTATTTCTTAGTAAGAAATTTGTTTTATCTTGCTTTATTGCCAATATTTATGTATAGGTATTCTACTGTAAAGTGTTCCTTTAGTTCAAATACAATTTATTATATTATAGGTAATAAGTATTTTAAAATAAATAGATAATAATGAACAAATACAAATCAAAGTAACGAAATCACTAAACAATTTTGAGCATAATAACATTTCAAAACAGAATATATAACTTTATTGTTCACAAAAATACTTAGATACATAACTTGTTCCTACATATATAATTAATGAAAATCAAATCAATGTTTTTTTTTTAATTGAAAGTTATACATTTTGATACTTTTAAGGAAAATAGAAATCTAAGTTATAATTAAAACTACCTACTTGCTTATAAATATAATATTTTTTAACATACCTAATTAAATTTAAATAGGCACAGAATATTTTTGTTTTTAAATATTATATTTTCAAAAATGTTGTCATTAAACTAAAATATAAACAAAATAAAACTAAATTAACTAAAAACTACATGTTTTTTAACAATTGTTTAAAAATATTGATGCTTATAAACAACGATTAGGAACAAATTGTTTTAAATTCCATAAACTATAACAACAAATATAAGCATTTTTTAAAATGTTTAGTTTTGAAATAATTTTAGTTTTTTCAGTATTCATATTTTTTGATAACAAATAAAAAAATCTAAAAAGTTTACAATATAGTAAATGACTAAATAAAAATGAAATATGCGACACACATGTATATTCTTGATCAAGGATAGAGTCAAATAAGTTCATTTTAATTTCATGGAATATTTTTTGATGTATCTTAATGCAATATAGTTTTTTGTTTATAAAATATTGTTTATTGTCAGTATCAATAATACTAAATTAATAATTTGTGTAGTTGGTCTTTTTAATTTTGAAATTGAGCTATTTCATTCATATGTTTTATTTATTGTTTAAAGTTCTCTTGGATCATGGATTTCTGATTCTTTAGTCAAAAGTTTTTCCACACATAATTTACATTTAAATTTATCCACACATTTTTTGACCAAATATCCTGTAAAATACATTTCAGAACAATCTTGAAGTGTAATATTGTAATTTATAGATTTGATTGGTTCTAAAGATATTTTTTTTTGCATTTGTGTATCCTGAAATAAATAATTTGTGTTTTTAAAAGCATTATTTTCTTCTTCAATTTCTTCATCGTCGTCTTCTTCTTTTATAGGTTTAGTATTTAAAGAATATAATTGTTCATCATCATCAAGCTCACAATTAGAAATATTTGTCGGCTTGATCAAATTCATTTTTGAGCTTAAACGAAAAATGGTTCTAAAAGTTCTTACTGTAGGATTTTTATTGTAACCACCACGTTGTTTATATGATGAAAAAAGATTTTCAACAATGTCTTGATTCAGTCTTGATGTCAAAATATAAGTATACCCAAGTTCTTTTTGTTCATGGTATAGTTTTAAAATTGCATTAATTGACCCAGTTAGTCCATCAAATGATGGTGGTCTAGATTTACCTTTAACATTAATTTTTTCTAAGTCTTGACTCCATGATAGGGCATTTATTAATGTCTGATATGGTATTAAATTATTTTCTGATAGAGCACTCTGGTATGGATTTTTACTGTATAAGGCCTTACTATTTATACAGTCAAATAATTGATTAAATGCTTCCAAAAATTCTGCTGTATGAATGGCGATTTTGCTTTTCAACTGTCCTGTTTGTACACTAGTTTTCGTTGCCGACGATAAAGAATGACTAAAAATGTGTAATGCCAATTTACAATTCATTTTTTGGAAAGCATTTGGATTCATATGTGCATCAGTTATTTTAAGAAGACACCTACTTGTTGTACTTTTTTTATCTATATCATAAACGGCTCTCACATCTGAAAATGACACAATTTTATACGAATGTTCCGCTAGCAATTTTTGATAAGAGAGCCCAGTGCTTCCCAAAACAAGCGAACAATCACTATCACGGCAAATCGGGTATGCTACTCCAAACACAAAACCCATTCAAGGCATAAGAATAGGCAATTCATCTAACAGATAAATCCGATTTTACACTATTCAAAACAATATAAAGCACAGAATCCGGGTGTTGTACCATTTTTAATACACACCAAATTATTCGTTATGAAAAGACCTATCGAATGGTGTACACGGCGAGGCGGCACTCGGGCCGCGTAAGTGTCCAGAGCCCTAGCAATAGAAAATTTTTACGTATTATTTCAAAATACAAAAAAATCTTCGGATTCGATGTTTCAAAAAATTACTAAGCACAGAATCCGGGTGTTGTACCATTTTTAATACACACCAAATTATTCGTTATGAAAAGACCTATCGAATGGTGTACACGGCGAGGCGGCACTCGGGCCGCGTAAGTGTCCAGAGCCCTAGCAATAGAAAATTTTTACGTATTATTTCAAAATACAAAAAAATCTTCGGATTCGATGTTTCAAAAAATTACTAAGCACAGAATCCGGGTGTTGTACCATTTTTAATACACACCAAATTATTCGTTATGAAAAGACCTATCGAATGGTGTACACGGCGAGGCGGCACTCGGGCCGCGTAAGTGTCCAGAGCCCTAGCAATAGAAAATTTTTACGTATTATTTCAAAATACAAAAAAATCTTCGGATTCGATGTTTCAAAAAATTACTAAGCACAGAATCCGGGTGTTGTACCATTTTTAATACACACCAAATTATTCGTTATGAAAAGACCTATCGAATGGTGTACACGGCGAGGCGGCACTCGGGCCGCGTAAGTGTCCAGAGCCCTAGCAATAGAAAATTTTTACGTATTATTTCAAAATACAAAAAAATCTTCGGATTCGATGTTTCAAAAAATTACTAAGCACAGAATCCGGGTGTTGTACCATTTTTAATACACACCGAATTATTCGTTATGAAAAGACCTATCGAATGGTGTACACGGCGAGGCGGCACTCGGGCCGCGTAAGTGTCCAGAGCCCTAGCAATAGAAAATTTTTACGTATTATTTCAAAATACAAAAAAATCTTCGGATTCGATGTTTCAAAAAATTACTAAGCACAGAATCCGGGTGTTGTACCATTTTTAATACACACCAAATTATTCGTTATGAAAAGACCTATCGAATGGTGTACACGGCGAGGCGGCACTCGGGCCGCGTAAGTGTCCAGAGCCCTAGCAATAGAAAATTTTTACGTATTATTTCAAAATACAAAAAAATCTTCGGATTCGATGTTTCAAAAAATTACTAAGCACAGAATCCGGGTGTTGTACCATTTTTAATACACACCAAATTATTCGTTATGAAAAGACCTATCGAATGGTGTACACGGCGAGGCGGCACTCGGGCCGCGTAAGTGTCCAGAGCCCTAGCAATAGAAAATTTTTACGTATTATTTCAAAATACAAAAAAATCTTCGGATTCGATGTTTCAAAAAATTACTAAGCACAGAATCCGGGTGTTGTACCATTTTTAATACACACCAAATTATTCGTTATGAAAAGACCTATCGAATGGTGTACACGGCGAGGCGGCACTCGGGCCGCGTAAGTGTCCAGAGCCCTAGCAATAGAAAATTTTTACGTATTATTTCAAAATACAAAAAAATCTTCGGATTCGATGTTTCAAAAAATTACTAAGCACAGAATCCGGGTGTTGTACCATTTTTAATACACACCAAATTATTCGTTATGAAAAGACCTATCGAATGGTGTACACGGCGAGGCGGCACTCGGGCCGCGTAAGTGTCCAGAGCCCTAGCAATAGAAAATTTTTACGTATTATTTCAAAATACAAAAAAATCTTCGGATTCGATGTTTCAAAAAATTACTAAGCACAGAATCCGGGTGTTGTACCATTTTTAATACACACCGAATTATTCGTTATGAAAAGACCTATCGAATGGTGTACACGGCGAGGCGGCACTCGGGCCGCGTAAGTGTCCAGAGCCCTAGCAATAGAAAATTTTTACGTATTATTTCAAAATACAAAAAAATCTTCGGATTCGATGTTTCAAAAAATTACTAAGCACAGAATCCGGGTGTTGTACCATTTTTAATACACACCAAATTATTCGTTATGAAAAGACCTATCGAATGGTGTACACGGCGAGGCGGCACTCGGGCCGCGTAAGTGTCCAGAGCCCTAGCAATAGAAAATTTTTACGTATTATTTCAAAATACAAAAAAATCTTCGGATTCGATGTTTCAAAAAATTACTAAGCACAGAATCCGGGTGTTGTACCATTTTTAATACACACCAAATTATTCGTTATGAAAAGACCTATCGAATGGTGTACACGGCGAGGCGGCACTCGGGCCGCGTAAGTGTCCAGAGCCCTAGCAATAGAAAATTTTTACGTATTATTTCAAAATACAAAAAAATCTTCGGATTCGATGTTTCAAAAAATTACTAAGCACAGAATCCGGGTGTTGTACCATTTTTAATACACACCGAATTATTCGTTATGAAAAGACCTATCGAATGGTGTACACGGCGAGGCGGCACTCGGGCCGCGTAAGTGTCCAGAGCCCTAGCAATAGAAAATTTTTACGTATTATTTCAAAATACAAAAAAATCTTCGGATTCGATGTTTCAAAAAATTACTAAGCACAGAATCCGGGTGTTGTACCATTTTTAATACACACCAAATTATTCGTTATGAAAAGACCTATCGAATGGTGTACACGGCGAGGCGGCACTCGGGCCGCGTAAGTGTCCAGAGCCCTAGCAATAGAAAATTTTTACGTATTATTTCAAAATACAAAAAAATCTTCGGATTCGATGTTTCAAAAAATTACTAAGCACAGAATCCGGGTGTTGTACCATTTTTAATACACACCAAATTATTCGTTATGAAAAGACCTATCGAATGGTGTACACGGCGAGGCGGCACTCGGGCCGCGTAAGTGTCCAGAGCCCTAGCAATAGAAAATTTTTACGTATTATTTCAAAATACAAAAAAATCTTCGGATTCGATGTTTCAAAAAATTACTAAGCACAGAATCCGGGTGTTGTACCATTTTTAATACACACCAAATTATTCGTTATGAAAAGACCTATCGAATGGTGTACACGGCGAGGCGGCACTCGGGCCGCGTAAGTGTCCAGAGCCCTAGCAATAGAAAATTTTTACGTATTATTTCAAAATACAAAAAAATCTTCGGATTCGATGTTTCAAAAAATTACTAAGCACAGAATCCGGGTGTTGTACCATTTTTAATACACACCAAATTATTCGTTATGAAAAGACCTATCGAATGGTGTACACGGCGAGGCGGCACTCGGGCCGCGTAAGTGTCCAGAGCCCTAGCAATAGAAAATTTTTACGTATTATTTCAAAATACAAAAAAATCTTCGGATTCGATGTTTCAAAAAATTACTAAGCACAGAATCCGGGTGTTGTACCATTTTTAATACACACCAAATTATTCGTTATGAAAAGACCTATCGAATGGTGTACACGGCGAGGCGGCACTCGGGCCGCGTAAGTGTCCAGAGCCCTAGCAATAGAAAATTTTTACGTATTATTTCAAAATACAAAAAAATCTTCGGATTCGATGTTTCAAAAAATTACTAAGCACAGAATCCGGGTGTTGTACCATTTTTAATACACACCAAATTATTCGTTATGAAAAGACCTATCGAATGGTGTACACGGCGAGGCGGCACTCGGGCCGCGTAAGTGTCCAGAGCCCTAGCAATAGAAAATTTTTACGTATTATTTCAAAATACAAAAAAATCTTCGGATTCGATGTTTCAAAAAATTACTAAGCACAGAATCCGGGTGTTGTACCATTTTTAATACACACCAAATTATTCGTTATGAAAAGACCTATCGAATGGTGTACACGGCGAGGCGGCACTCGGGCCGCGTAAGTGTCCAGAGCCCTAGCAATAGAAAATTTTTACGTATTATTTCAAAATACAAAAAAATCTTCGGATTCGATGTTTCAAAAAATTACTAAGCACAGAATCCGGGTGTTGTACCATTTTTAATACACACCAAATTATTCGTTATGAAAAGACCTATCGAATGGTGTACACGGCGAGGCGGCACTCGGGCCGCGTAAGTGTCCAGAGCCCTAGCAATAGAAAATTTTTACGTATTATTTCAAAATACAAAAAAATCTTCGGATTCGATGTTTCAAAAAATTACTAAGCACAGAATCCGGGTGTTGTACCATTTTTAATACACACCAAATTATTCGTTATGAAAAGACCTATCGAATGGTGTACACGGCGAGGCGGCACTCGGGCCGCGTAAGTGTCCAGAGCCCTAGCAATAGAAAATTTTTACGTATTATTTCAAAATACAAAAAAATCTTCGGATTCGATGTTTCAAAAAATTACTAAGCACAGAATCCGGGTGTTGTACCATTTTTAATACACACCAAATTATTCGTTATGAAAAGACCTATCGAATGGTGTACACGGCGAGGCGGCACTCGGGCCGCGTAAGTGTCCAGAGCCCTAGCAATAGAAAATTTTTACGTATTATTTCAAAATACAAAAAAATCTTCGGATTCGATGTTTCAAAAAATTACTAAGCACAGAATCCGGGTGTTGTACCATTTTTAATACACACCAAATTATTCGTTATGAAAAGACCTATCGAATGGTGTACACGGCGAGGCGGCACTCGGGCCGCGTAAGTGTCCAGAGCCCTAGCAATAGAAAATTTTTACGTATTATTTCAAAATACAAAAAAATCTTCGGATTCGATGTTTCAAAAAATTACTAAGCACAGAATCCGGGTGTTGTACCATTTTTAATACACACCAAATTATTCGTTATGAAAAGACCTATCGAATGGTGTACACGGCGAGGCGGCACTCGGGCCGCGTAAGTGTCCAGAGCCCTAGCAATAGAAAATTTTTACGTATTATTTCAAAATACAAAAAAATCTTCGGATTCGATGTTTCAAAAAATTACTAAGCACAGAATCCGGGTGTTGTACCATTTTTAATACACACCAAATTATTCGTTATGAAAAGACCTATCGAATGGTGTACACGGCGAGGCGGCACTCGGGCCGCGTAAGTGTCCAGAGCCCTAGCAATAGAAAATTTTTACGTATTATTTCAAAATACAAAAAAATCTTCGGATTCGATGTTTCAAAAAATTACTAAGCACAGAATCCGGGTGTTGTACCATTTTTAATACACACCAAATTATTCGTTATGAAAAGACCTATCGAATGGTGTACACGGCGAGGCGGCACTCGGGCCGCGTAAGTGTCCAGAGCCCTAGCAATAGAAAATTTTTACGTATTATTTCAAAATACAAAAAAATCTTCGGATTCGATGTTTCAAAAAATTACTAAGCACAGAATCCGGGTATTGTACCATTTTTAATACACACCAAATTATTCGTTATGAAAAGACCTATCGAATGGTGCACACGGCGAGGCGGCACTCGGGCCGCGTATGTGTCCAGAGCCCTAGCAATAGAAAGTTTTTACGTGTAATTTCAAAATACAATTAATTTAAAAAAAATGCATATACAATGTACCTACATTATTCATACTACAAGCATTATCATGGTATTATTTAATTCCATATAAATTAAATGATGTATTTTCAGACATTCGTTTTATCAACATTAGTTTTTACGAAATATATTTAGTATTGCTAAATTTTATTTTAATTTTCTATACACCATGGAAATGTGCATAGACCAAACAAAACAATTGAATCTTATTTATTTTAAAATAGAAAATTCGGTAAGTATAAGATAGAATATATTTATGTAAAATATTCAGGATATCAAGTTACAAAATATTGGAATTATGAATTTTTTTTAGCATTATACAATACCTACCTGGTTTGTCTAGTATTCATATTATTATTTTATTCTTATACATTTCTTATTAAATATTTCCTAGTGAGTAATAATATTTTAGGAAACTAATACAAGTTATAATTAGGCATATGAATTAGAATGTCAGTAGATAAGGAAAGGTGCCTATCTACCATCATCTATTTTCTGTTTTAGACTAAAGTTTTTGTGCGTAGAGTGAAACACTAAATACTAATTATTATACTAGTACCATGTTATTGTTAGATAGTAGATACTTAGGTTGTTGCATTTTCACGTCTAACTAATCATCCTTAATTCAAGTTCCAACAAATTAATTGAATTACTAAGATGATGATGTTTTCATAGTAGAAAAGGACCACTAGTAATCTATCTTTTGAAGTTTTTATATCTTTAAATTATTTTAAATGTAGTGATATACATAACTAGAGTCCGGATTTTTATGCAATTTCATATTTGTAATGAGTGAATGCAGTTCGATGACAGTAAGAAATGTGGACGATTTGTGTAACCGATAATGCATTGAAAAAAATTTATTTTGCATATAAATGCATATTTCAGTGATGACGGCATATTTTAAAATGTTTGCATATTCAAGCATATTTGGTACCTATTCAAGTATTAAAGTTTATAAAACCGTGTTTTTTTTTTAATTTCTATATTTTGTATCTTTATTCAAAAATATTAACCAAAGAAATGTCATAAGAATATTTAATATGATTTTATTTATTATTTTTTACTATTCTTAATTAAAATATTTGTTTTATTACATTTTTAAATATTTACTATTCCTCAACCAATATTGTAAGTTGATGTCTGCAATCAAAAAATTAAGTTACTTATCTAATTTAGTTGAATTATTATTAATGAAAGAAATTAAAAAAATAACAAAAACATAATTATGCATAAAAAATTATGCAAATAAATGCATATATGTTGGGCAAGAGTATATTTTTGCATGTAATTAAAAAAAATAAGAGCATATCAAGTGCATATTTAAAAGTTTTTAGATGCATAAATGCATACTATTTTAGACTTTTTGAGTGCATACAAATCCGGACTCTATACATAACATTAAATTGTTCTCTCAATAAACAGTGTCAAGTCAAAAAATTTGGAACTAAATGTAAAATAATATAAATTACTTAAAAAAATGTACACAAGTGGTGATGATTAATTATTTTTTATTGTAAAATTTTTATAATTTTTTTTTATTTTTCTTGTGATTCTTCATCATCCTTTGTCATGTCTTCTGTAATAAAATAAAAATACGTAATTCAATCATCAGAAATTAATAGATCCCACAGATTAAGGTCCATGAATTTACAATTTGCTTCTATAAAAAAAAAAAAAAATTATTAATTTGAAAAAAGTATTACAGTACTTTATTTGAATCAGTTCAACAACCTTAATCTATGATATGAAGTTATCATAACAAATAATATAACATTTAATCGAGACAATACAATGTGATATGCAAGGAACAAAATATTCGAGTATACATCAGTTTTTTCTTTTATTGTTAATTTATTCATGAATACACATTAGTAAGCAGAAGGGTTGTATTAGGTCAGTATGAGAACTAGGTTAACAATTTGGTATATATAAAGGTTTTCTAAGTTAAGGGACCAAGCCAATTTTTCAAAAGAAGAACAGTGTAATCATTGTAATCGTATATTCGATTGATTTGTATGTTAAATAGAGTAGATACCTACGATAAATAGTGGTCCTATAGGTACCTCATAACAAAACACAATAGTTATTTTTTATTTACTATTTTGGGAGGTGAATCTGTAAATATTGTAAAATAATTTATAGTTACATTGAATTAATTTTTAACAAGAGTAGGCAATTATATATATACATATTTCAAATTGTTTGAAACTAGAGATTCATTATTTAATAATTATCTTATATTATATAAATGGTTCTACTTATAAAAAGTCTTCTGCCAGTCCTCGGCAGTAAAAAGGTAGAAACCCACTGTTCTAAGGCATAAAATGTTTTATTAGTCCAATTAAACAGCAAATATTTTTTTGATTCCAATGAATTGTTTATTTTTAAATATAGCTAGTTACTATTGTTTTATAAAAATAAATAATATATTTAAGAAAAATTACTTCAAATACAAACAAGTTGAAAACGGACATAACAAATTTTAGTAAAATACAATACAAACAGAGTATGTAGATCTCAAAATTAAAATAAGTGCCTCGAAGTAGTCGGCACGTCGACACACTCAGTCTTTATGCACACACTGCTACCCCGCTTCTCAATTCATTGTATACCAGGACAATGTTAGTGTATTTAATAATAATTTATTATTTTCTTGACATTGCACTAACTCATGTTTATTTTTTTCAAACGATTTAGCAATATTGGATATTTGTTAGATTGGGGTAACATTTTCTGTTAAACTTGTCCCCCTTTTATTTATTAGTTATTTCCAAGTTTGTAAAAATATCTTAAACTGTAGATGTAGAGATGACTAAGTTAAAAATGTTAAATAGTGGTATTAATAACTTTTTAATATTTGATTTAAGCATTTATACAGTAATTCTACCTAATCCGGGTCTAATTAATAAAAAAAAAATCTGATTAAAATTAAATAATCATCTGGTTAATGTATTTTATAATAAGCAAAATTCATAAATAAAACAAAATTAATATAAACAAGATGATTTACTAAAAGCAAAGTAATTATAAAATTATTTTTTATTATTACCTTTTTTTTCCCCTTTTTTTTTTAGCTGCAGGTCAATGCTATACAAATAATATAGAATATAAATTATTGACAAATACAATTTAACAACAAATTTTATATATTACATGAAGGGAAAATATACTAACTTTTTTTTCTTTTTTATTTTTTTCTCTTCGTCTTTAGCTGCAAAATAATTTAAATAAATATTAATTTAAAAGTAAATTATGTACATTTTAATGATTTTTTATGTTTTGTAACAGGGCATTACAGGCTACAGCTACAAGAAATTGCCAAATAGGTAACACATTTTTACTGAATGTATTATGAAAAATAGAGCAAACAAATATCTGTTTCTTGCATTTTTTTTCTTCTAAATGTTTAGAATTATTCTAATAAATTAATTGAAAAACGTTAAATGTCTTTTTTATAATGTGCTTAAAAATCTATAATACAAATAATTGTAAAATGGTTTGAATGAAAACCTCTGACAATACATTAATAATTTTCAAAATACAAATAAATTTGTAAATACTCACAATACCAACACACTCTTTTTGTGTGGCCAAATGAATGGCAATAATGACATCCTAAAACAAATGAAAACAGTGTATATAAATGAATTGATAAATACAGAAATGCAGGTACATCCAAAATTTTACAAAAATCACTTTATTATATAATCAAACTTAATATCAATAAATATATAGTTTTTTTTCAAATGGAGTACATGTCCTTATATATAAATACCCATGAGAAATAATTGAAAATTTTTCCAATTTCAGAAAATGTCATTGAAATGAAAAAGTTAAAAAATAAAGGTGTTTTTTTCACAAAGAGAAATTGCCATGTCATTGTGGTTTTGTATTTATATCACAGCAACTTGACAGAATGGATAGACTATAGTACTTAACGCTTTAGAGTAATACGGAGAACATAGATTAAAATTATCAAGAAGCCTCAAAAATGTTAGATGCTTTTAAAATAAGCAAAAAAAGCTTATACATAAGGTGTTTGCTGAATATCATCCAATATTTTATTATAAAATATTATACATTCATGCCTATGATGAATTTTTTAATTATTAAACTAAAACTAAAAACACAAAATTCTTTTTAAAAGGATATTCTGTATTATTTATAATACTAATTACTAAATACAACCAATTAAAAAAATTATTCATCAAACTTTTTTTATACATTCTTATAGGTTAAAAGCAAACAAATTGATGAGCATTTTTTTTTTCAAAAACAACCACTTTAAAAATTTGAATAATTATAACATTTCATATATTTTCATAGCATATTTTATACAATGAGAAATGTTCACAAATGTGAATTGTGCCCCACATAAGATATATTTAAAACATAATTCGGAAAATATTGTTGGTAAGAAAATAAAAAAAAATAAAAATTTAAATTCAACACTTACGGCCCATAAATCTTTTTTTCATTTTTCTGCCTGCGGGGAGTGCCGCCGGCGGGTCTGGTGGTGTCGGCTGCGCTTGTGGCGGCGCGCAAGGCCACTGCGCTGCTGGTGCCGGTGGCATCGCCCACGGCCATTGCGGACCTGGTGGCGGCATCGCCGGCCACTGAGGGGTTGGTGGTGGCACCACCGGCCACTGCGATGTTGGTGGCGGCATCGCCGGCCACTGAGGGGTTGGTGGCGGCACTACCGGCCACTGCGGGGTTGGTGGCGGCACCACCGGCCACTGCGGGGCACCATACATATTATAGTACGGATACATCTAAAATTAATATTTTATTAATAATAATATTTTAATCGAAATTTTTAAATAATTATAAACTAAATTATAAATCTAATTATCGTAAAAATCATCAAATTAAATTAAAAATACAATTAATTTTTTATACGTCAAATATTGTGGATTTAATTAATTATTATAAAATCATTAAAAACTACCTAGTGACTGTGGTAAATGTTAATTTCATAACTAAAGCAAACAATAATAAAATAAGTTAAAATTTAATAAGACCTATCATTGAAACTCTTAACCGGAATAACGTTATAAGGAACAAATTGTAAAAATTGTACAGTACCTATCGACGAAAAACCCTCCGTCCCTTCGGTCCTCGGACAAGATAATGGTGATAAGTGTATGGAGTTTTAAAGAAAAAATGACTCATTTCTTTAGTATAAAACGATTCTGAGCAAAGCTTCAGTGTAATATAATATATTATTTAAATTTTAAATTTTGTTTACGTTAGTAATAACTAAATCTGAAATGTGAAAATCTCGTTTACCGCGGATTTTTACCGATTTTTCTCAGTTTTTCGACGATTTTTCCTCATTCTTGGGATTTTCGAAAAATGACCTCTCTAAAGTACCATCTCAATCCAATTTCAAAACTAAAAAGTTGCTGGACGATTTGTACCAGGATTTCTATACGAAAATGTTTACAGAAAAAAAAATAAACATCATTCTAAAACCATAAGATCCTTCGCTTCACTCAGAATCTAAAAAATACAACGGAAATAATGCACAAATACATAGAATAATAATAGGAAACAAATCATTATACGATCAAGTATCAACGATGGCAAAGATATGTTAAATGTATATTTGATTCTTTATTTAACGTAGTTAATATATATTTTATATCAGTATAGAAATCATCATTTAATAGGTACAAATACTCTTGGCATAATCGTTATTTTTCATAACATAACCATTTTACGTACCTAATTGTTTTTTCAATAAATACAATTTACATTATTCTCGTCGGCATTCAAATATTATATAGGTAATATATTGATCGGTTGAAAGCTTGTTATTCCGAAAAAAAAAATGAAATAAGAAAACGTGTTAATGGAGCACGTTATTCAATTGGCTTCATTAATAAAAACGTTTAAAATAACACAATTTCACATTATAAAGCTATGTACCAAGTTAAATTGTGAAGATTTTCTAAAAACGATTTATATTTATATTTTCTACCTATAAAATAATCGGTAATCCTATGAAATGTTTCACAAAATTGAAAACGTCTAAACCGAACCAAACCATTTATACAATTTATTATGAAACTATTAATTTTAAAATTAAAAAATAATAACTAAAAAATTTAATTTGTAATATATAATTTTTTTCTTAAAATAAATTATATAATGAAGTATTAAAAATAAAATGTTAATATAATATATAATGTAAATGTATTCACTACTTACTATACAATACTATATTGACTGCAGACGGGACTGGCATACATACACACATGTAACATACACACATGTAACATTCACTTTGAATGCAGAAACAAGAATGGGCAATGATAGTTTAGACTTTAGAGTAATCGTGTGTCAAATACTGTTCTCATGAATTTCTCTTTCCACCTGTTATGATTAGATGATCAAATAGTCGTTTATTATTTTTACTTTTTTCTGTAATTCATAGTCAATATTTATTTTATTATTTATAGATGCGCAAATAATTTAATAATAAATAGTGTGGATTGTAGATATTAGTATTTTCATGAATGTGGAAATATTGTTATTGATGATGGAATTAACTTTATTTTCACATTTTATAACAGCGAACCTTATATTCTGAACAACAGCGTTGATTATAATTTATAAATACTATAAATAACTCACTGCTATACAATATACGCTAATAAATTTTTAAATTTTAAACACATTTTGTTAAAATATAGTAAGAATAAATTCAAAACAATTTTCATCATGAATTAGAACTGTAAAAAAGCTTTTCTGGTCAGGTATGAATTAGGCATTTAGGCGGCACTAGTTAGTAATACCACATTACCACGAAAATGTATGGGTCATCGTCTTTCAGTGTGTGCGTGCATCGGCCACTGGGCATCAAAAGAGTACCAGCATATTTTGACACTGATGATTTAGAAAATTAGACAATATTAACAGTTACTGTAACTTATTTCATACAATTTTTATAATATAATGTGAACATTTTTCTTTCTGAGGTACATATTATTTCAACTTGTTAACCAAATTTGCGTATATTATACGTACATAATTAGTTGAATATTATTTTAATAATGGTATATTTTTGGGTCAAAAGACAGATATTTAACAAATATTCAACGTTTAATAGACGTTACTTTATTAATTTATTAGACGTATAATCTACGTATAGATTCAAGTATAAAAGATATTTATTTTTCGTGTAAATTAGGTATAGATTCAAATATTTAATACCTATATTTTCAGTGTAAAATAGGTGTAAATTCAAATATTTACCACGTATAATTTTCGTAGAAAATAGGTATAGATTCAAGTATATACAATACACTACATACATTTTCAATATAAAATAGGTAGGTACCTATATTATATTATTATTCAAATATTTATTACATTTATTTTCTTATTGTTACAAAATTTATTTTCTTCTGGGTGCTTGTTTCAACCAGTCACTAATTTGGTTTTTTATAGCAGTTAGAGATTCGTCAGGAAACAAGTGTTTCACACTATCTGAAACAATATTATAATATAGCCATTAAAATTTAATAAAAATAACTAAGACATTTACAAATTAATACATAATACAATATATTTCTCTATACAATGTTTGTATAGTAATTCCTACTCACCAAAACATACATGTAAAATGATAGCCAAGTTCAATACTATAATATATGCCCTGGTTGTTGACTTCAACGACAAAAGAAGTGAGATCTAAATGGATGCCAAGTTCAATGTTCAGTCAAGAAATTTATTTATAACAACATAACATATAATTTCTTCTTATCACTTAGAATAATGTTTTGAAGCCTAAGGTCTGACTTGGTTGGTTTCCATATACGAATTATGTTATAGCCTTCGCAAATTCTAAAGTTGTGAGTTCTTTTTTATCCTTCTAAAAATTTGACTTGCTGGTAGAAACTAGGTATGGAACATAGTGCTCTTGCATGACTGTTTTAGTTGTATAATTCGTATATGACAACCAGCCAAGTCAGACCTTAGGCTTCAAAACATTATTCTAAGTGATAAGAAGAAATTATATGTTATGTTGTTATAAATAAATTTCTTGACTGAACATTGAACTTGGCATCCATTTAGATCTCACTTCTTTTGTCGTTGAAGTCAACAACCAGGGCATATATTATAGTATTGAACTTGGCTATCATTTTACATGTATGTTTTGGTGAGATATCATTACTTTTTGTTTGTAAATTATTAATTGCTACTTATTCACGATAAAATTTTTTGTTAAATTATTGTATTTTCCTACGTTTACGGGTTATAATTGTCTTTTTTGTATTATTATTTATATTTTCTTGTACTTTTGAAATGTCGGAGTGAATTGCCCATTCAGCATCTGGTTTTTTTTTTACGCGTTTTCTGTTGATACTTAATTTGGCCAAGTCGGGGCGGTATAGCGTGCGCAGGCGGTTGTACTCTACAATAGAGCTCTCTTGTGCCTTGATTTGACTTGGATCTATATTGATAAGATGTACTCCATCTAAGGTTTTAACTCTGGAGAGTCCAACGTAAGCCTGCCCTTTAGTAAAAACAGAGGAGCCTATATCGAGAAGAGCTCTGTCAAGGCTAAGGCCTTGTGATTTATGGATAGTAATAGCATATGCTAAGCAAATAGGGAATTGTTCTCTGTGTACATATACATCTAACAATTTTATTTGGTTTTTTTCTTTTTGTTTATTCTTAGTACTGATAATTTTTCCCCCGAAACGACTTCGTTTCGATCGTCGATAAAAATAATTTACCATGACGTATTCTATAAATACAGTTTATTACTATATACTATAATTCAGTTACTAACATTAATAATAGGTATTTATTATAAAATATTTTCTGTTGTATACAGAGTATAATACTATAATATATGTAAAGTTAATATAAAATTATTTTATCTTCTTTTGAGTATATTATTTTTAATTATCATAATTTTTTTATTTACTATAATTTCTACTGATGGGTGGATAATTCATAATTGTAAGATTAATTATTTAATTATGGCGCGCGGGTCGCCAATATCGACACGACGACACATATCGACTGGACGTATTTTTGGAGCCGCGATTTAAAAATTTTCAAGTTTCTGATTTTTTCCTTTATATTAACCTAACTACCTATTTGTATGCCAAATTTGAACTTTCTAGGTCATCTGGAAGTGGGTTAGAATTTTGATCTATAGGTGAGTCAGTGATAAAAATGACGATTATGGGACGTTAATATCTAAATAACGGTTTGAGATATGTTTATGAAATTTGGAAAACATATGTATCTAGTAAGTCTCAATATATGAGCCAAATTTGACATGTTTATGTGGAATAGTTTTTGAGTTATGAAGGGGTCAAAAGTGGCTCCAAATGGTTAGTGTAATATTACACACGGTGCTGCTCGCCAGTTCTGTTAGCTAGAACTTGGCTTGACACGCTACCGCGTGTCTAGATTAGGTAGTTACACTGTACACATTATAAGGCTGCCACTAAGATGTTATATTCAAAATAATGGGAAAGGCGACTGAAATTTATAAAAAAGTGATCTTTTGTGTTTTAATTATTTTAATTAATTCAATTTTATACAAGTATTATTATTTTAGATTCTTAAATAAGTATATAATTAATATTATTCATAAAAGACACGAAAAGTATTAAAAGTGTAAAACATATAATTCGATTAAATTATTTCAATATATATTATATTCTCAAATCAATCAATACATACCAAATACAGTTATATACATTTATTACATAGGTATTCATATCAATAGAAAAATGAAATGGTTTATTTGTAATTTGTATAAAACTAAGAAATTCCAACAGTTCTTTTTTCTTAAATTTATTTAGGCTCCTAGACAATGAACTGTATCACATAGAACAATATCCATTTGTTGCAGAAGATTATCTTTTTCAAAACTAATTTCCTTATTATAAGCCAAACTATTTAATTTTTGCAGCATTTTGTTTTGTAAATTCTAATGATTAGTGTAAGAACAAATAGATTTAATTCATCATACAAAATGTGGATTAGAGGTTCTGATTTTTAAAAATGTTTATTAAAATTGTTAACATTTTCTCAGTTTTTACTCAGTTTTTTGACTGTTTTTCCTCATTCTTGGAAAAACTATGGAGATTTTCGAAAAATGAGTAATGACCTCTCTAAAGTACCATCTCAGTCCAATTTCGAATCTAAAAAGTTGCTGAACGAAAACGTTTGGACTAGGATTTCTATACGAAAAAGTGTTTACAGAAAAAAAATATATAAACATCATTGTAAAACCATCTAAAATGTTACAATGTTTTGTGTGAAAAAAATCGTGAAAAGTACGGACATTTTCTAGAAACAAAGGAACACATATTTTCATGAAATCGATTGACGATTACCTAAAGTGTTTTATTCATATCTTCAAAAATAATAACACCAACTTTAAATATAATAAGGATAAAATATTTCTCATTTTATTTTATATTTGGTTTCTAAGTATATGCCAACTGTGAATTGTAAGTTTTATGAGATGGTCCCCTTCCTTTTCGAAGTGATGGGAGAGACTACTGACGTATCAGGGAGCGTCTGCAGTAATGAGACGAAGGCAAATTGACTGAAAGGATATTTTAATGGTGAATGTTTTAGCTGTTTCCGAAAGCTGTATGCCTGTATACTGTAGGTAATCTTAGGGAATATACGTACGTTCTTTTTTCGTATTTATTTCTTACAGCGGAAATTAGTATGAATATATATATATATATATATATATATATATATATATATATATATATATATATATGTCGCATCCATATCGCGTTATTGTACGTTTCGCGAAATGGACAACGTTTGCATCCATTTCGCGAAATGAAACCGCGGTTTCTCCACATCACGTAATTACGCAATATGGATAATATTTCGTGAAATTGATAGGTACCTAAACTATCGTCAACGGAACTTGTTCCGTCATTTGGATGTCCATATAGCAAAATTTAAAAAAAACTTGTTTTTATATATTATATTTATTCCTCTAAAAGTTTAATTTAATTATTAGTTTTAAGTAAATGTTTTACAAATATTATTAATAATACAAACTACTATTTATTTAGACATACTTGTGAGTTATGACAACGAGAATTACATTTTAAATTACCTTTAAAACAAGCACATTTTTTAGTTTGACATTTGCCTTTACAATAACAACTAAAAAAACCTTGACCTCCAGTTAAAGAAGAGACAATTTCTCTTAATGACATTTCTTTTCTCTTATTCACTTGCTCGATGTCAATGAAATTTGATGTGGCAGATTGTATATTTCCAGAATCATACCAACCTTTTAGTACACCATGTTCAGTTCCTATACGGTTAAGGTTATTTTTCTGATCGATTACTACGCCAATAATGTTAGCTGGGTCTGCCGGACCTCAGTTTTTTTTAAATTTTGCTATATGGACATCCAAATGACGGAACAAGTTCCGTTGACGATAGTTTAGGTATCCATTTCACGAAATATTATCCATATTGCGTAATTACGTGAAGTGGTGAAACCGCGGTTTCATTTCGCGAAATGGATGCAAACGTTGTCCATTTCGCGAAACGTACAATAACGCGATATGGATGCGACATATATAATATATTATATAGGTATAGTATTTTAGTATGTACCAAAAAATTATACAATTTTACAAGTTTTACAATGTCAAATGACATAATATCTTTATAATATAATATCATATTATGATACATTCTATAACGCATTATGACGTGTAAATACAATAACAATATTTTGTTCGGGCTAGTTTTATTTTTTTCCTTCAAAGAATTGTGTTTGCCGATTCACTACATGTGACAATTCGTAGAATCTCTTAATTAATTTTGGTACCTATATTTAGACGTACGTTCATAGTACTTTACAATTGAATGCAATGATTTAACATTGCATTCGGAAAAACGATTCTGAGTAAAGCCGGTCCCACACGACTCGTGTACTCGGCGAATAATCGTCAATCGCGATGCTTTACGAGTCGTGTAGGAGGTGTTTAATCGTCAAGTAAGACGATTATTTTTACTCGTCGAGTCACTCGTGGTTTCCCATCGGTTGTCGGTAAATGTGACACGAGTCAAAGGAATTATAAATAATCGCGTATCCATAATTTGGTTATCGTGGAGTTTCCCACACGACTCGTCCTGGCTCGCTACTCGCACCATGGCGATTCATTTAGTTGCATTTTCGATGACTATAAAAATATAGGTAAATATAGGTAAAAAACTTTTGTCTTTAATACAATAATCATATCATATCGATTAGTTTATTACGACTTGTAGCAGTTCGGTATTTTCGGAATTAAATAGAAATAGAAAAAAGAGTACATTTTTGCCAATATAAAAAAAGTGAGAGTATAAAAATTTTAAGAGCTCATAAGAGTACTAATCACTAATGGTAAGTGGTAACCCTATATACAGACACAAACAATAAAAATATAATTAAATGTATAATGTAACACGTTCTTAGTGTTTCACTTAGTTACTTACAAACTGATAAAAATAACGAAGTTACCTTAACCTTACTTAAAAGTGTATCTACGTTACAGAAACGAGTATCGCACGTTACACTACTCGACACTAAATTGTCCTATTTTACTAATAAATAATCAGACTATTTTAACAACACTTAATCTTATAACGTAGGGCCCGAATTTATATGCCCTAAAAACCTCAGGAATATGCATTTATGCTCTTATTTTACAGAAATATGCACTATAAAATAAAAAAGCCGGTAAGATAATGGTGTTGGAAATTGGTCCTACGTCGCCTCGTTCCTCGGACAAGATAATGGTGATGAGTGTATAGCACTTTCTATTATGCGATTACCTGGCATACGATAGTTTAGTTGTATGGTATTTTATATTTGAATGTGATGATTTATCATTGCATTTGGAAAAACGATTCTGAGTAAAACTCAGTAGATAGTAAATTTATATAAGATAAGAAATTCCGTCAAAATTCGAACTTTAAACGCTTGTAAAAATATATTGTAGTTAACGATTTTAGATATGTTGTCACTGCGGTTAGAAATGCATATGAGTATGATTGTATTACATTTTCAGCTCTTAATATCCAAAGACTAAAATTTTATGAAGGAAAAACTTACAAAAAAAAAAAAAAAATTTTTAGTATTTTCAAAGTTCTATGTTTAACTCAAAATTGGTTAAATATTTTTGACATTTGTATAAAGTATACGCGTATGCATCTTTAGTCGTTGATAAAAGTTTCAAGTTTCTAGCTTTATTTTTGATGAAGTGATATCTAAAAAACTAAAATAGATTTCATGAAAGTATGTATTCCTTTGTTTCTGTAAAATGTTGTCCATACTTTTTCCGATTTTTTTCATTCAAAACCTTGTAAAATTTTAAATTATTGACCCGTAAAGAATTTTATTGCACCATATCATTATCTAGGTGTGTAGAAAGTTTCATATAAATAGACCGTAGTACCGTACCAACTAATTTTCATATGCTTATAAGTGTGTAATTTGATGTAAAAATAAGAATTTATGAAAAAATCAAAATTCAAACTTTAAACGCTTGTAAAAAAATATTGTGACTAATGATTTTGGATGTTTTTCTAACATATTATAATTTCAACCTGAAAAATTAATATTAAAAATATTTTTATTAAATACATGATGTGACTAAACGATATAAATATAATATGTATACGTTATTTTATTAAAAGTAACCAAAATATTACATATTATGCATTTAAAACCGGTATATAATAAGTTATAAGTTTTACAAATATTATATAACAAATTTTGGTAAACGGCCACCTAGATCCTTAAGATCTAAATTGCATGAACAATATCTATAATATTAATAGATATAATTAATAGGGAATCTAAATAACCATGAGGCACTAGTTGACCATAAGAGAAGTAGTTGTAACGGGATCTAAAATACTACACAAATTTATGAAAATATTCAAATTTCAAATACTTATTAAAAAAATATAGGGATTTGAAAGTTTTTGCCGCAAGAGGTACGTTCATTATATTTTAATACCTATATGGCATACGCAAGTACACAATAATATTTTCAAAAAATTAAAATTAATTTTAAGCTGTTTATAACATGAATATATTCACACAATTCTACACTTCTCAGACTCCAAGTACAATAATAGTATAACTGACACATCAGTATTGACCACGGACTAAGATAGTGAAGATATCAACATCTATATCCATAAGCGTAATTTGGGAGGACTAAACCCTCCAAAATCGATCTTAACCCCCCCAAATGGTTTGTATATATCCTCTCCTCACCTCCCACCTTTATATATTTCAGGGAGCATAAGTCTATGTCAATGTCCATGGTAGAGTCATATTATTAGGAATTAAGTCAATTAAGAGCTACTGAGCTAGTTCCTACTAGCGTATAGTTTATTACTTTCCGACATGGTGGGTTACCGTAAGCCCTCTTAAATAATCACATTTCCGTCACGGTCGTACAAAAAATGTCCCACCTTTTAAAATATTTTTTGCTAGTTCTATAAAATTATTTTTACTAAAAGTGAGCATCAATAGTATTTATAGTCTATAACATGTACAGTTCATTCAACATTTAACGGAAATAAATTAATTTCATGTTATTTTTAACTGTTTCCCAATTCTTATTTTCTTTTTTTCGACGTTCGGCAATTCATAATTTTGTTTTGCTTGTATTATTTTTCATAATCTATAAATATGGACGATATTTTTACACACGATAAAGAATATTGTATATTTTCATTCAATGCATATTAAATAATTTCATCGAGAACGGTTTGTCTGTTAGGACATAAAAATCAGGCGTCCAATTTTTAACCCACTATGCAGCAAATTATAACATATTCGTATACTAATATATTATGTTAGAATATTACATTATGTTTAGAGAGTTTAATTTATAAATATATAATATATATATATATATATATATATATATATATATATATATATATATATATATATATATATATATATATATATATATATATATAAAAATATATATATATATATATATAAAAATATTTAACGCATTTTTATTTATTATTAACAATAAATAATATGGATATATTTATGCATATTATTGCATAGGTCGTTTTTCAAAACACTATATTTTCAAATGTATTTTAGCTAAGTTATACAGAAACAAATTATTATTTTCATTTTCAATTTTATTTTACCGTATTTCAGTAATTGATTTTCACAAAAATGAATTTTCTAAATACTGGGGTGACATATTTTATGAAATATTAAATGAAGAAAT
Source organism: Therioaphis trifolii (assembly GCA_027580255.1). NCBI lineage: Eukaryota > Metazoa > Arthropoda > Insecta > Hemiptera > Aphididae > Therioaphis > Therioaphis trifolii. The sequence continues at coordinate 5,834,672 of CM050404.1, forward strand.
TACATCTGATGATAAAAGTTTAAAAAAAAAGATTTAAGATTTCAGTAGGAAACAATCAAAATTATAAATTCTATGGAAAATTTCCTAAATAAGGAATAAACTGCTATTTAAGAAGGAAAATGCAAAATACCTCAAGATGAATTTATGGCTGAAATAATATTATTAAAAGCAGATCTGGCTGTTCCTACTGGAAAATCAGAAACGATGTTAAGTGGATGCACACGACAATGAAAAATACAAAATTTACACCGCTTTTAATACAGCAATTCAAACATTTTCCATCATCCTCGTTATAAGTTGCTCTCGTGAAAGAGCGTTTTCTAAATTGAATCATGTGAAAACAAAATTTAGGTCCACCATAAAACAAGATCGATTTGAGTCACTCATAATGATGTACCTATGTCGAACAGAAACTAACAGTCAAAGTTGAAGCTTCTGAAACAATAGAGGAATTTAAAAATATTGTAACATTAAACAGACGTTATCGTAATTATAAGTAAAATTAATAATTATGATAAGTAAATTATAAACAAAGGAAAATATGACTAGTGTTATTTTAATATATTTATAACTAAATATGTATAATATTTTATAAACTAATGTATTAATAAAAACAGTTTTTTTTAAAGAAGAATAATTAATGAAAATAAAAAATAATAATTAACTAAGAGCATAAATACACACACATTTTAAAGTTATTTAGTTTATGCATTTTCTGGTCCTGTCTAGTTCTAATCTTTACCTAATTCTTACATATGATATAAGAATATTAGGTAGGTAAATATTATACCTACATTAATAAAATAAACACTACTGAACAAGTGTTAAAATTTAAACTTTTATGTAAGTACTTAAAATACTATCATATGGAAGAAAATTGTAGTCTAAATCGGTTAATTTGCTTTTAAGCCAAATTACCTTCTGTATTACAAAAAATAAGACCCGACACACTCAAATGTAAAACCCTAGTTTCGCCTATATGGATATCAGCCCACTGAGATTCAGTACTTTAACCTACTCTAAAATGTTCATTTTCAACTAAATATTACTAAATTGACCTACATTTTATGCGGCACGCCAACTTAAATAAACGTCTTTAAAATTGTTTTATTAAATAATTGACATGTCCAATCATTATTTTATTGCCTATGGGTATGTCATCTAGGCAGTACCGCAATCCGCCGACTACCTACTTACACCAACTATTTGCAGTATTGCTACTGTAGTACCTCTTGGCATTTACCATCATATAGCCTACGACCTATGCTATCAAGTACCAGTAAGTCATAAAATAACTGTCAAATCAAATCAAAATAAATAATATATTCAATAAAGTGTAAAACAGAAATAAACAGAAAATGCTCATCAATATTATATTTTTCATTGGTACGTTCTAATTTAAAATATAATTCAATTATCTGGTCTCCTTCTGCTAATACTCATATACAAAGCCTTGAAGGTATACAAAATCGTTTCCTACGTTTTGTATTGCACAAATGTAATATCCCACGTTAGCGTCATACTCCATATAAGCCGTTATTAGATACTTTAAATATGAATAGTCTTGAAATCAGGAGAAATATTATTGATTTAAAGTTCCTACATAAAGTATTAAATGGTTTCATTTATTCTAGTGAAATATTAAATTATTTAAATTTCTCTCTGTTTAAATATTATATTATCTGTATTCACTTTTCTCTTATCTGTCTTTAATTTGTTCTATAATGATTATTATTATGTTATTATGTCGATTTATAACTGTTATAGGGCTATGCCTGTTTATTCTGTGGTTTAATTATATATAAATAAATAAATATCATTTTGAGATTTTAAAAATGTGTACTTTATTTTATTAATATTTCCGCCTCCTGGTATTCAAATTTTTTATATTTTTGAAAATGATTTCTCTTATCAATCTGAAAAATATGCCCAAAGGTGCAATCACGAATCACAATATAATCTGTAGTACAACCGTCATCTGCCGTAATATAATATATAATAAAATATGTTCTGAATTCTGATATATAATTTTCAGGTAAAATATTTTATGCAAACATTTTTATGGATCATACCGTTCTTTAAAATTGTGTTCTATTATATTCCATTCTGGAATTATACTCTCAGCGGAATTTCTGTTATATTATTTGCTGGATTTTTAAGTTCTACTGATATACATTCTTATCATTTTAGATTCTATAGCATTTATTTTTGTTCATTTTATTTTCTGTTTCAATGTTTTCTGGGACTTATACATTCTGGTAATTTTAAATTATGTATTTTTATTTTCTGTAATTAAACACTCTGTCAATTAAATTCTGGCGGGTTTTTTCTGGAATATTATATGCATCCGGTGAAACGCGATCCTTATCGTATCTTCAAAAACCCTGATCTATTAATAGATTTGATATTGATAGAATCATATTCTTTTTCCAAGAAATTTACGATAACATGATTTTGTTCACGCATGTGCATGTTGCATCAGATCCAGATTTCAGTCGTAACTCGTAATTGGAGCTTTTGACTATCCGCTATCGAGTACTCAAGCTTAATCTTATTTTACATATTATTTATATTATAATTTAATTTTCGGATTATTGTAATAAAAAAAGTAATATTATTTAAATTTTTTTGAATTTACAAAAATTGTGTTGTAAACCTTTTCTTTTTTTTTTGTTTTACTTTTTCCTGGTAAGTTCACAGATTTTTTCTCATTTACCTCGTCATTTACCTATATTTATTATAGTCAGAAATTATACCAGATAAATTTTGTTTTCACATTATTTTATATGTAAATACTACATCCCGAATAACTGCTTCTAACATTTTTAGTATACTAATACACTTAAAAAGCTCTTTGTTGCGATTCATCCTTCGATACGGTCTCTAATTTGGACATAAAAAATACCTAAATTCAAAATTTTTCTGGGTTTCTCTTTTTTTCATATTCAATTGATGATGAATGATGATAATGATTTTAGTTTCATGTAGAATTAAATTTGAGATTTCTTGTTATAAATAAAAACGTTAAAAAAAAATTCACACAATCCTTTTAGTGCAGTACATTCCCATAGATTTAAATTACGATTAAAGAAATTAGAAAATAATATTATACCTAGTTAAATGTTAATCTATAATAATTGTGATCAAATATATAGGTACATATTACTTAAAGGGGGTCACTGGTCACTCGCTAATTTCCCTGTTTAATTTATACGTACCTGTATTATTTATTATCATTGATTCAATATATTTTATTAATGAACATGGAAGAATAATATTATTATTTACATAATAAATGTATCTCACTTATACTCTGGTATGTTATGCTTGCCAAACGTCCATAAAATCATTGAAAAATAATTATTTAACCAGATATAAGAATTATAAATGTTCCTACCTTTAATATAGCTTATCATTAATTTATATCAATTTTTTTCAAAATATAAAATGCCTAGATACATTTTCGTAATAAATTGCATTTGTCTCGGTTTTTAATGTTTCATATATTAAACTGAAAATCAATATGATGTGTTTAAGCTATTTAAATATAATTATTATAAAACAATTACCTACTTCAATAAAATTATGAGTTATAGTTAAATTTTATTCCGATTCTAATCAATTGAAAGATATCTAAATTTTTCTAATTTATCTAAAAATAAAAATAGAATTATGTAATTTCAATAATTTTTGTTTGGCGAATACAAAAATCACCAAATTATTTTCCTAAATCTTGTCATCATAACGAATAACACAAGCAATTCAACAACTACCTATTTTATAATATTTCCTGTTGCACAATATCATTTACATGTACTTATTATGCAATATGCATTAGTTTTAGCTTTAAGTCGACTGATAATATTGTATTTAATACCTATGAAAAAAATCAATGAGCAATAAAAAATTATACACTGTATAACTCAAAACATAAAATATAATTTGTTTTTTTCAGTCCTAGTCTAGTTATTAATTTATATAATTTATACATTATAAATGGGTTTCCACATTATTCTTAACAAATGAAAGTTTAATAACACATAAATACATAACATTAACAGGTTGATACATCTTTAAATTCTGCTAATTCTAGGGGTGAATACACAAAAAATTGGAATAAAAATATTCAATATAAACAACAAACATTTACAATAATAAAAAAAAGCAACTCCTATAAGTACTAAAAATGTTTTAACACATTATTATAATTCTATGACTTAATCAACAACTATTATTTTGATTGTAATTGTCATCACTCATCATTATCATTTTTTTAAATAAGTTATTATTATTATTTTATTTTAATAATTATTATTTTATTATTATTTAGGTAGGTCTATTAAGCAGCTATTGCTGTAAAAGTGCCAACTATATTAGTATTATTATTAAGTACTAAAAATAAGTTAAAAAAAACTTTACTTCTGATAGTTAGCTCGTAAAGAGCCTACTATATTAGTAATATTTAGCACCTAATAAGAATTTAAAATAAACTTTACTTCTGATAGTTGGCTTTAAAAGTTCCTACTATACTAGTATTATTATTAAGTACTAAAAATAAGTTTAAAAAAACTTTACTTCTGATAGTTAGCTCGTAAAGAGCCTACTATATTAGTAATATTTAGCACCTAATAAGAATTTAAAATAAACTTTACTTCTGATAGTTGGCTTTAAAAGTGCCTACTATATTAGTATTATTATTAAGTACTAAAAATAAGTTTAAAAAAACTTTACTTCTGATAGTTAGCTCGTAAAGAGCCTACTTTATTAGTAATATTTAGCACCTAATAAGAATTTAAAATAAACTTTACTTCTGATAGTTGGCTTTAAAAGTGCCTACTATATTAGTATTATTATTAAGTACCTAAAAATAAGTTTAAAAAAACTTTACTTCTGATAGTTAGCTCGTAAAGAGCCTACTATATTAGTAATATTTAGCACCTAATAAGAATTTAAAATAAACTTTACTTCTGATAGTTGGCTTTTTAAAGTACCTACTATATTAGTATTATTATCAAGTACTAAAAAGAACTTAAAATAACTTCTGATAGTTGGCTGATAAAGAGCCTACTATATTAGTAATATTTAGTACTAAATAAGGATTTAAAATAACTTTTACTTCTGATAGTTGGCTGTAAAAGTGCCTTCCATATTAGTAATATAGATAATTTAATATATTAGAGAAATTGTAAAATAATTACAATGAGTATCTTAAACCAATTAGAGAAATTAACAAAATATATAAAAGAAAATCATCCTTCATTGGAATATGGTCACTTAAATGTTTCTAATGAAGCAATTGGTGACATTTGCAATGCGGTAATAAGTAGAGAAAACCGAAAGAAAGGTAAAAAAAATTTGGTCAAAGCATTAAATAATGCTAATTCGACTTTGAGGAAAAGCTTGGCCGATAATAGTGATATGGATAATAAATTATTATTCCGTAAAAAGCTTGAAGATCTTGGTTACACAAAAAAAGATTTTTTTGTGTTTAACACAGATGTGGTTAATTCAGTATGCAAAGCATTAAAAATCTGCTGCAATAAAACAAATCGAATCAAAGTATTAAAAAGATGTCAAGAAAGCTTTAAAGAAAAAGAACATTTTGGTGTAGTACAAAAACCGTCACCCGAAGGAAACTTTAATTTAAATGAAAATAATGATCTGGATACACAATGCTGTGTAAAAAGAAAGTTGTTTACGGATTGTTTTTCTGAACAAAAAAATAAAAATGAAATGAGTCTCAATGATGTAGGTTTAGAAAAAAATGTAATTGAATACAATGAACATTCTATTATAGAAACTAAGTTATGTAATAGCAATTTTAAAACTGAAGATAACGGTGTCAGGGAAATCGAAACAGTTTTTAATGAAGTAGAAAAACAGGTAAATTACAATGTAATACTTGATGACACCCCTAAACGAAAAATGGATATTTCCTTTACTGACTTATGCTTTACTCCACCAAAACAATTTGAATCAATGCAAATGATCTCTAATGACATAGAGATAAGTCGAGAGCTTGGTGATGATACTCATAAGCAAAAAAAGAACAGTTCTTTTGATGACATATTTATTACTCCCATAAAAAAAATACAACCAATACAAATTTGTAGTACACCGGACGCAGATTCAAAGGCACTGCCTAAAGGTTCGAAGAATGTTTATCCGGTTAATGTAAGGGATGTTGGTGGTGATTCAAAAAAGATAAATTATTATAAAAAATGTAATATTATTGAAGGGGTTATTCATTTAAATGATGAAGAATTTAAAACCATTTTATACAGTGACAGTGTTGATGAAAAAAATGATTTGTTGCGTGACCGTTTTGAAACTGTTAATAACTCTTGTATATTGTCAACTAAGACTAAAAACAAAACAAAAAATGGTATGACATGTTATGGAATTTGTAGACATAATTCCTGTAAAGTTTTTAAAATTGTTGTTGAAAGAAAAAATATGGATACCAGCGCACAAATGATAGTTTTTAGTAATAGCATTAACTACAGTCATCATGGTAAATTAACTACCTTTTTGAAAGGCAAACGAAGAGAGACACAAAGAAAGATATCAAAATACTGCCCACCGATGGCTCTACGGCAAAAGTATATTTTAGGATCTTCTCCCAGTAAATTGAAACGTGGAAACTTGGGAAACATTAGATCAGATCGTGTGTTTTATAAGACATCGCATGAACAAAAGAGTCGACATGATTTAGCTCGCAAAGACCGAGAAGATATGTACCTTTTAAAAAAAACTTATCCGAATTTCATTCAATATGTATCTGACCCAAAAGAAATCCATTTTGAAACTTACCTATTTAGTAAAATGCAAATAGATGTATTGGAAAAAATAGGGAATATAACAATTCATGTAGATGCGACGGGTACAGTGGTTAGACAGACTACTAAGAGCAAAAGAGATGAAAAGAGAATGTTGATTTATGCAGCAGTGATATCTTACAAAAACAGAATCATTCCTGTAGCAGAATACATATCTACTACACAAAAAACAACATCAATTACGAATTGGCTAACGGCGTTTAGAAAATTTTATGAGGAACATTGTGGTAAAGTGTTCAAGGCACATGTCGTTAGTGATTTCTCGGGAGCCATACTAAAGGCGTATGTGCAAGCGTTTAATGGAAACAGAGAGGTCGTAGAATATTTGAATAAATGTTATGACTTCATGTATGAAGGACAGTCATTTGATTGCAACGTATTGATCAGTCTTTGCTGTTGTCATCTTATTAAAAATATTGCTGACGATGCTCATAAGTACTATAATAAAAAAGAAAATGGAAAATTGTTGGCATGCTTGGCAACAAGGTGCATTTCGCCTGCGTTTAATATTATCGAGAAGATTACTCTAGACAATTGGTTCTGTGCGGTGACAACAGTGTTGTTATCCCCTTATAATACTATAGATGTGAAAAAAGCCAAAGAGATCTTGGAAGAGTTGAGTTATAAAAGTAATGACTGTCTAGTCAACGAACAGAATGAAAAATCTAAGTCATCTAGTGTCAAATTAGATCCACAAGAGAGAAATTTAAAGACAACCTATAGATATAAAGACTCCAAATTCTTGGCAAGGTTTGAGAATATATCTATAAATGTTCAAAAATCGTTGACTGCAACAGAGAACTCAGAACTAAATTGTTTATACAACGTTGATTTTTTTAATGACTTAATGGGGTCTATAATCCCAGTAATTCCAATGTGGACTGGTATTATGAGGTTCAAAGTGTTAAATACAACTGACCGAGCAAGTAATGCTTGTGTAGAAAGTTATTTTGGAGACTTGAAGACCAATAAAAAATGTAGAAAAATGAAAGTTGGTAGGTTTGTTTTGTTTAATAGAGACACAACTATCAGTAAGTGTAAAGAAGTACTATACGAAATACCTTCTAACTACTGTGCAATTCGTAAAAAACAGAATGCAGTATGCCAAAAAAATAAAAAAAGATGTGCTAACATCAAACCGGTGATTGAGTTGATTGAATCATCATCAGATGGGGAGGAAATAGAACAGTGGCAACCAAAAAAAAGACAAAAAGGTTATTATTTTAATACTCGATTGCTGCTATCCGCTTCTAAGCAATTGAATGCACCAATACAAATAAAGGAGCGGCCAGTAGAAATAGAAGTCATTGATTTTGTATCTCCAATAGTAGAAAGAGTAGAAGTCAATGATGATTGTGGGATACAGACAGTTGAAATAGTAGAAGTCACTGATTTTGTAACACCAATAGTGGAAATAATAGAAGTCACTGATGATAGTGGGATACAGACAGTTGAAATCAAAGAAGTCACTGATTATGGGACACAGATGATAGAAATAGTAGAAGTCACTGATAGTGTGACACCGATAGTAAACACATATGAATCTATACAAAATAATAAAAACATTAATACTAATATCATAACACCTGAAACAAAGACTTTATTATCTGAGTATTCGGTTTCTGTAAAAAGTTATGAGTCTCCAGTTGATGGTCCACAGCCAAAAGTTGCTTTGTATGAAAATAGATTGGTAAAAGATATTAAATATTACGGCGAGGTTTTCCAACCAGATGGAAAATTATTAGATTATGTTATAGGTAAATATAGTTATGTGAAAGACATTACTAAGTTGACAGAGATGACATTTATTGACTTTGATCTGCTATCAGATAAAACAGATTTTAATTCCCTAAATAATACATGCATGTGGTTAAATTCTATTGTTATTGATATTTTGATGGGTGTATTTAGAAAAAAACATTGTACAAATTATAATAAAGTGAAGATATTGAGCACTAATATCACTCAAAGTGTGTATAATAATGCAATGTGTGGACAAAATGATAGATTAAAATGTATAGTAATTCCAGAAAATAGTTTAGTGATCATGCCATTTAACGTTGGTCATCACTGGATAATTACGTTTGCAGATTTCCAAAGTGGTCAATTCTACTATATGGACCCAGCGGACAGTGATATAAAGTGTTACAAAGCTGCACAGAATCTCTATAAAAATGTTTTCAGAGAACTAGAGAAAAAGCATGTGTATGGAGATGTTGGTAAAAACTGGCCCCAATTAATAGTACAGAAAGTACAGGTCCCAGTTCAAAAAGATAGTTTCAATTGTGGGGTGTTTTGTTTATATTACGCAGAGTGTATGATGATAGACTCGAAAAATGTGAAGTTTGATATGTATTTCAATCCAATGGGTTATAGAAAATACTTGAAAGAAATTCTTTTAGAAGAGTCTGATTTCATGAGAGACATTTGTTTGTATTGTGGCTGTACAGACAAACAGCATAAAAGAATTCGAAAGAACTATGACTGGATACAATGTGAAAGTTGTACAAGATGGTTGATTACAAATTGTGTGATTAGGATAGAAAAAAAGTTAAATTTAAGCGACACGTTTAAGTGTTCCTTATGTAAGGTCCACATAAAATAATTAAGTTTAGGTATGTAATGAATAATGGCATATTATGAGTGTCATGGATAGAAAAAAATAACGGTAGGTACCTATATTATTTTGAATGTGGTTTCTTCAAACTTGAATTTTAATAATTTAAAATTAATGCGTAAGTATTGTTTAAACTTTGAATAATTGTGTACAATTTTTTAGATTTAAAAAAAAATTATCAATTATGTGGATTATACCTACTGGGGAAAACCACTGTAAAAAAAATGCGCCAATATGCAGTACCTCATGTTTTGTGGATATGACCCAGAACTAAGGTGGTGTGGAAAACTGCTAAATATATTAATTGTTTCTAATATAAATTCGTAAATTATGTTTCATAGTTGAAAGATGGAAATCAACAAACCATAGTAACTTAAGTTCTTAACATTACTTTATCATTAATTATTATTCTAACTAATCTAATTGTCCTTAGATTAAATTTATTTTTTATTTGTTAAGCTCTTCAAACAACGGCCATCAGCAAATGCTCATCCAATACAAAACGATTCATTGTTTCCATTATTATGATGACATCTCAAAGAACAACATGCTTCCTCGATACTTTAAAAGTTTAAAACAATGATTAGGTAAGCAATAAGAAATAACATTGTGATAAATATTAAATGTAAGAAACCTTGTCTGAAAATACCTTAATTGATCATAGTAAATTTGATTAACACATTATTCATTACTACTAGTGAATACAGCAGTTTTAATAAGTATACTCTTGTCAATGTTGGACTCTGTAAACGCATATCTGAAATTGTACAACCGATTAGTAATTTATATTATAACTTATAAGTTAGACTACATTGATGATTTTAATAATTATTTATACTTGATTTTTAAACTGTTATTCAATGTTGATTTTTTTTTTCTTTTTTTGTTATATAAGAATTTGATTAGATGTTTGAATTACAATATTTGGTAATACAGTTTCATGATTAAATAACATAATTCAAGAAGGAAAGTATCTACACAATAAAAGTAATTAAGTGAGCATTCATTTTCTTTGGAGAGCCACTGATAAATCCCATGATATTTCAATGCGTGAAATTTAAGCTAACTCGGGCTCATGGTCAGGAATAAATATGATTAAATAAATAAAATAAATTCTGTAAGGAACATAATCAAAGTTAATTAATTCCTGAAAAATATTTAATTTATATGGGAACTACTAATATTTTACTCAATTAATAAAATATTAAAATTATTTTCTTTTTACCACTTTTCAAGTATAAAATGTGTAACATTTTACTATTTAAGTACATAATTTGCTTCACTCATAATCTAATGCTGTGTCATTAGTATGATTAGTAAAATATCTTCTGTTAATATTGTCATGATTATTATATGTATTTAAAATGACCACTATAAACACACCAGGCATAGTAATTTCTTTTTATATTTGTTCCACCTTAACAAGCAAAAGTTAATTCAGAAAAATTTACCACATAAATTGTCTGATCTAATTATTAATATGTATAATTTGTACATATTTACACCAAAAGAATAGTCACCATTGTTCAGAACAATTTTTGAGTTCCAACAACTATAGGTAGATACTAGGTATCATGAAGATATGTAGGTTTTCTACAAACTTACTTAAGGTGATGTATCATAAGAAACATTTAACAATTATGTTACTATTGAGTTCTCTTTTGTAATTTATTTGATTTAAGCCACAGAATAATAGACTAAATGACTTGGGCAGAAATGCACAATACATCACTTGTTAACAAACACTTAACAAAATTAAATGAACAGTATTGTCGATTTGTCAGATTTTTTAAAGAAACTGTATGTATTATATTACTATTTAATTATTTTAACAAGCGTCTAGCAAGTAGCGACACTGAAATAGTGGACAGGGAATTCAAATGGCTGACCTTATCATTATCAGTTTTATCATCGATTTTATTATCACTTTTTTTTCAAAATTATGTATTTCATTGATTCTTTTCCTTACCTTATTTCCAACTAAATTGAATAATATTACAATTTACTAGTCTGTTTGAAGTCTAATACTCTAATATACTATTTCCACTTTAATTTAATTTCATTTTAAATATTAACCAGGTAAAATTAACTCAGTTGTACTCATAGACGCAAATAAGAGGGGGCTTGAGGGTCTTAGCCTACTCAACATAATCCACAGCCACCATAAAAAATTGAAATTTTTTTTAATGTATAACATTTTAATATATTATATTATATTATATTATGTTAAATTATTATTATGATTTTTTTTTAAATATTTACATAGATATTATAGTCTATACTCTATAGATAATAGATTTATTACTATTCACGTTGTTACACTTACAGTCAATAGGTACAGCAACATGTGAAAGATCATTTTCTACTATGAGACGGATTAAAACATATTTGCGTACTTGCATGAATCAGGATAGATTCAGTTTTTTAAGTATTATAAACATAGAAAACAACATTTGTATAAATAATGAAAATATATTGAATATTTTTGAAAAACCCGAAAGAACTTAACAACTGAGTTAAATATTTTAATAAATGGTCACTACTCGCAACTCAGTATTCGCTAGACACGTTATAGTATTATGAAAATAAAACAATAATTTAAGCTGTTAAGTACAATTTGTATAAGTATATTAATTATAACATTTAACATTTAATGACTTGTATGTCATGTTTAAGATCTTAAATCATTTTTAACCATTTACTTCAGATTATTAAAGTTACATTAATTTATAATTAATAATATTTTTTTTCCAGGATGGCATGTTACGTTGAGTCCAAAGAGGCGGGGAGAAACATGATTTATGGCAAGAACATAAAATTATATATTATATAAACTGTCATTTACATTCTATCTAGTATCTACATCAATATTATTTGTATTTATTTTGTAAGTTAAAAGTTTTAATTCATAATTTTTTTGGAAGTATGGTCCAGATATTATGAAAATGTGTCACAGTTTATGTGAGTAATTTGTCAAAAGAAGCACATGTATTTACACATTGTGGGTACTCCATACATTCTCAAATTTTTAAGGGAAAGTTTAGTTTGAAACAAAAAATAAATTATTTTTATTCATTTCAGTGTAATCAACATAATTAATTCTATTTTTACTAAAACTTATTTTTATTATTATAAATAAATAATTATTTTTTATTTCTGTTTAGTTTGTTTCTATAACAGTCATTTTTAGATTTGAATAGTCTTGTATGCATTTTGACTATAATTTTATAATTTGGTAGGTATACAAGGTCTATAATTTACTACATCTTCTATGAATACCTGTGCAATCATCATAATTCATCATTATCTAAATTTTTATTGAAATACCTCTAATACCTAAGCAATTATATTTTTAATGAATATTGTATATCTGATTTAAATACCTTATATCACAACAAATTATGTATATATATATATATATATATATGTATATATGTTTAAATATAAGGAATTAATTATGTATTCTTCACATTCTTATGCTAGTGCTAGATATAATATTTCAAGTGTAATTGTTATTCCTCCAGTGATAACTGAATTTAATAAATTTTACTTATTATTTGTTTTTTGCAAAATTTGTGTATGGTTAAAAATCTGTTTTTGTAACAATTTTCTATAGTTTAAACGTTATATTGATGGAATAAACTTTAAATATTTTACTATTTAATAATTTTATATTAAGTATATATTTAATATTTAATTTATTTATATTTAATATTAATTTATTTATATTAAGTTTATATGACATATAATTTGACTTAAATTATGATCAAAGATTTTTCTTATAACTATGTAATATTTAGTTTTTTACTATAATATTTTTGAACCCTACTCACACTACAGCCTTTGGCTTTAGTGAGTAGATCAACCTGTACTATTGTATGTAATCAAATTGTAAATAAATATAGTTATTATTATTAATATATTATATATTATACGGTTATATGTACTAGTTTGAGTTTATTAGATGTTATTGTTGTTATAAAAACAACATTATTGTAATTAAAATGCAAAATGCCTTTTTATGATGAAGATAAATACAAAATTATTAGATTACCAATCTGGGTCCACAAGTAGTTCAACATTTAGCATTAATTTCATACCCTTAGAACAAAAATAATAATAGACGAACGTATCTGTATCTGGCACTTAATTAGAAGAATACATTCCTACTTATCTTTTGTAAATTATAAATAATATGAGTATGCAGTTATTCAGTTGAAAGAAATTTATATCTAACAATTATTATTATCAACAATTGGCAGGAAAAATGTATTCATGAGAATTGTTGGGAAACAATAAAATTTACTGTCTTGGTACCAAGGGAAAAATAAAATATGGAATTTTACAGTGAAATCATAACATTTGGTTTCAATATTAATTGTTAACATACCTGTGTCAATTTTTAATTTTTAGTAATGGACATAGGACATAAATCAATAATTTAAAAAAAATGATTAAATAATAATATTGTGAAACAAAACCAATAGATCTTTCACTATCACTGTACTAAGAATCTAAAAGCATGGGTCCAGTTGTTATGCAAAGTAAAATTACCATAAGAGGGTGAATAAAACAAAATTTAAAAAGTTGAAAAATACTTTTTTGAAATTTTTTCTATTTGTGATAGTTGTTTATTTTGTTATGTATTTTGACATAATAATGGTTGTAGATTAGCCATAATAAATTTAAATATTAATTTGAAAAGGAAATAACTAATAAGCGATACTAATAATTAATCTATTGTACGAAATATATTAATTAGTATATAAGCTATAAATAATTTAAGTAATTTAACAATAAATATTAGAAGTCGATTTTACGACTATTATATTATAAACTAGTTAACGTAGTTGGTAGCATACCAACGATTTTAATTTCAGTCTTATTTATATATTTAATCAGTAAATTAATAATTTGAACTGTGACAATAGGAAACTTTTTGTGTCATTTTGAACATTAGCAATTTTTTTTTTATTATTTGTAAAATATTAACATTGTGTCATTGTACAAAAATAATTTATATTTTATACAATTATACCATAGATAACTAATCTTGTGATCATTTTTGAACATTGGCAATTTTTTTTTTTTTTTAGCCACACAGGTGGCACTATGTGAGCATTTTTGAACGTTAGCAATTTTAATTTTATTATGTTGGTAAATCTGATGAAAATATGAAATTGAACAATAGCAATTTATTTTGAGCCCCATAGGCAACTTATTGTACAAATTGAACATTGGCAATTTTTTTTTTTAACAAATTATCAATAGTAGGGGTTAGCTAGGCAATTTTGTATACAGGAATTACCGGATTTTGGTAACCCCTGAAATTTCTTATCAAAAATTGCTAGCGGAACGTACGTAAAATGTATAGTCAAATTATGGCTAGAAATTAGTAAATAATAAATATTTGGATACAAATATTAAAAGATAATACGTTGCATATCAGTGATAATATGATATTGATAAAGTGCTCCTCGCAATTTTATTAACCTAACCTAACCCGCAAGGCGCAAATTTATTTTACTTTTATTTTCATTTGATTAATTTTTACAATTTTACATTTACATTTTTTAAATATGGGGTGTAATGATAGATCGCTTCCACGTAGTACACCCTGGGCAACGTCAATGACCTATGACTAGTTAATTTGACGGCAAAAGATCTATCAAACGACAAACTGTGTTTTAATATAATATGTTATATTATGTATTAATAATTTACAACTATATTGTGTTTAAATAAAATATAATATGTTATATTATGTATTCATAATTAAAAACTACAATATTGTGTTTCTTTAAAATCCAAAATACCTATCTTATCAAAATCTACTGTAAAATAAGGTAATAATTATTAATAATATAAATTATACTATAATTTAGAAATGTATAATAATTATTCTAATCAATTCAATATTATTATTATGAAATATCTTATCAAAATCTACTGATAATAAATAATACGTGATAACTCAGATGGATGAAATAATTTGGCTCCACACGCCACCGGAATTGAGGCATTAGTTGGCATGTGCATAAAATTAATAGGTCTATGTTCTATACCATAGAGTAATATCACAGAATAGATGAAATTTCATCTATTCTGTGGTAATATATTACTCTATTTTCTATACCGTGTAGGAGCTCATTACTCTGAGGTAGGAGCCTCATTTTTATCAAATCATTTTATCACTGTTATAAGTCGTATTATCATTTGGAATTGGCGATTCCGAAATATTTACCGATTTCTAGCAGTGACGTGAATACAAATTAATAATTATAACTCATTATTTATTACAATAAAATCAAAAGTATATTTGTTCTTAAGTTAATAAATTTCGTTTAAATTCTTCGTAAAAATGGGTCCGTTGTGTTGACGTACATCAAATGTAATTGTTGAAGACATCTGCCACACTATATTTTTTTATACTTCCGTGGTGAACTGTTAAACTCATCGTATGATTATGAGAGCAGTCGAAACAGTTCAAATTTTTAACGGCTGTTTGATGATGCCCATCAGTCAAGTTAACTCGAAACGTGGAAAACTCGGTTTGACTACAAGCATTGAAAATGTCATAGCCAAGAGATTTATTCGTCAAATGACTGTACCAGACTATGCATACTTTAAATGCTTACCAATGCAATGTTTTCCTAGATGCAGTGACACCGGTAATCACTTTATACAGTTATTATTATGATTTCGATTGAACATGAAACGTTATTAATATTTATTTCTCATGTCACCAGTTTATTGGAAGCTTTCAGAAAAATAAATCAGAAAAGACGTAAACACTTTTTCTACCTTTTAATGACGTACATCTACTGAACAGTTTAATTGTCTTAACTTATATCTCCATGCACGAGTAACATTCAAGGTGTACAAGAAAGGAGAGTTTAATAAATATTTTATGAAAAAAGTAAAATATACAGGTAATAAGTTTAAATGAGTATTATTGTATTTTGTAATAAATATTTCATTTTTTTTTTTTAGTTGATTATTCTAATAATGATGAAAATGATCTAGCCCTTTTCAATTTAACTGTCTGATGGGTACTATTGATAATTAAAAAGAAAACTATGTGTTAAAAACATTGCGTCTTTTAAATTATTTTGTAAGTATACTTTATATTCTTAGTTTACATTTGAAATATTATCACTTTATTATCTCATTTTTGAGTATTAACATTTTTCTTTAAACTTTTTGCATTGCTATATAAATTTAATAATACAAATTTTGAAGTATATTGATTAATTTTCAACTCATTTCCTAACTAAATACCTTAACAAATACTAAAAATCTATAAATCTATTTGAAACATAACCAGCTGCGATTGAAAATAATTGTCCCATCTACAAAGTGTGTGCATTTATTATTTATTTATAATTAAAATGAATTTGAGTATTATGAATTGTATCTAATTAAAAAAAAATATTGGTAACCATTCAAATCTCAGTGTTTGAATTTTTGTCTGGTTTCAAATGGGATAAAGAATTATATTTTTGATCTCTAAAAAATCAAATAATATATTACATGACTTTAATGCTGACATTAAAATTAAATTCATTTAAGTCTGTATGTTTGGTAAGATATCTTAGACCCTAACTATTAGTGACTAATTAATGTAGTTTCATACTGGACTTTATACTTATATAGGTTTAGTGTTTATAAAATAATATAATACAATTTTATAGTCAAATAAAATGTGCATTAAAAAAAGTAGAAATACAAATGTTAAAATCATTTAATATGCTTGTAAATATTGGTTTCCTTAGAATAAATAATATTAGTTTTTTTTTTTTGTAGAGGAGGTTTACTATTAAAATATTTGTAATATTGTGAAAAAATTTATTTTAGAAGAGTTATACATGGTTTACATAATCATGATAAAACGAATATTAATTCATCAGATGAGACCCTGAATGCAAATTATTTTCTTCTGAAAAAGATTTAAAATGAATATGTAGGAATTTGTAATCTTCTTCATGGTAAATCAAAGAAATATCTTGTACGCAACAATTGAAAGATTGAGAGGTTATGAAGAATACAGTCATAGTCAATACATAACATGCTACTTGTGAAATAAATTAGGCGTGAACAAATTGATCCGGTTATTATCTGATGTGAATGAAATGGGTATAAAAAGTGATGACACAATGAATTAAAAAATGGGATTCTCAAAGGAATCATTCATTTTGAAAAAGATAACAGGTCAATCTATAATAGAAGGATGTAAATCTACCTGTTTGACAAAATCAAAAAAACTAATTTTATTAATATTTTCAGAAGTGAAATGGACAGAAATATGAATGCATTATTATGAATTTGAAATATTTGCGGAAATATATCAGTAACTTCATGATGTCTCCAATAATCTGGTAAGATAATTGTGATGGATGTTCATTTCCCATTTCTTCAAAATTAACCTTTGCAATTTTTTACATATTTCACCTTACTCTTTGTGTATTTTTTTTATTACATTAGTTATTCATTCTAATCATTCAGTTATAGTTATCATTGAGCATAAAACATTAATACTTCCTAGTCATAGGGTATAAATTGATTGAAAATATTGTAGACATTTATATTATACAAATATATATTTTATCAAGCTATGATTAAATACAAGTTATCATTTCAATGTTCAAACAAATGCATTTTTTACAAAATTGTAATATTAATTTTTTGATGAGACTGAAATTTTATATCAATCAATTAAAAAAAAAAAACTCATTTATTTTATATATTTAATGATACAATAGACCTACGTTATTAAGTCCATAAGTTTTTTCCCTGTGTATATATGTTTATTCTAAAATATTTTTAATTGTCCTATGAATAAAGTATTGTAACCAATAGTATGTTTAATAACCATGTTTTTTTGTATTTCAGAGAGTACTGAAGAATACTAAAAATGCTGGGTGTTTAATACGAGAAAAAATGTATGATATTTTTATATGTATGTTTTTTGAAATACCTTTTGTTTAAAAAGCTAGTCAAATGATCTTAGAAAATACTTGTTTATTACATCAATATAAATACTGACATCTACTGTGTATCTAAACTCTGTTTTTGTTTAGAGTACTTTCTGGAGGCACGTTGTAAGCAACTACCAATGCATAAGGCGACATGGAGGGCATTGAGGTGCATATGGAGGTTGGAGTATTGTTTGACTGAATCAAAGGAAAATCATTTGCCACTAGGAAGTACTCTTAACGAAAACGGACTATACACTATTGTTAAAGTTTTTATTATACAGTGCATATCATTGATGTCTTTAATTTTAATTGTTGGTATGGATGTTAAAACAATGATTTAGATTGTTTCACTCACATTATTACAAATACTATTGTGCCGTTTGAAATACATTTTTTACTTAGTTTATTTTTTAATGTTTGCTTTTTTATCTCTCAATACTATGATCATAAAATATGGCTAGCCACAATGTTATGCATTTATCTGTTTTTAATTGTTACGTTGTGTATCATTAAAATACATGTTTTATACTAGTATTTATAACACTATAAATACATTATTCGATATAGTTAAAACCTAAAATTGATCACAATAAGTTTTGTATCCAATTTTTCAATTATTTTACACTGAATTGAATTCTTTGAATTATCTTCTGAAACACAAACAATTAAATTATGCATAATCAAACCATTTAAAAATATATTTAACAGTAATTTAATTAACCATAATAATCATGTAGAAAAGTAAAAACAATAATCTTCAAAACAGAAATAACTTTCAATTTACATAAAATTGAGTATTCTCAATCTTAAGTCAATATAAATACAATGTAGAGTCAGGATAAAAAGAAAAGACTAGAAACATTGTTTGAGAAATTTGCTGTTCTCTACTAAAAGTGACCAATCAACAAAGTCTTTTGTATTTATGGTTGACATTACAAATTAGGTAAGTAAATGTATAAACTGTAATATTCAGTGGATATATTTACCTGGGATATCAAACACGCAAAACACTAGTCCATATCTTGAAATAGTTAAATAACTTTAAATAATTACTGTAGAGTTCACAATGTTTGGTGCAAAATGAAAAAATACATACTACGTAATTAGTTTCTTTATAAATAACCGTTGTCATATTTGTATTATTATTTACAATAGTATACCATTAAAAAAACTCCTATTGTTGCAGAGAATGTTGAGTATCTTAAAAATGTAATATTGAATTAAATAAAATTTCTAGAATATTAGTTTGTATTACTGATGAAGATTGACATTTGAATTTTGACTTGTAATAAAATAAATAGCCTGCAACTTATTTCACAAAAAATTCAATTAGTTGAAATAAAAACCATTATTTCACCCAGCTCAGGTGAAATATAGCTCAATATTAATGATATTTCATCTGAACTGCTAACAAGTAAAATATTTATAATCAAAACTTGACGTATACGTTACATACAGTACAATTTACGGTAAGTAAGGTTTAACAGTGTGTGCTTAGGTAAACCAATTTTCTATTCACTGGTGATTA
Organism: Therioaphis trifolii; assembly: GCA_027580255.1. Lineage (NCBI taxonomy): Eukaryota > Metazoa > Arthropoda > Insecta > Hemiptera > Aphididae > Therioaphis > Therioaphis trifolii. The sequence continues at coordinate 5,854,634 of CM050404.1, forward strand.
ATACATTGATTCATTATCGTAAAATCTTGTAAAATAATGTGAACTTACATGTGTCTGTTTCAAATTAAAAACAACTAATCAATACACACTATTTCAAACTTACAGCACACTTAAGCTAAGACTTAAGATGTCTGCTGATACAAAGTGTATAGTGTGTGTTAATCGATTCGCTGAATTAGACGTACCGATAAAATGTGACGGATGTACTAGTTTTGTTCATGATAAATGTTTAGGTCTTACTACATTGGAAATCAAATATGTGTCTTTGAAAAAAAGAACTTTGAAGTATTTCTGTGCTGGTTATGAAAATGGTCTTAAATATTTGCCTCAATTAAAATTATTGATAAAAAAATTACTTGTTGAAGTTGAAGGTTTGAAAAATTCTCACTTGTTTAGTTCTAATAATTCACTTGATAATGAGTTTATTATAAATGAAATTAATGATCGATATAGGTAGTCGAGCAACAAATCTCATTTTTTATAATATTGAAGAATGTGACTCTAATAAAACAGATGAATACGTTCATCTGTTACACACTAATGATTTTAATCAGATTTAAAATATTATTAAATCTATTGGTGTGGACAATGAAATCGTACCGTTGAAAGTTATTCATTGGGGCCGTTATCAAAGTGGAAAATTGCGCCCAATTAAAGCAGTTTTTTCAATGTCATCAAACACTTTCGATATTTTAAAAAATAAACAAAAACTCTCTCTTCATGTTCCCCCTTCTCGGATAAACATAAGCTCGGATCGTACTCTGTATCAAAGAGATTCCATGAGAAAGCTGCGTGAAGAGTTGGCTGCCCGTTCATCCAATGGCAAAACCAGATTAATAATCAAATTTATTAAAGGAGTTCCACGAATTGTAAAAAATGCAGAAGTTTCAAATTCTAAACCCCAGGATTTTTTAATTTCCACGTAATGTACCAAAATGTTAGAGGTCTTAACACAGTCATATCGGTAAGGAATCAACATAGATATTATTATGGTTTCAATTGACTGTCCATACGATTCTCTGTTTCAGAAACATGTTTCTCAGAAAATGGAGCAAGACGTTAATGCATATTATACCTTTCAACTACATACATCTATATAAATGTTTAACTGTCTTAACTGTTATTGCTTAGTACGAGTTGCAGTTGAGATGAGCAAGGAAGGAGAAGTTAATACATATTAAATGGAAAAATAAAATATAATACCATGTATCATTAACATGTTCAGCTAAGAATAATAGTATTACTTAGTATATTTATATTTTTTTTTTTTGTAGATGATTCTTAAAATGATGAAATTAATTCATTTAGTCCTTATCAATATAACTGTACAATACTATTGATAATCAAAAAGAAAACTATGTGGAAAAAATGATGTCTTATAAACTTATTTTGTGAATATATTTTGTATTCTTAGTTTACATTTGAAATGTTCTTACTTAATTATCCTATTTTCAAGTATAAGAGTTATTTATCATTTTTTAAAAAAATATTGTATATATAAAACTATAATATTCTTGAAATTAATTGATTAGTTTTCATCTGATTCTCAAGATTCCAGATAAATCACCAAAAAAAACCCATAAATTCATTGAAAACTTAATAAGCCAGCTGTGAAAAAAAATGAATTGTATCTATCTAAAAAAGCATAATTGAATTTGAGTATTTGCTAATCCAGTCTAACTTTTTAACAATCATTTAGAATGCTCTTTTTTTCATTTATTTAGTTTAAAATATTTGTTTTATTATTTAATAAAAAATATGTCAATTTGTTTGTGCTATTAGTTAATGATGGAATCAAATAACCCTGAAAATCTGGTTGGCCTATTCATATCCAAAATATCAGTTAGAAATTATTTCAAATTAATATTGTTCCGTATTGGACATCACACTTATTGTAAAAGTATATTATAATATATTTTAATTTATACTTATCAACGTGCTATGATAATTTCATATGAAACATTATTACTATATTTATCATATTAATTTTCAAATTTGTTATATTAGGTTTATATTATTGAATTTCCAGTGAAACACATAATCTGTGTGTTGTGTATTTGATAATTATTGTCATTAAACTCAAAACACAATTGTTTAGAAAACTTGATATAGTATATTCATTATTTAGAACTACTGAGTTCATCTGTTGCTGGTTTAAAATATTAAAAATGTGACACTGAAATAAATTTAATCAAGAATTCTATTTTTACCTTTATATGTTATGGTGATGTGTATAAATGTCATGACTTGAGTTAAATTCATGTATATTTAATTTATATAAATATATTTTTTTTTTTTTTTGAAATTTGTGTTTAAAGTATACAAAGTATTTTAATTCATTTAAATATCGTGAGAAAAAAATAGATAGATATTTTCTCACGTGATATTGTTGTAATCACATGACCACTAGTCACGTGTCTAAACTCAAATGTTATGACAAGACACACAATTAATTTTTCATTATAAAACAGTTCTAGAGAATGAATAACTATTTATTTTAAAATTTATAAAAAATATTGAGCAACAGTAAAAAAAAAAAAAAAAATTATATGAAATGTGAAAAATTAAATTGCAAATTGTTTTATGAGTGTTGTAATTTAATTTTCTTAATTAGGTGTTTTCTCTATATGAAAATAAATTAAATTATTTACAAGAATAATGTTTGCATTTTCACATTATACACAATACATAATAATACTTAACGCAACAAGAGTTATAATTAAAATAAAAACTATGTTATGATATGTGGAATTAAATTAATAGGATGTGTCAATGTTATGACTTAAAAACTAAGTTACGAGTTTTTGTAACTGATCCAAAATCTTGTCTAGTTCAACATGTAATTCGTCCATATCTTTATCATCTGTTTCCTTATTTGGCTCTTTAGTGTAATCTCTACTGGCATTGAGCCAAACAGATGACTGTTTATTGACTGTAATGGAAATTTTGTCAGGGGACTTGGGATGTCCATTCTGTTTGTTTAGGATATCAGACAATACTGACTGTTCAAAGTTAGACCGAGAGACAGGATCAGGTTCTGCATTCACGGTATTTTCTTTATTGGATGGATCTACAGTCTTTGACTGCTCTGGCACTTTTTCAATATAAGTGCCGTCTAAGTGGTTTTTGATATTATCTGTAGTGGCGATTTTCGGACCCAACCAACATGAAAACTCATTTGCTTCAGTCTTAACAGTAAAATCACTTATTTTTTCACCGTATAATGTACTAAGAGCACTGAGACCACTGTGCGATAATGCAGTCCTACTTGACGATTCAGCAGAAAATATTGGACTTAAATTCACTGCAGGAATGTTATGTTCGTGATCCGGTTTTGATACAATAAGTGGTGTGCTTTGCATACGTTTCATTTTCCCACGTCCAAATGTACCACTTAAATGGTTCTGAATAAAAACATTTAAACATAACAGTTATTTATATGATACAATTTTTACTATAGAAAAATAAATTTTTATAAAATTAATAAAAAATACCTTTAAATGTTTTAGACGTATTAACTGTCGTTCAAGTTTACTTCGATGTTGAGCTAAGAATGCTTCAAATTGAGAATCACCTCGTTTTAATGTATTGACTTCAATTTCCAATAATCTAAAATGCATTATAAAAAGTTTTAAAAGATGTGTTCTAAATGTACATATATTTAATTCAATAAATTTGAATATGTCACTAACACTTAAGCACTATAATTATAAAAGTTTGTATAGTTAGGCATGATTATAAATTATAAACAATTTGATCTTGAATTATGATTTTTTTTATTGTACGATTTAAATTTTGAATAACAAAGAAATCACCAAAAACAAAGAGAAATAGGTTTTGTAAATTATTAAAATCTAAACCGTTGTTAAAAATTCATAAAATCAACAAAATTGTCTATTGTCATTAATTTACAATTATATAAATACATATATGATTCCATAGTAAACACTAAACAGCATTTTTACTTTACACAGCAACAATTTAGTTTTCTGGTTTTTAAGGTTTATTGGCCTTTAACCTGAATAATTTCACAATCATAAAACAAATATTACATACAAATTGATCACAGTACAATAATCATCTAAGAATACAGTAGATAAGTTATTTTTTTGGGTCAACCAATTCAAAATATTTACAAAACACTAATGCAATACTTCAAGTATGTATCAAAAATTTTAATGTTATTACGTATCAATAAATTTGTTCAGAAAAATCACAAGATAGTTTAAGAATTAAGTTGATTAAATAATTTTAAAAAATAATCAAAAATTGTACTGATTAGTAATTATAAAGGCATGCAAGTCCATGCACTAACAAAATATGAATATGTTCCCAATTATGATTTAAAAAATCAATAAAATATATAGACTTAAAAATGACAATCAAAAAACAGTGCAGTATGCAAATAAAACTCTATCAGACATTTGAAAAGACAGTGAAATGCAATGTAACACTGGGATTTTACAATATAGCGAGCCACATAGAGTAGAATTAATGGAATTTGTGAAAAATGTAACCATTGTTTTTCATTGACATAATTAATTACACTATACAATAGAACAACAAATATAGGTTAATCTTAATAAATTTGTTTTTATTTTAAACCATTTATAAATACGTGGTAATTCAAATAATGAATCACATAAAAATGTAAATGTACTAACAAAAATCTTTTAATATATAATTAATTTAAATCCAAAAATTTATAGTAAAAAAAAAAAAAATAAAAAAAAAAAAAAAAAAATAGACCCAAAATATTTGTAATAATTGTATATGTTTTGCATTAAATATACCTTATTAAGATATATACAATAAATTATTAAATTATATGCTCTGATAAATACATATTATAACGTATTGGTTTTAAAAATTATTTACAAATACTAATTCCATAAAAATGACAAAATACCAGATGAAATTAATATTTAGAAATAATTTACTTTTATTAAAACATTAATGAAGTAATGCCTCACTAGAATTCTAATTATATTTTTGCCACCTAATAATAATATTCGAACTAATTTAGGGTCAATTAAATTATTTGAAATTCTTAATTTATTAGCTGAGTACACTTAAGAAAAGATTAGAGCTGAATAATACATTTTAATGTAATGACATTCTATTCACAATTCATTTTTACATTTTGATACTGGCTGAAATGTTTATTGTAATCCTTAATCTTATTTAACATATTTATAAAAAAAAATTTTTAATCTGTTATTTTAGTATCAATTAAAATTTAACATTTTTATCATACAAAATAATATGCTCATTCATGTATAAAATCATTTTTATCATGGTAACTTTTATAAGTTGGCATGATAATAATTGTTTTAAAGCAACTTTAATGCATGTATATTTGAGCTAGAAAATTAAAGGGTTTACTATAATCAATATATCACTATTAAACAGTATATACTTTATTGACCCTGTTCATCATGGTAGTTAAAATTTTTTTAATGTCTTTCATTACCTATTTTCTCTTTCTATTTGTGAAATAACACTTTGCAGTTCTTGACGAGGTGATTTAACAGTACTGAAATCATTAGAGGTGCTACTAGCTTCTTTGGTCCAAATGCTAAAACAAAGTTAAAACAGTTTATTAAATTCAAAACCTTAAAAATATGAAAAGAGTACCACATCATACAGGGTATAACAGATCTGTTTTACAGTTCAAATAAAGCATTAGCTTCTGTTTTATTTAATATTTATGACTTGTTAGTTTTTTTTAAATAACTATAAAAATCATATGGTTTTAATATTTTTATCTAACATTTTTTTAAAAGTTTTTTTTTTTTGTTTGTTTTTTTTTTTACTGTAGTACCTAATCAATATTTATAATAAAATATGAAAAAGAATATTTCTTTTGGAAATTTTTGTCATTGAACCAATTGTTTCAGTAATATTAGTGTTTTAAATTTAGAATTGAGGAATATATTTTTGCTGTTGTTTTTAACTTTATATGTAAATATTTTTTAAACTTATTGTTCAATAATATAAATGTATTTTCAAAAAATTCCAATAAAACTAAAAACTTTAAAACAATTATGTAGATAACATAACAATTAATAACTTTTTTATAAAACAGTAGCACAGTAGTTAATTAATTAATTGAAAATATCAAAAGTTATTTTGAAATTTTCAAGTATAAAATATAAAATATTACTAAACATACAAAACAAAAATGATTAATTTAATTAAATAGATCTATACACTCATAAGTTAATTGTTAACCTATTTACTTAATTTAATGACACATTGAAAAAAAAAATTAAATTAAATTAAGCAGTGAGTAGTATAATTGGATCGAATTACATGATACTAATTATTACAGATAGATTAATGTAAATACTTAAGTTAAGGTTTTTTATTTGAAGTATGTTATCAACTACTACTGTTGACCTAAGCTCAATCTATATGATAAATAGAATAAATAAAAACCTCATTTAAAAATAAATAAATATCGTAAATATACTTTATCTGTATTTAAATAAAGAACTAAAGTAGGTATAATAACTTATCAAATATTCAATGGTACTTTATTAAGATATTCAGTCAGACAACGAATGAAATATCCAACAATTTCTGATAAAATTATGGTAACCCTATGTTAATTTTAGTTAAAATTCAAGTTTTCATATTATACAAATAATACTAGTTTAATCTTATAATAAAATTAAATTTATACCATTTGTTTTATGTTTAATAGTATTATAAATAATAATATACTAGGTACTGACAAAAAAAAATTTTTTTTTCATTTTAGGATACTCTAAGATGTGTTCAGACATATTTTAATGACCCGAGCACTTTTAATATTCAACAAATTAATGAAGAATCAATTCAATATGCCATAGAAAAACAATTTTTTGGAACAGTAAGTAGTATATGTAGTTGTTTTTATTTACTTATTTTTTTTGTACTTTATACTTTGATATAAACTTATTGATTTACTGCTATTTGACCATATAGTTCAACCTATTTATCATACATAAATTCATCCCTTATGATATAATGTCACCAAATTACAATGATTAGGTTATTCTCCTCTGTTAATAGTTTTGTAAACAACTTAAAAAATCATGTGTGTCTACTTTAAAATCAATGAATATTTTAAATAATACTGAGTAATTAATAAAATACCAATTTTATTATAAGTTTTAAGTAGTTAGACTGTAAAAAAATTTAAAAATATAAAAAATTTTTCTTTTAAATATTTTATGATGTACTGTGAATTTTGATTAAACACCAAATGATTAATATTGAGCTAAATAAATTAGAAAATATACAACTTTAATTCAATTATGTTAGTTGATATGTAAACTACTATTAAGTAGGCAGATAAAAATTGAGTAAAATTACATAAAAAAATAAATAATTAAAATCTTTAAAAACACTTAAGAGGTAATTTGGTAATTCAAAATATTAAAAACTATTTAAAGTATAAATAAAAATTGTATTCAAAACAATTTAAAATAATTCAATAATTAAAGTTTTTTTTATCTAATAAAAACTAAGTTTCAACATAATTTGCTATACAGTTTATTGCTGTCATTAAATACACCATATCTTAATAAATACTTTTTAATATTTTAGCCTGCGGACAGAACTGTAATTGATTATTCAAAAGACGATTATAGAGATATGTTTATTAAAAAAGAAAAAGTTTTAAATTCAAAACGGAAAAATAAGTCTCAACGAAGAGCTAAAATAATTTAAAAAATTTAATTTTTTTTCTAATTTTGTCACTTAGATATTTAGGCAATTTTACAATGTATAATTCATTTTAAGTCCAATTAAATTTAAACAATGTTCTGTAGGATAAATATGATACGTCCAACCGTCCAAATGTTGGGCATTTGATACAAGGATGTGACAATAAATGAACACGAGAGAGAATAAGAATGGGTTGAGAAACTTCTCATTAAGAAATACAGGATGAGAAATAAACATAGAAGACAAAGTTTATGTATGACACCAATGGTAAAGAAAATTAAAAAGTAGATTGAGGTGATACAGTTATTATCACTGTTTATAAAATAGAAAATATTGTATAATCAATGATGTTATGTATCACAGTAATATAACTATTAAGATAACAAATATTGAAACTATAAGAAAAGTAATGGGAATAAATTTGGAAAATAGATGAAGAAAAAAACGTGTTTATGTTGTAAGTGAGTACTGTATGAAAATTAATGATTTGACGTTGAAGAATGTGAAATATTATTGTAAGCGGGTGTTGAGAATTAGAATGGTTGACCCTAAACAGTTAAAACTAATGGCCAAAAACAAAGAAGAAGCAGTTTTCTACAGTACATTTCATATTTTGTATTGATAAGTAACATTTAATAATACTATAGGTAGAATATAATGTATTATTTCTATATTACGTTTAAACACATTTTTAATTTTTATTTGTTTTAATATATAAGGGTTTATATTTATTATTGATTTTTTTTTATTTTTTTTTTTTTTAATCTATTGTATAACCTTTTTTGTTTTTATTAACGTATTCACAGTTGTGTATTATTTTTTTAAAATAATTGTACATATTGAATGGACAATTATTCTTTGACTAAATGTTAAACATATTAAAATGCTAAAATTTTAAATTATTTAGAAAATATAGGTAATTACTTTTGATTTGATTGAATCACATCATTGGCCATCTCAACAGGTAAATATCGAATTTTTGATGTCAAACCAAAAATTCTTCCCAAGTAAGACTTCAGATATTGTGTGTATAACTGTTGAGGGGTTTCCTGGAAAAATTACATTTTAGCTGCATTATAGAACATTGTAAAATAAATACATACCAGCCAACAATATTCTTGCATCGCATGTTTTAATTTGTGATTTTTATTTGTTGCACCAATTAAAAAACAGTTTTGACACTGATTATAATTTACGCATTTGAGACAAAAATAACGCAAACCTTTCACAGGTAACTTGCAAACTTTGCAATTTACTTCATGGTTAACTGAAAATAAGAAATAACAAAATAATTTGTATTCAAACATAATTTATAAGTATATGAACATAACATATTTATATTTTTAAGCATAAATAATCAAAATGTATTATCAAATTATGCTATAAATATTTTGTCCTGGGTTAAATTGTAAATTTTAACAAACCAAATTTGAGTAAAACGAAATAAAAGTGTTATGTTGACAAGCATCCTTTAAAGTTCAAAAAGAATTTTCAAAATGTAATAAATTAATTATTTATCGAAAGTTTTTATAATGTAATATAGAAACACAAAACACTAATGGTCTTATACTAAAATATCAAAAGCTTGTAAAAAAAAAAAAAAAATTGTATCTAACAATTATTATTGTTTTTAAAATTTTTAAATTCATATTCTAACATGGGAAAAAAATAAATACTGTACAAGATTAGAACTTTAAAGAAAAAATATTGATGATTAAAATAGTTTAAAAAAAGGGATGAGTTGATTTTTAACATTCACATATTACTTAAAAAATTTTAATATATTCATCTAAATTTTAAATCAACAGAAATAACAAATTTCAACAGGGTTTCTTTGTGTACGAACATTTATTGCTATGAAGAACCACAAATAAATAAAAGAAAAATTTATTTTAATATATTATTTTAACTGTTCACTAGGATTAAAATGTTCAATCTAAATTTTCAACTTTGCTTAAAATATTTTGGAAATTTATAATTATGAAAATTGTGAAAAACCTTCAAACATTTTTATTTCTAATAGAACATGAAGAGATTTTTAATCAACAGTTTTAACATTCAAGTAAATCAGGCATAAGCTGAGTTTTTAATCAAGACAATCAATTGTTGAAGTGATTTTTTAGAAAATATAGGTTTAAATTAAACATAATTCACAAACTAATACTAAGAACTTGGAGCTAATAGCAATTCTAAAGCCATCGGTATTCTTCAAAAATTAAATGTCGAATATAAAATGCATACATTTTTTTAATATTTATAAAAAGAGTAATTTATGAGCTGAGCACAATTTTTATATTTTACTAGTTTCTCAAACTGTAATAAAAGTCAGATATTGAACAAATTATTTGAGAACAACTAGTATTTGTACACACTTTTTTTTTTTGGTAAAATGTAATAATTTTAATTAATAAGTAAAGAATATAAGCATTTATTAGATTAACAAATTAAAAAAAATGATCTAATAATTATATACACGGAATACATATGTGTTCAAATTTGAATACCCTTACCATTTTCAGCCATTTTTATTCTATATAATATTTGTAACCATTCTAATACTGGAGGTTCAGTCATGAACCATTGCATGAATTGGCCTTCATTCATATATATTGGATTCTTCAACTGAAAAATTAAAAAATTATACACTTCATTTTATCCTTAAAACAAAATGATTTGATTGGTTTACGTTTTGGAAGCAGCTATCAATTATATTGTTGATTGAAGACTCCAATACACTATTTTCAGACAAAAAACTTAATAACAGACTGAGATCTCTTAGAAGATTTCTAAAACATTCTTTAGTCAAACCAAATTCATTGTTGAAACAGTTTAACTGGAACATATAACCTAATCTCACACGAAGTCGATCACTTGATAAACAAGCTATAACTGTAAGTGCAGATCTTAAGTTGATTTGTTTTTTTGTATACCTAAAAAACAGAAATAAATGAAAACTATTAATGATAATGAACCTTAATTATTCGTAACAAATACTTATTCCATTATTTATACTATTGTTATATGTATGGGATAAATAAAAAACATACAAATATTTAAAAAAAATCAAAATTGTTAGCAATTATAACATAATGTTCGTAACCTACTAAAATTTATAAAAAAAAAAATAAAAACTACATATTAAATAATATGATATTCATAAAAATAAACATAAAGTTATTGTAACTTACTTTGAAAATATTTGACCTAACAATTCAACCAAAAGTTTAGTAACTACTTCTCCATCAAAAGTTAAATCTAAATGTTCTTTTTGGACGGCAAAAAATATATCAGACACAATATCTTCTAACATAGCTTTATCAATGAGGTTGAGATCTTTTCCTTTGTGTTGTTCATAAACACCATTTATAATATACAATGATACTTTATCCACTGAAACATAAAACAACTATTAGAATTTGAAATGTGTACGTAGAAAATAAAAATGAATTATTTTCAAAGTATAAATAATCAATAAAGTTTTAAATAAATAAATAATAAATTAATGTAAAATAATATGAACTTTATTTGGTAAATACACAACACGTTTGAATACAAAGTATTCAAACAGTTATTAAAAAAAAAATTCTAAGGACACAGTTATTTAAGGTATACCTATAAACAGAATGTATTGAACTAGTTTCAAACAAATACAAATTAAATTATAGCAAAATTAAGGTTTGACTAGTACACTAATGTATTTACTACCTATAGAACATATTATAATACAATTTTAAAATTATTGGATAAAATAATTGTCAATTTACTTTTACGACTAAACACATTCAAATTATAAAGTAATATACATATGTTATAATTCATATTATGAATTGTTAACTAAATCACTAAAACTTAATTTTAAGGTTTAATTTTTTTTTAATAATTAATTATATCCCTTAGGTAACTAAGGAAAAATAATATAATAAAAATATCATTAACATTCTAATAATATTGATTATCATAATCATTCACATGCTATTCTCATTACAATATTTATTTTCATTATAATTCATGTTTTACTTGCAGCCATAATTAATAAAATAAAACGATGCGTTTTGAATATATATTGTATTTACCTGCACATCAGTTATTTTTACAATAAAATTAATTGTCGTTAAAATGTCGGCACTGATTTTTTTATCAAGGTTCATAATGATAAAAATGATAACGTCTACAGTTTTGACGTCAAGCAACATACTAGTTAATTTGAATTTTTGTTTATATTCTTTTTTTTATATTGTTTTTATTACATTAAAAAAAATTTTTCATTCAAAACTTAAAAAATGGCAAACAAATCTCAAGTGATAACTACGACAAATTTGCCGATGTATTCCATACAAACATTCCTAAAGAACTATATACTAGTCGCTGGCGGCGGAGGCTCGAGCAAAACTGGCATAGCTAATGGATTCGAAGTGTTTAAACTGAACAGGGACGGTAAAACCATTACGATGACAAAAGTGATCCGCTACGACAGTGGTCCGAATGTAATTATGAACTGTTGTACGAGTATCAGAGGTAATAAAATATATATAGCGGCAAATGAAGACGATAAATGCCGACAATATATTGCTGACATTATCATAGAACCAACGTTTATCGACGGCAAAGCGAGCAAAGAAATAAATTTTAAAATAACAACCGGAGCTGCGTTACTGACAGACTTCAGTGAAGACGAACCACTACAGAGAATCGTGAAAGTTAACAACGATGGGAATTTTATGGTAACAGGTGGCACCGATGGATGTATTCGGCTTTGGAACTTTCCGATTGTAAATTCCGATGAAACCAACCCATTAAAAACGTACGAAGGTCATACTAAAGAGATCGATGACATCGATATCAGTCCTGATGGCAAATTCATAGTGAGTGTTGCGAAAGATGGTAAAGCATTCCATTGGAACACTGTTACTAACGTACGTTCAGCTCTCATTCATCCAATCAATGATAAACAGATATTTAAAAGATGTAAATTTGGCATAACCGACAATATATTAATTTATAACATTTACACAATTGCAAATGGTCCTAAACAAAAATCATACCTACAAAGATGGTCTGAAAAGAACACTATTCTCTACGAGTTGATGTTTGCTGAGCCTACGTCAGCATTGTCAGTGCGTAAAGATGGATTATACATTGCTGTGGGCACAATGTATTCGGGAAGTGTCAGTATACACGAGGCAAATAATTTGAAAACCATTTACAATGTAAAACAAGCTCACGCAATGTTTGTAACTGGCCTAGAATTTTTGGACCAAAATCTATTGCCGGATATGAAAGCAGCAGTAATATCAATATCAGTGGACAACCGCGTGTGCATCCATAATGTACCGTCTCTAAAGTTAGTCCCATATTGGAAAATGCTCCTCATAATACATTTTATCTTACTTCTATTTTATTTTGTTATTTTTATCTATTAATTCTAAATTAAAGTTCATCATACTAATTAATTGTTATGACTAAAAATGATGCTCATTACTGTTTAAATGTATATTTAAAAGTATTTTATTTATAAATAATCTATGAATAATGCCTCATAGATAATTGATAATTGTTATTATTTATTTATTTATTTTTTTTGTAAATTTGTAATTACAAATTTAGTTTATTTTTATTTATATCTATTATTAATTTATGTATTGTGATTGTTAGAAAATGTAAAAATATTTTTTTTAAACACCTGACACTGCTCTGTATTTATTTTTTCTGAAGTAGGTGCCCTCTATGAGTTTAAATTAAATAAGATTCCATATAGAAAATGTTCAGTTTTTGGTAATTGATGTGCAAAAGTACACATTAATAATAACTAGAAAGTCAATGTTATTAGACTAATGGTCAGGTTTTTCAGAAGTATTTATATAATTAGTGGGACAAAAATGTTATTTAAAGTTTGTTAGTTTACATAAAATAATAATGAATCATAACAGGCAAGTGATTGATATTTATTTTGAATAGTGATACTGTAAAAAATAATTTTATATTTTAAAAAGTATTTTATAAACTATGTATTTTTTTTGTCACTGATTCCTGAATTTAATTATAATTGTACATACCTAGATCAAAATAAACAATCAATTTAAAACTAATTAGAAGTTCAGTATCTAATCTATTCTGATTTATGTTCTAGATATGTTATGCTCATTTATGTAAAATATACACAAGGTAAAAAATGTTTAATTTCCTAGATACTTAGTTTAGAATTATGTGCAAGACGATAAAAATGTTAAATAACTGTAAATTGAAAACTAAACATGAAAGGTATTTTAAATGTTATCTCTTGTATCTAAGTGCACATTTTCTTAAACATTAGTTACCTTAATAACTAATAAGTACAAATCAAAATTATTGTTGACTAGATCAGTATCAAGGTTATGTACATAAACATTAAACTTTTATTAAAACACTGTACATAATAAATAGGGACAACATTTAGTTTTAAATCATAAACTGAAACACTGATATGTCAGAGGTACATATATTAACTTTTTCCCTTATGAGTACCGAACATACAAAAAACAATGAAATAATGTAATCAAATTATAAACTGGACTGTTGAATTTTTTGAAAATAAACAAATCTTAATTAAGTTAACTACCTAAATATGAGCATAATATTTTTAATGAAACCGTCAACACATTAAATAACATAAATAGTATAACTGACTAAAACTGTTTCATTAATAGTGTCTCATTAGTAAGTGACTGAAAGTTGAAACAACTATTAAATTTAAAAATCAAACAAAAAGTAGAGAGTCATGTTGACAATTTTACATCTATTACTGTAACTGAGAGTCGAAAACAAAAATATGTTAAAAAAGTAAAATAAACCACTCACACTTGGTAAATTGTTGTAGCGTTAACAGTTTGAGAGCTACGCGGTACGGAGTGTACTTAATGTTGTTGCGATCGTTGACGGACTTTAACATCTGAGCGTACAGGTCCAACGCGACCGTCGACGTATCAGCGGCCATCTCGACGACTGAAAAAAGACGAGCAAAACGTTAGAAACGAAAACGGAAAAATCTAGGTCTCACTCACCCCAAGGTGACGGCCGTCGGTCAACAGGTCAGTATTTACGCTGTTCCGTCGAACCTGGACGTGGACCGGACCAAAGTATGTGTTTTTCGTCTCTACTCACGAAGTCTGTGCGGACGCGTCGTCGGGAACGGCGAACGGTACGAAAAGCAGAGAAATAGAAGAAATATGTTGTATTTTATCTCGTGGTTGACGCGCGCGAACGGAAAACAACGCTATGGCGGCTAGGAAAAAGAAAAAAAAACGGAAAACGGTAGAGAATTCAAACGACGACGTCGCCGCGTATGAGGTGTGAATACGTAACGAGACGCGAACGTGCTCACCGGCACCGGCGAATGACAGCGAAGACTATTATTATTATTATTATTATTATTTTTTTGTCACTCGCTCGGACGGACGTACGACAAACTCTGTTTTAACGGTTGCTGGTGACTGATAAGCGCGTGATAACACGGCTACTGTGGTTCAACAGACGAAACACCTTGCGGCCCGCCGCCGCCGCTCCGGCGACGATAACGTTGTTGTGGTTTCCAGCGGCCACCTGCGCGGGCATCGAGCCGTCAGGCTCTGCCGGCTGTCGTCGCGAACGCGGCGAAAAAAAGTCGGCCGCACGTCGTATTATAATTATTTATCGTCCGGAAAACGTGGACACGATGCATCGCGATGTTGTCTTACACCCCGAGCCAATCAAGGTCTACAATGATGTTTATTATTTTATTTTTTATTATTATAATTATTATTGTTATTTTTTTGTAAACGTTTTTTCGGGTAGGTAGTAATAATGCTCCAAAAATTTCATCCGACAACTACGTGATGGTAAATACCATATTTAGAATGTACTCTAGACACATCATAAGTCTTTATTCTCGATTTATTTTCACCGCGCCTGGAAAAACTGTATCGAAATAGTTACCGAGTGAAAATGGTTAAATTTGCAGTAAACGACACTTACTGCACTGAATCGGTTTTAATCATTTAGCCATCATTCGGAAAGTAAAGTTTCTAGAAAGTTGAAAATCTAACCACGTATTGTTGGCATATTGCTTTGTATTCAACGAAAGTTTCGGAAAAATTCGATAACTTTTGAACTAAAAATAGACCATTGAAAGTACCTTGTTTTGTCAAAGTTTATCTCTAATAACTTTTTTGATATTTGACAAAATGTTTTGAGCATTTAATGTGATCATACTCGTGTACTTAAATTACAATATTAAAAAAAAAATTCGAAAATCGTTACTGAGGATTTTTTTTACTAGCGTTAGGTTAGGTTGTATATTAAGTAAATTATTACGATTTTTTCGGAATAGACTGATTTCACATGAATTTTCAACATTAAACGTATATACGAAATTATTGGATCATCCCATTGTTATGAATATTTTGATAGAGATTGAATGAAATATTTCGAATTTTTTGGAAAACATTATATTCCCTCTATCAAACAAAAAAACTTTATACCGGCAATTTGACAAAATTTATAAAATAAATCGGTGGTATATTTTTTTACTGACGCTTTACTCAGAATCGTTGGACAGAAGAAAATGATTTATAATTTCTTTAAAATTCAATTCTTCCATCACCATTATCTGGTCTGAGAAGCGAAGAATATCCCATAGTCCGAAGTAGGTAGGTACGTCATTTTATTTCGACTTGAATGCAAAAAATATAGAAAAACGATTCGAATAAACCTTTGTGCATAATTTTTGAATAAGAGCATATATAAAAATATATTTTGATGAAAATGTATTTTTATGAAAATATATTTTCGCCTAAAAATAATAGTTTTGCATAATTTCTTAATAACTTTAAAAACCCAATATATTTGGTGCACATTTCAATGTTTATTTTCACGCATAAACGCTTATTATTTTGAGTTTTTTAAGTGGGAAAAGAATCTGGACTTAAGTCATTGGCACATAGTTATTATTATTAGTATTTAATTGATACTAAGATTTTTATTAAATTATACCAGACAATATCAAAAATTCGTTAGGTTATCAAAATGATTAAAAGTACACTGTCATTAATACTTATATACATTGTATGATTTTGTTTTTATGTTTATAACTATATGTATTTTATTAATTATAAAAATATTTAAGTCTCATATCGGTTTTATTCTTATTTCTTAGGTAATGTTTATGTATTGTTATTTATTAATAATATTAATATTTATATTTGTTCTTTATTAATTTTTAAACACATTTTTATTATTTGATTTGTTAAAAAAGAATTAAACAACTTAATAAAATTATAAGAAATAAAAAAAAAACGTGTGTTACATTTGTCCCTGGTGCTGTTACAACTGTACCCATACGGGGTACAATTATTCCAAAATTTTGTTTTTTTTTAAACTAATATTTATTCAACTACTAGTGAAATTAAAAACTCAATACTTAAACAACTATACAGGTAACATGTTACTTAATCTATTAAAAGTGTCGTCAAACCAAAAAAGTTTGAATCCTGTTTGAAATACATTATTTTATGAAAACCGTACCCAAACATGTTTAGGTTTCCCCTACCTAAACATGTTAAAGATTAGGTACCGAATTATTTTTAAAATGCTTATGGGATTATAGTTGATGCCGTAGTATTCAAATACGTTTAGTATTAGACCTAGTATTAGATTACGTTTAAAAGCGGGGACTTAAGCGTACTCACAAAGAGGGTTATCATATAACTTGTGTTTTTTTCTATATGTTATTATTATGTTCATCGACATAATAATAATAATAATAATAATAATAATAATAATAATAATAATATGTATTTAACGTCACCGTGAGTTATGGCTATTATTGTTATTGTTATTATTACTATTATTATTATTATTATTGTATATGTTTGGTTTGCGACTTCAATGATTTTATTCCATGATTGAGATTTTCAATACGTTCCGAACGCGAACTATGATGACACCCGAAATGTTCGATGTAACTAAATTAATTCATACTATATTCTGGAAAGACTCATTACATTCTAGGTGAAACGAAGCAGTAATCGAAATTGTGTGTAGGTATAGAACACACTTGGTGTAATATGAAATCAAATAAGTGTTTAAAGATACCGTTGTAAATTAATTTGAAGTTTTATTGTATGGTTCTAATCATATTTGACTGACAAAGGCATAAAAACATAAAGTTATTTGTTTTTTTTGTTCCAAAACATAATAAGTTCCCTAATAGCTAATTAATAGTACCGGGTGAGACTTTTGGACAAAGTCGAGTTAGCAAAAATTGTTTGCAAAAAAAAAAAAAAAAAAAAAACGAAAGAAAAATAAACATCACTGTACAACCAATATAGATCCTCCGCTTCACTAAGAGTCTAATAACCAGGGTTGGGCAAGATACTAAAAAAAAGCATCATGATACATACATTTCGTGTATTAAGATACAAGATACAAGATAAATTGTGCATGTAGAAAAATACAAGATACAAGATATATGTATCAAAGATACATAGATACATGATACTTCTATATTGCCAATCGAATTTTATTCACTATTAAATTTAAAACGTCTATACATAATTCACTATACTGTGAAGTCATAATTATATTAAATAATACAATAAATTAGTATGTACACATTATAAATTTATAACTAATACATCAGAATTAATAAATTACATACAAAGTATACATTTTTAGTACACATTTTTACAATAATAGTATCTTGTATCTTTTGGCAAAAAAAGATACAAGATACTAGTATAAAATGTATCATGATACAAGATACAAGATAAAATTGTATCTTTGATACTGCCCAACCCTGCTAATAACGGAACCCTTATTGGCCCCCGGACTTATATAGGTCCGGGTGTAACCGCACCCTCCAATCCCTCCTAGTTACGCCACTCGGTGGAGTAAATTATGTGCGTAAGTACAGACATTAATAGCCTCGCGACAGAGCGGTTTGTGTTACGCACCGCATAATAACAATAACAACAACAATAATAGATTACTTTTGACGGTATCTGCCGACTCGCGCGTTTGTGTGTATGCGTGTGTGCGTGTGTGCGCGTGTGCGTGTGTGTGCGTGTGTGTGTGTGTGTGTGTGTGTGTCATCGGTAACGGGTGTAGGCCTTGAACGTGTTACCCGGCAACCGATGTGCGGCAGGTGACGCGCGTAGTACCTTTACAGTATAATAATATACTCACGGGCGGCGGTCGTGGTCCGTGAACGCGAGCACACGAGGGTCGGCGGCCGCGGACGGAAGAGACTAGACGACTTCCAGAGCGAATTCAGCGAGTAGTCCGTTTGTGATTTTTGACGAAATCGCCGGTGGAGACGAAACGCGTACGAGAGGAATACGGCGGTCACGTATTATCGTAATATTATCGTTATTTTAAAATATACCGTCGTCGAAACGCGCCCGTCCGTATGTCACTACAGCCTTGACTCGATGACCGCACGACGACGACGACGACCGTTGAAGTCGGCGGAGTGAAAACCCAAGTTGATTATACACACACACACACACACACACACACACACACACACACACACACACACACACACACACACACACACACACACACACACACACACACACACACACACACACACACATACACACACACACACACACACACACACACACACGGCTCGTATATCACGCGCGTGAGTCGCCCGTCATGTCCTGGTCCGACGACCGTGCCGTGGACGCGGTCCATTGGCAGATACTCAGAAATCACCTGAAGCCCAACGTGTGGCCCGCGTCCAGGGAGATGTTGAAGTACAAGCAAGAACTCGACACCGCCAGGTAAGCGGTTTGCGCCGATCGGTACGGCTCAGGTGGGAACGAACGAGGGAAACGAATTTGAAAAAAAAAAAAATGTTTTTATCGAGGAGTTGGCGCCATCGGCATGCACACGGGGGTGCGATTTCAAATTAGCCATCGCAAAACAACGCCCTCGGTACGTTTCGAAGACGAGTGTGTATTTCATAGTGATTTTGTGTTATTCATCAATACCTACGATTAATGTTAAATAGTCACGGTAATCGGGTCACTGTAAATAGCGTCTCATTTTACAATTTTTGTGTAATTCGCGGCCAGAGCAGTGGCGTGCTCAGCTTTTTTGAAAGGGGGGGATATTCATTTTATTCAAAAAATTTTCCATTTGTAAATACATTATATACTTACAAGTTTAATGTATTATTTTAATATTATACAATACATTAATTAATTTTTAACTAAATGAGAATTTCTAGCTTTCTTGGTTTCTTGACCATCTCATCCAATACTTCATCTGGTGTGACAATCTGGTCGACATCGGCCACCGTTGCTCTGCTTTATTATTATTTTTATAAATATACATGCATTCGAGTATTCGACTATAATATTATAATATCATGGCACAAACATGTATATCATTGTAGAACCTATTCATATATTTGCTTATAATTTATAAGTAATATTTTAATTGAAAATTTCTATATTTAATTTAGTATCATTTATTAAACGATAATAAGCAAATGCAATATAAATATATTGTAAATACTAATACTTAATAGTAAATGGTAATAAAATCAGCTCCGTCTCTACATTTCGGGAAAAATTGAAATAAAAATTAACAGGACGTTTATTTTTAGAACAAACATATTGATACGTGTCGTCTTATGAGTTATGCCGAGTGCGGAGACAATAATACAGGAACGCGATCTAATCTACGACCAAAATTTTTAATTTTAAACCTAAATTTTTGTTTCATGTAGATAATAAATCATTACAAAAAATCCAATGGGGGAAGTAAGTAAAAATTTCAAATAATTAAATTGAAATGGCAAAAAAACAAAACAACTCGATTAAATAAATTGTCGATAGCGATATAACATCATAATGGCAAATCTTAACCTTTTATGCACACAGCGGTCGTGCCATAGAGTAATCATAGTTGTAGTTTTATTAATGTATTCTATTATGCTCAGACATTATATCTACATATTAAAGTACGCAAATAAATAGCTGGTAAGTGAGATGATGGTGGTACAAGTTCGTCCTTCGTCCCTTCGGTCCTTGGACAAGATATTGGAGATGAATGTATTAAGTTTTAAAGAAATGATGACTCATTTCTTTAGTATAAAACGATTCTGAGCAAAGCTTCAGTGTAATATAATGTATTATTATTTAAATACTGTTTACGTATTTTACGGTTATTTGTATAATTTTTGGTGAGTTATAATAATTTATTAAAGTGTGTATAAAAAAAAATCCTGACTCACGATTTTCGAATTTTTGTTAGGATAATTAGGTAGGTATATGAGTAAGATCATATTAAATTTTCAGAACTTTTTGTCAAATATTTAAAATTATATTACATAAAGACTTTCAAACAATTTGGTAAATTAAAAGTTCTATATTTAAGTCAAAAGTGCTTTACTTGTTCTGAAAATGTTGTCCGATATAAAAAAGTATGTATTTGATATTGGATAAAATTTTCAAGTTTCTAGCTTCAATACTTTTCGATTTATGACTAAATAACTAAAATCTGAACAGTGAAAATCTCGTTTACGGCGGATTTTTACCGATTTTACCGTTTTTACTCAGTTTTTCGATCGTTATTCTTGATTACTGGAAAAACTATGGAGATTTTGGAAAAATGACCTCCTTAAAGTACCATCTCAGTTCAATTTCGAATCTAAAAAGTTGCTGGACGAAACTTTTGGACAAGGATTTCTATACGAAAAAGTGTTTACAGAAAAAATAAAAATAAACATTGTAAAACCATAAGATCCTTCGCTTCACTCAGAATTTAAAATATTGTCTATCACATAATATCACCGTTCTCTGATAATAATAATAGACGAAGAAAATTTAATTTATTCTAGAATTTCGCCATCACTAATAGCTGTTAACACCAGAATATGAATAGCAATTAATAAACAATACAAAGTATAGCGTAAATTTAAATGATTGTAGTGAACATAATACCTAATTATTATCATTTATTGTAATAATAATAACCACATTAATAGCATTTAACATACATACGTACAATAATACCATTAATTTAATCTTAATTGCCTATACTATTGTGTAAAATATGTATTTTCAATGAGTGTGAAAAATCATAATAAATTAATGGCATAACATTAGGAATATATTTTAGCCCTAAAACTTTTTTAGCAATCTGGTTTATAACGAAAGTTATTATGATTTTTGTTTCGAAGTCTAGAACATAATTGTAATTTTTCGAATTAGGATTTCAAAAATAAAAAAAAATCGCAATGTCATTAAAAATATATACTTTTATATAAGATAAATGATTTTATTTTGAAAATCTCATACCAATTAACATTTTTGATGTACCTACCGCATTTGTCATAAGAAATATTTTCGTTCAACGATACCTATAATACGCTATATTATATTGTACGTTATATACGAGTATGTTATGAATAATGTAATATTGGTAAAGCGGCAGCCAATTTTCGTATTGTTTTCGAATTTTTTTTTCTCTGCATGCTGCATCCATTGCAACATTATTATTCTAACTTTTCAGACTTGAAATATTTTACATTCGTTTTGTCGTACGTGTTATTTATTAAAATAATTATCAAATTTTAATTTTAACCGTGGAAAACTCAAGTACAACACTGCAGATGATTTACCTGCCTCTGAACATTAATACGTATATTTATGATTTATTTAATGGTAATCTATGTACCTAAACTTAATTATATTAAAAGTACCTTGTTTCATGAAAACGTTGTTTAACTATAAAATATTTGTCACGCATGATTGGAAAATAAATTTCAATATTGTATTGGAGTCAAAAGTTCTCAAACAACTTAGGAAGTAGCGATTCATTAATCCAATATCTGTTTTAGACTTCGAAAATACGAACAACGAATCAATTTTTTTCTCACTTGCTCTCGAGTCACGATAATCTATTTATGTTTGCAATTTTAAATATAACTGAGAAAAAATTTTTTTATTCTGTACGCTAAAATTCTATGTAAAGAAGACATTCGCAGTAATATTTACGCAAATAAAAATGAAATTGAAGGTAAAACCTATCACTAAACCAAAAATAAATGTATTAATTTTATTTATTTTTGATTGTGTTTATTATAATATGTTATATGTGATATATATTAAAAATTGTACAGGTCTGAAAAATGTCGATGATTCAAATAATGAAAAAGTTGTGAAATTCTCACAAAAATGTATTACTCTTACTATTATTATATCGTAGCCTAAAGTCTAAAATAACGAATACAATTAAAAAAATTACCTATAATGATAATATTGTCGTAGCAGGACAAAACAACAATCAGATCTTATCAAATTATAATTTTACGTCTTATATCGTGTTGCAGACACTCTGATTTGAATCAGCTCGCCAGTGTTGTTCAAGAAATGAAAAACAAATTGTCCTATTTGAAAAAAACTGCGTCCGACGTGAATAAAATCAAAACCGTAGGTATGTGGATAATGTTGTGATGTAACGAAGTACCGTGAGTAGTTTTTTTTATGATATCGTTATTCAATTTTATTGTTGGACACGATATCTAGGTGAAGTCTCGAACTACTGAAAAAAAAAAAAATAAAATTGAATAACAGTTATGATGATTGATGACTACAATGACAATATAGGTGTTATTGTTTGCTGTTCAAAACCGTTATTGAACGATTTTGATTAGCATATCCAAGTGAATAAATTATGTTAGAATTTTTTAAGAGTTTCATAATATTTTCTGATGAGCGTAACCTGATTTTATTTGACCCGACACAAAGAAAAATTAACGAAATAACAAATTGTCGAATCGTTCAAAGATTATGTTCAGACGAGTATACAAAAAATTTTCATTTTTTATGTTTTTAGTTCAGAATTGACTTGTTTGTATTGACATCTTAAGAAGATTTATAATATGTATATAGCTATTAGTGTTTTTGAAGTTAAGTTAATGAAAACAGAAGGAAGTGCGATCACTGGATGTTTTTTTCCCTCACTATATTCATGTTTTTTAAATTCTTGTAGCACATATTCTTGTTGCTATGCCATTGGGTATAGATTGTATATTTTTCTAATAAATAATTATAATATAAAAAAAAGATAATGAAAAAAAGAGGTATCTTGTATGATTTCTATTGATTTTTCGTTAGGGCAATATGAATAACGCAAAGAAATTCAAATTAATACTTTTTATCGGATTTGAATAAACACCCAAGAAAAAAAAAATGCACAAATTAATTAAGTATTAGTCCTTCGTTGGAAAAACAAAAATTTAACTACACGCATAGCTTAATTCAGTCTGTTTTTATTTGTATTTATTTATTCTTTGGACCATTTTTTTCATTTGTTTCGTTTAGTCAAGTAAATTAAATAATTTATGTGATTTTACTTTTTTTTTAAATTTACCTAGTAGATAATTTATTAAACTAGGCAGTTATAATTATTCATCTCAACACTAAATTGTCTAAGTAATTTTTCCATAAAACACACTTAAAAAAATGGAAATTAAAATTTTTTCTAAAACTACGAGGTGATAAATTTTAACCAGGTAGTCTAACCGATTAGAATGAGCCAACAATTTTAAATGCAAATTTTTATTCGCATTTACATAACTTATGTAAATGCGAATTTATATTCTTATTGCGTTTACACGTTTTCACCAATAATAAATCAGTTGTCACGATAAATTGCTTAAAGGAATTCAACGAGTTAAAATTTCGCGAGTCAATTGTCTACACAAAAAACAAAATTCGGCTACCAAAAGTTGAAATTTTTATCGAATCGATAAAAACCCGCGGACTTGTTACAGGGTTTGAAAATTTCCGGAGCGACATCAAGACGTTCGAGTCGAAGCTGTCAAAACTCAAAGAAGGAGGCTCGAAAAAGTGAGTGAAAACCGACTTCAATACGCGTATGTACCCATAGCGCGGATCCGTCTGCGTGTCACAAAGATGTAGTGCAAAACTTAGTCGGCACTTATAGTGTGTAAATTGTTAAGAAAAACATCGTTGTCCTAAGGTTGCGGGAAGAGAACCTAAAGCAACTCGCGCTGATCGAGGAAATCGACAGGGTGAAGCAGCTGGCGCTGCACGACGACGCGGGTTCGAAGTCGTTGCGGGATGCCGGTGCTGTGTGTAGAAAAAAAAAGGAGCTGAAATGTGTCAAGAGGGTTCCGATATCGAAAAACACGTATTGTTCAAAAGTATGAGCCGACCACGTTGAAATGTGATCATGTTGTTTAAGAGGACGAAACGTTTACGATTGTTTTGAGATCCGATTTTTGCGATCAAACACGACGAGAAAAAATAATATTTAACATTGAATTCATTAGTATTTAATGTTTAATAATGAAAATCTAATTTAAATTTAAATAAACGTTTTTCAGAACACAATGAAATCGATTTAAAATCGGCCCCATCCCGTTTTCGATTGTTTTTTGTCATTATGTTGGAAAACGAGTTTTTGTACTTCGTGAATATTTGGTCATTGGCGTGATTGAAGGGTGCCAAACGTATCTCGACGATACCCCAGCTATTCAAATAAAAATGTATAACTTAAAGAATATTAAGATAAAAATAAATCATATTTTTTTTATCAACATATTTTTAGTTTTACGATTGATTAATTGTTTTATTATAATTATTATTATTATAAATTATGGTTATATTTTTACTGTGCAAATCTTATTATTCGTACAATTTCAATGAGCTTATATAATATTTATCAACTCGTTTTATTCTCATGAACCATTAAATATCTATTTAGGAAAAAATTTGGGTATATTTTATAGTATACACTTAATTTTTGGAAAACCTGATATCAGTGAACTAGTGTCAACTTTCATAAGAAAATGTTTACAACTAAAGTATCTTAGTTATGCCAAGATACTTAATGATATTGGGTACACGTTAATCTAGAATCAATTATTGAAAGAAGAAGATGTTTTTCTGCATCTGCAATAATTTTATAGGCTTTTTCACACAAATGTCTGAAACGCGTAATGGTTAATAATACAATTATCTGACCACCGTTGATTAGTACTGAAATTCAAGGTATAACGACTTTCATTTATTTATAAAAGTTACAGTAGGGTTTCGTCAATCTGAACACAGGCTAATCCGAAATACGCGGCAGTTCGAACGGGTTCGAAAGTACATAGGTACGTCCACATACCATCATAAGATATTTTCAAGATAATAAACGTTACTGTTTGTAGACTAAAGCTTAACTATTGCTAATGCGTTTGCAAAACAAAGCATTCGATCCGCATAAAAGAACCAGGAATAATAATGATAAGAAAAAAAAGTTTGTGAAATTTTAAATTAATAAAGTAATCTAATATAACAATAATAATTTTTAATTTGTATTACTAACAATTAAATTCATTGTACATTAAAAATTATTATTACAATCAATGAATAATTATTTTGAAGTTTAAATCGAAAAAAAAATGGTTTTAATTGAGTCATAGGAAGGCGCGGATTCAAGACTTCAAGTTGAGGGCGAATAGACAAAGTAAATTAAATATATTTCAAACTCACATATTTTTTCCCCCTTTTTTCTTTTTTACTATTAAATTTCAAATGCATTATACAACTCGTTTATTTTAATTTTATGTCACAACTATACATAGTCACCTTAAAATCATATTTTAATGTTTATATATGTTTTAGATTCTGGGTGAAACGAAGTTTGATGTGTTTTTTTATTATGTTTGCAATCACTTTGTTTGGAAGTAATAATGCTCAGAAAGTTTCATCTTGTAACTCTATTAGCCAGAAATTTCATTTAAATAGTACTCTAAAAAGGTAATTTTTCTTTATTAATGATAGTTTTTCCAAGCGTAAAGAAAAACTACCTGGAAATTGAGTAAAAACTGTTAAATATGTTGTACACAAGATTTTCATAAAACCTATTTTTGAAATTTAGCCATAAATTAAAAAATAATAGTGCTTAACACTTGAAAGTTTTACCAAATATCAACATTACCATATTGCAGATTTGACAAACGTTTCGAAAACACTTCACCATTTTCGGCTATTTATAAAACGTTTAAATGATTGAAAATATCTCGTTTTTTTGGAAGTTTTTATTTAATAAAATATAAAAAATTTGAGATATTTAAATTAAGGATTAAAAACCTAAAAGTTTTGTAACATATTATTCATATGTTCAACTAACAGTACTGAAAACATTTAAAAAATCCATGATTTTTTCGATACGCATTAAAAAAAAAACGAATATTGTCGAAAATAATTAATTGCATGTAAATAAGCGATATTTTTCTAGAAAGACCTTGTAAATTTAGAATTATTATTAATCCGGTAAAATCTTTCTTTTTATCAATAAATTGTCACATATATTTCTATTTATGGTTCAAGTTTAATTAAGGTTAACTCGATAAATTATTTTTTACACATGGGTTTATAGTTGAAATTACGGCTGAAATAAGTCTTTACGTAAAATATCGGGTTTATTAACCTAACCACGATTTTATAAAAATGTTTATTTTTAAAATTTTTTTTCTGTAAGCAATTTTTCGGGTAGTAATGATGTTACAAAAGTTTCATCCGGCAACTTTATAGATTAGAAATTTGGTCTAGATGGTATTTTAAACAGGTCGTTTTTTGATTATTCCGATAGTTTTTCCAAGTGTGGAGAAAAACTGCCAAAAATGGAGTACGGACGGTGAAATTCACCGCAAAACAACACTTTCATTAAATAGATTTAACAACACAAGTAATGTTGCAAGAAACTTGAAATTTCCACCATAAATTATGACGTATTACTACTACTTACATCAAAAAGTTAAAAAAAATTTGACAACTTTTGTGTTAAAAAAAACTAAATAAAAGTTTGAAAATACCTTGTTTTTAAAAGTTTATCCCTAATAAAGTTTTATACATCCAACAAAAACTTTAAAAAAATTAATATGAACATACACATTCACTTCCTTAAGGATACTGAACAAATTTCAATAATTTTGACTCAGGATTTTTTTTTAAAAGCGTTAAAGTAAATTATTATACGATTTTTTATGAAATAAACTGTTTTCCCGTCAATTTTAAATTTCAATAATTTATTTGAAGAAACCGGTGTGTCAAATCTTAATGAAACTTTGAATATAGACAGAACAAGACGTTGTGAATTTTTTCTATAAAAAAAAATATAATTATCCCCAAACAAAAAACTTAAGATAATTTTGAAAATAAAACCAACCAACAATTAAAAAGACGAACATTTGTGAAATATTTGAACGGTATATTTTGATTCTGAAACTTTGCTCAGAACAAAAGAAATGATTTCCTTGAAATTCAATACACACAACCCCATTAACTTGTCCAAGGAGCGGAGAACCCCTCATGGGACGAAGTACATACTTTTTATAGTAATTATTTAAATATTCATGAGGGAGTTATAGCCCCCCCCCCCACGGATCCGCGTCTGGTCTTAGGTAATCCGAACGACCTCTTTCCTCGACACCGTTCGGATTAACTAGACCCTACTGTATAAACAACAAATTGAAATTTTATTTTATCAGTAAAAAATGTATTTTACTATATACGTACGGTGCACCTATACTCGCCATCACGACCCACTGAGTACAAAACTATGTTTTATCGGACGACTACGAATTGGTTCCCAATTGTCGAATTGGTTCCCGGGTTGTCTACAGGTAACATACGAATTGTTTCCCGCAAGATTTCATATTAATACAACCTTGTTAAATTAACTTTTCAAATTATTATGATATATTCAACCAGCAACAATTTTCTTCCCATTTATTCAGACTGAGGACTGTCTAGAATTCAAATAAGTTTGAATAGTTCAAACACTATGAAGAATACCTAGGTATGGTTAAAAATGTTGCTTAGTAGTTAATATTTTATAACATCACTTCCACTTCAACGCACTCACCCTTAATAACGAAGATTTTTTTATTTTGTTCACTTAACATCACTTCCATTTTAACGAACGCACTAGGTTAGTTGTGACAAGACTAACGAAACATAATCAATCTATTAGATATAAAATTATATTTATAAACTTTCCCAGACATCGTAAAACCTAATAAAATATTATAAGATTATCGATTGTACATATACGTATTTTGTAACATTGAGTTTATATACTGATAAACTGATAAGTAATTTTATTCGGGAACCAATGCGAACAGTTGTATACTGGAAAGTATTTTTTGTCGGGAACCAATTCGTACACTTTAATTGACCCGGGAACCAATTCGACGTTTACCGTTTTATCACGACTGATTTTTGAGAACGTTGCGTCCTCATTAACAAACGAGCGTGTGTGTTTACCAGTTACTGACCGTGTCGTTATAGGAAATAGCGGAATTTCACGACTTCTGTGCACGTAATTATGGTCTCACGGGTGGTTGGACCAGTAAAGACCACGAGATATTTTTGAAGATCCGTTCCAAGCACGCGGACGGTGCGAATTTTATTGATCACGTCGTACAAGCAATGCCACGTAATATATATTGATTAATTACTGTGATGTGATATGAAAATAGGTTTTAGTGAGCGCCAATAAATTATTAGTGTTAAATATAAATCACAAAAGAAAAAAAATCGCCTTAAATCTCATAAACCGACAATTATATTGTAGACAAAATCAACAAAGCTCAGGAGTTATGACTGGTATTAATTTTTTATTTTTTTTTTACAGTATTAATTTTTATTTTATAAGACATTCCTAGCCAACAGCAGGCTATCTATATCTAGAGATAATAGAAGTTATGACAATGTATAATTGTTTCGGTCGCTGTTGGCGTATACATTTATTTGACTTATAAATGTTTCAAAATAGTTATAATTTTATTACATGTGTTAAACACGATGCTGTAACTTGTTATTATGAATAAAATAGATATAACCGAAGACGCGGCACGTGAACACGAAAACTGGTTTGTGAAATTTGAAGAACTGAAGGCGAAACAAAAAGAAGCGATAACGAAATGGAAAAACGAAAAGAAAAATATCGTAACGTACAACAGCAATTCAAACACTTCTGATCCGTCAAATAAATGTGCAGATAATGTTCCGGATATAACATTGAAAGTAAGATTAGGTTCCAACGACTGTTATTTACCTAATGCATTAATAGTTAAAACTATGATTATGTGTGTTATTTTTCAATTTTTTTTTTTTTTTTTTATTTAGTAACTTGGTGAAAACCATTAGTTACGACAATTACAATTACAATAACATAAATTATAATATAATATAAATAATGTAAATATGTAAAAAAATTTTCAATTTTAAAGGCAGAAAATAAAACACTTAAAACATTTTAGCGTAAAGTAATACAATTTTCTCTAGTTTAACCTAACCTAACCTAATATATGGAAATATAGGTTAACTAATATTACACAATATATTTTAAAAACTCATACATTTACTTTTTATTTTTATTTAATTACGTATATATATTTTTGAGCCATAATGTGTGTATTGTAGATTACTATTAACCAATTAAATTTACTTGTGTTTGAAGCGAAATCATCTGCATGTAATAAATACATAATGACTAGATTAGATGTGAATACAAAATATGCTGTATTATAATATTCACTGTACTTAATTTTGAAACACCCGATTAAAATTCAATAAATCAGTATACACAAATGTTTTACCGTGGGATAACTTAACACGTTTTTAATTTAATATTTAATATTTTACATTGTGAAACTTTAATACTTTAAAACGTTTATATAGATATCCAATGATCAATCAGAAAAACGAATAAACGACGGTAACGAACTTCAGTGTGAAATCGTTGAATCGAAAAAACTGGACAACTTTGACAAGATGTTATTAAAGCGTTTCAGGTGACAAATAAGTTAATAAGTTGAATTCACGCAGTTCTATCGAGGTGTGAAATTATGTTTCAGGGAAAAAGACAAAAAGTTCGCGGAGTCTAAAAAAACAACTAAACAACGGCTGGAAGGTGAACGCGCATCAGATTCAATTACTGTCGTGGCTTTGAACGGAAAATCAGAAAAATATGATGACATGGAGCCGTTGGAAAAACGTCCAAACGTGCACTTTAGCATCTATGGCGCACATAACCAAGATTTGTTAGTATGAAAGGAAGAAAATTTATGTTTATATAAACCGTATTTGGCGTAGGACATTTTGTTTATGATGTAAGACGTTGGCTGAAAATGAAAAGTTGAGATGAGAAAAAACATGAAAGTTCACAGAGAGTAGTGTCCTCGGAAGATAAGGCTTCCAGTGAATTTTAAAGTGTATCGAATTATCATAATATATGGTTAAAAAATAAAATAAAAATAAAAATAAATAGTTACTTTACTATATAAAATTAATTTAATGTAAAAATTAAATTACTCTTTAAGTTTTGACGCAAATTAACGGACTTAATGTCATGGTTGAACTCCAAAATGGTTAACAACTTCTGAACAATAACTATAATTTATATATATATATATATATATATATATATATGTGTGTGTGTGTGTGTGTGTGTGTGTGTGTGTGTGTGTGTGTGTGTGTGTGTGTGTGTGTGTGTGTGTGTGTGTGTGTGTGTGTGTGTGTGTGTGTGTGTGTGTGTGGTGTGTGTGATAATGTGTGTGTTTTATATTCACTATCACCTTTTAATTTTTAACGTTGACTTTAATACTTCTCTTAAACTCCTGGGTTCAAAATACGTTACTGTTTGAAGAGTATGATTTACTCAAATACATTACATCATATGTTTAAATTTCAATAAATATTTTTGTTTTCAGAAAAGTTGTGTTGAAATATCAATAGACGAGAGGACATCATTACCTGCTACTTAATTTTGTAATTATTAAAATATACAACAGTTAACCAAAATATCGTAGTTGTTAGTCGGAAGTATTTTTTTTTATCCTACTTTAAATGAAACAGATGAAATATTTAAAATATCAAAAATTGTTTATATTTTTCAAATCCAAATAATTTATTTGTGTCTTTAAAAACGTTATGATTGTAAACATGTAACCAGTAAACATTTGGAGACTATGAACTATCACCTATAAATGAACATAGAATCTAATAATATATACTTAAAAAAATTGTATTTTGATTCAAAATCAGTAGAATTCCCATAGGATTGGCATTGAATATTCTTTACTAGTGAAAAATCTGGTAAGTTTATAATATTACTAGGGTTCTTAATTTGAAATATTTCAAAACTGAAAATTTCACTCATCTTGAAATATTTCAATGATATTATGAAATATAAATTTAAAAAAAAAATACATGACATGGTGTTGGTACTAGGTAAATAATAATATGATATGTATTAGTGAAATGTTATCAATCAGATTCTATCATTCCTTGATTATAGACTTACAGTTTGACCATAATATAAACTAATAATTATTTTGTTACCTACGCACTGAATTTATAAAAATCTATGCAACACCGCGTATTGTGAAGGCTCCATGTTTTATACCAGATACCAAATAATAAAACATATTGAGTTTTATAAATTTTAGGATGTAACCACGGTCTTACAAGATATCTTCTAAGACCGTGGTTGTAACTATTAATGATTTTTGGAGCTAGAAGGATTTTATTTACTTGATAATAATAGTTCGTTATTTCGTAATGAATAATGATTACTTATTGTCTTATTGACATGACATTTGTTAAGTAGTAAAGAGTAAATTTTTGGAACAATTAGCATATTATTTCTTATTAGAAACTAAATTTAAAAGTTCAAAAAGTGAAAACAGCCCAATTTATTTTACTACCTATATAAGTTATTAATTATTATTTTATTAATATGAGTAAAATAAACATGATATAAACAGATGTTTTCGCTATGAGTGTCCTGAAGATGGAAATAAGTCATTACATAAAAAAATATGTAATTTTTGTTCTTGGTCAACATTTCCAAACGCTACTAGAAAATAAATGTATAGATAACATTCACAAATGCAAGGGTTAAAAATGAATAGTAAGTATGTTTTATGTATAAGTATAACTGTATGAGTGTATATAATTTGGTTCAGGCTATATTTAGGTATCACCTTTATTTATACATTATAAATTTAGTAAAAGATTAAACACTATAGAACTAAAAGTAACATAAAAAAACATTGGAATTGGGCACTTTGTGCTTAAAAATTATTTATGTTTTCAATGTTTTCATAGAATAGAATAGATATACTACCTAGGTAATTAAAACGTGTTTTCTCATCTTTATTACATAATATAGCTGAATAGCTCTGATATGTATTAATTGGAAAACAACCCTTTTTTAAATTTATTTTGGGAAAATTTTTATTTTTCGTGTAAATGAAATATTTCACGAAATATTTCAAGAAAACAAATTTCATGAAATTTTAGAACCCTAAATAGTACGTGTGTGTACTCTCGTCAAATTTGTTTAATGTGATGTACGACTAATTGCCTCGATTTCACAATGATTCAAAAACAAATGTATAAAGCATTAAAACATTTTTAATTTAAAAAAAATTAAAAATGGAACATTTTGTAGTGCTACTAATTGTCGACATTAAAACCAAAAACAAAAATGTTTGAAAAGGGTTCATTTTCGAATAAATAAGAGCCACTTTATACATTCTAGAAATATAAAAAATTGTATGATTTTGAGTTAGATAATGTATTCCAAAAAATAATAAGAACATACTTTCTGTTGAAAAATTATAATATGTTATTATTTAATTTTAATTTTATTTTGACAGTACTGTATTATAATTTATACTTAAAAATGAATATAAGTTTACGTATGGAAATACATTTTATTTTTTTAGTTTTTAAACTAACTAGGTAGTACTGTATTATGAATATTTTATTTTTTTTCTGAACTAAAATCTAAAATTTGACGTCTTTGGTAAAAACTGCATTTATTCCTTGACATATTATATAAAATATAAACACTTGATTTGACGGTTGACATTATGATATTTTCACCAAAGGAAGACAAAAAAAATGTTATTAAGTTTACTTTTAATTTGTATTACAATCAGTGCATAATTAATTCATCATAAATCTATAATAAAGGTAGATTGATAAAAATGGTGAATATTAACATACCAAATAATTAAGTTTGTAATATTTAAAAGGTATTTTAATAAACAAAAATACGTCCATATACTGTATATTATAAACTAACATAGGAAAACCACACTTTTACCATATTTTTTCACTATACAAACACAAGGTCGTGAAACACTCTCAAGGATTGTAACTCTTTCTACGCATGAGTACGACATTGATTTAACAAATATATAATTACACTTTAGAGTTTAAGATTTTATCTAATCTGAACAAACTAAAAATGTATTTCAATTGTCAGATACATTACATTTTTAGTTGAAATTTATACTTTATCTTTATTCAATTCAGATAATTAATAGCCTAAGTCGAAAATCCTAAAAAAATGATAAATAAATCAACTATTCCTAATCAACTATTTATCGACTATAAGTCGATAAATGATAAATCAAAACATAAATTATCACACATATTTTTTATTTCACAATAATATTTCAATGGATTTTTATTTAACTCGACTACATTTTGACAATTTTTGATAAAATTGGAATATTGAAATGAATTGAAATCAAAAAGTATCAAATGACAATACAATTTTCTATATAAAATAAAAAATATAAAAAAAAAAAAAAAAAAAAAAAAAAACAAACAAACAAATACAAAACTCGATAACTCGAGTATGTATCTAAAATAATTTTGGTTTACCATTCTTAGTACTAATGATGTTAAAGTTTACTTTTAATAATATTTAATAATATTATTAATACTTTTAATTATAACTCGATATAATTAGATGTCTTGAAGTTATAATCAATTGTATAATTTTTGGACGGATGTAAATAATACCATACTACACGTAACGTTCGCCAACCTTAGAAATGGCTTATCTAAGATTCTCTATAGCCAATACCATTGTTATGTCCAAATACTAAAGAATGAATACCCATGGGACGAAGAATGTCTGGGTTTTGAAAGAAAAGTTTAAGATACCCAGACTCTAAATTATAATTAACTTACTATTTTTAAGTAGGCAATGAGAATATAATCCTACGCTTTTCTGCACAGCCACGTAGTTAAATTGCTAGCACGATGCGCCGTGTTTTTATTATGTATTGTTGTACAATAATATGTTTATTATTACTTATTAGTATATTAGGGTAGATATATTGTTCGTTATAAATATATATATGTGTGTTTGTGTGCGTGTGTTCGTGTGTGATTCATATTAAATACGTATGGTAAGGTGAAAAATAAATATGGTTTTATAAAAGTACGTATTTCGGACATGGGTTATTATTTTTCACTCTTCGGACAAGATAAAAAGGAGGAATGTATTGATGAAACGTATTAGTAAAACCGTAAATTTCTTTGAGTAAAACTTCAGTATAAAAATTTATCGTTTATATATTAATCATTTTTCTTCTTGATTGGTAGTAGGTTAGTTTTTCATCAAACCTGTGTAATGTTGTCTTGTTTGACGAAAAAAAAATTTGTCTATACCAAAAGTTTCAAAATACATTATATTTTAATCTGTATCCAAAGATTCATAATGATAAGTAAGTCAAATAATTTCGTACATAAATCTTTAAAAATTGACAAAACCGATCTATTCCATTAAAACCGAAGGATAACTGATTTAAACGCACGTAAAAGAGTATACATTATGTAAAACGTTATCGAGACGACTCAAACTACGTTCCGCGGAATATCTGTAAACCATATGTTCGCGTTTCGACCGAGGACGTTAGAATCGATTTATTTTCAACCAGATCTAGGTACAGGTACAATATAAACGAGATCTGACAACAGCTCTCAGGACAGAATTTTTCGCGATCGAGTCACTAGAGATCGACGCATCGGTTTGAATCTTAACAATAAGTTTCGCCGTCTGTTCGTAGTTTGTTCCTATCGACGCACAGTGGGAAAAACGGTTATAGTACGACGTACACTGTTCGACGACTCGAGTTTCTCGAGGGAGAAGTGAATGTTTTTATTAGACTCGTGCATTTGCCTAGTGATAATTTATATAATTGTGATTTTTGTGTTTTATTATATTTTAAATTGTACGTATCATGTGCACGATTGTGCACAGGGAAAATAAATTAACTTATTTCACATCACACTATGCTAATAGAAGCTCTGATTACGTTATAACTTGATTTCATTGAAAACGATTATTCTTTTTCGACGATTTCGTGAAAATGTAACTGGTTTAAAGATTAATATACACATAACGAATATATTTTTGATTTTGCTTAATTCATTTTATATATATATATATATATATATATATATATATTTATTTATTTATAATAGTTCTTAATTATGGTAATAATTTTAACATACTTTAAAAGTATAGAATATCATTTTTTCATAAAAAAAAAAAATTGATATTTTATTAAAGTTCCTCGAAAATTATTTTTAAACTGATACTAAACATTTTTGTATAGTATTTGTAATTATTTTTCGTCTTTATTTAAATAACCTAGGTGCTGTGAATATAACTATAAATTATACGTGAAAAGTTTGACAATCGTTGATAAGTGGTTCTTAAATATGACAAGTGTATGATAATTAACCATTTCAAAGAATATTATATAATTTTTCATTTAAAAAAAATTGAAATTTTTATTAAAGTTACTTGAAATGAGCTTTTAAAGTTTGTTGAAAGTTTTTGTGATGTAACTAAAATTGTTTTTTATCTCTTTTAAATCCATAAGTTACGCTTTTAACATAATGTATAATATTATTGTATTATTTGCATACATTTATTTACTACGATTCGGTTAAAATATTAACACGGAGATTACTTGTCATTGTCGACTTTGTGTTGTTCGTATACGATTTTTAATTTTACCTTCGACTTATCGTTACATATTGCGTTAGACGTGCAGTTCCCGTGGCATGAGATAACAAATACGAGTTATCGAAGTATACGCAGAGACAGTATGACGTATTTATAAATGTATTTTAATGCGTCTTTAATGTTTTTTTTTTTTTTTTCGTATCAAATAAGTTATAATTCCGGGCTTTATTTAATGATAATACATCGCAGTGTTTCAAACACCAATACGTATCATTTTTTTCCGATTTTTATATAATTAATTAATTTTTATTTATTAATGTGAATTAAAAATAAATGTATTTTTGTTCTATTTTTATTTTCTGATGTGGACGCGGTTCACTTGATCATAGCCGACGACGCCCCCCGGGAGCCGTGACGCACAAATTGATAACTTCAAATTTCAATGGATTTATAATAAATCAATATTTTTCATAATTTTAAAAACGTTATTGGATTATTTGATTTGATTTCGCATGAATGTTTTTGAAAATCACCTAATTATGTAGTTTAAAAAAAATAAATGTTATCGAATTCTAATACAAAACTATGATTCTAGAAACGTTGGCAGCCCTTGAAATCCCAAGTAGTGAATGATTCATAAATTATGTAATACGAAATTCCTTGCTTGGATTGGTATTTGCGTTGTACATGATATCTCTGAGGAATATAAGGCACCATCACTTACGTAATTAGTCTAATATAAAATACCTGCTTATATTTTAAAGCAAGTATGGTATCCTTATCTTTACCAATATAAATAATTATTATCAATAATCAAGACACAGATACAAGCTGCACTACATTCTCTATTCGAACAATAATATCAAAACATGGTCGATTATTTGGTGGTTATCACTGATGATCTCTTACATAGATATAGAATAGTATTGTTTCTGATATTGATCTTTTCCTGATAACTTAAATATTTACATTCTTTGTATATTCTAGTGACAAGTTTCAGCATAAACGTGTAGTGATATTTAGATCCCATTTGTTTAAATTATGAATGTTTCGTATTTATACATATGAATATAATCTGTAACATCTGATGTACTAACAGTTTTTCACTTTTAATGTCATTAAGCTCTCTGTCAAAAGTATTAAGTCTGATTTATAAAGAGAAACAAGCAAATTAAGTGGTTTCTCCAGGCCTTAAGTAGTTGGGATACTTTTCAAAAGTTTTAATGATTATTAATAATCTATTTGAGCCATTAGCGTTTATCTGTGTAACCAGCATAGTAAACTATTGAAAATACCCCAATGATAGTAGTAGTATGTTATTAAATAAAATAGTAGAACTTGATGTTGAGTACGAAAAATGACTTAGCGATTCGATTGGAAGATTTTCTTCAGTTTTATTTGTTAATTGAACATTTGTTTTAAGTTTGAACATTAGACAATACGTTTACAGTCAAACTTCCATCATCATCAGATTCTTAGTTACACCTGCGCACCGTATAAATGAATGAAATTTCGACAAAACATCTCTAGAAAAATAGAGCAATGATAATGATTACCGATACAAGACATTTTACAATCATTTATATATTCGGTTTATCTATAGTTTTATGATATTTATTACTTATTATTATATATTTATTATATATTTATTACTTATTTTCGACGATATTTCTAAGTACCAAATAATACAGATATATTATATATTATATATACACCAATACATAATATGTATTCAATGTATAAATACGTTCTAAATTATAAATCTACCAATACATAATTAAACATTTTAATTTCAAATTTTATTTATGTTTTTAATTCCCTCGGTAACTGGAATTTTCGATATGTCGATTTTTTTTTTTTTTTTGGACCCTTGTGACTTCGAGATACCGAGATTTCACTATATAGACATACACACAAACGAAAGTGCCCTACTGTATTCATAACCAACGCAGAGTCTTATCTATTAGAATTATCGACTTGCAATTTTGAGGGCAGATTAATATTATAACTTCAACGTGCACTAAGAAAAAATTTTTCAAAATTTTGATTTTAAGAGGTCAAAAGTTTATTGAAAGAGAAAAAAAATTGCGAAAAATCTGAAAACAGAATCGGAGATTCGAACTCGATTACACTGCATTGAAATGGTTTTTATTTACTCTATCATCATACTCAATGGGTAGATGTAGTTTTTGCATACTCCGTGGCAGACTTAGTATTTCCAATAAATATTAATGAAATAAATGAACTGATCTGTGGCTGTATTCTGTATTGCGTATTTTGTGCTGCATCGAGCCTCAGTAATCAGTATGGCACTAATCCGACACAGCGGTTAACACGGATTTTTTAACGGTCGCCAGTTTGTCGCAAATTCTCTGCTCCATATAGAACTACACTCCACACAAAGCTTTTTATAAGTGTTTTCCTGGTGTCCAGACTTATTTTGTTCGAGGTAAATAAATTTCTCTTTTTATAATAGGCCTGTTTGGCCTGTGCTATTCTACTTACTATATCTGTATGACTTTTTCCATCGCTTGTGATTATGCTCCCCAGGTATGTAAATCTTTGAACTGACTCCACTACTCCAGCAATATTCCGTCTAGAGTTATATTTGCATAAATTTGTTGTTTGCTACATAAAGATCTTGGTTTTCCGTTGATTTTTTTTCATGTAGTGTTTTTTTTAGGCGTGTCGTTAATTTTTTCGAGCATGTTAGTTATGTATTCTTCATTTTCTCCGACTATAGCAATGTCATCCGCAAAACAAGCTTTGCCAAATAATAAGCCATCGTGTATAAATATTTTTTTATTTTAAAATAATTAAAATTTAATGTTAGGTATTAAGTGTAAGTGTTTTTTTGAGAAAAAAAATCTGCGGTATAGTTTCTTTATTGCGATAATTATTCTTGCTCGTAAAGGGATTTTTATTTCTGCTTCACATGCCATTAAGGTCTTTTACGTGCTTCCACCAAACTTCTACATTTATTCCGGTCCATTGCGTCATCCAAACTTTTTGTCTCGTCTGTATCTGAAACAAAGGATATATTCGTCGTGATAATTTTCATTTATTCAAGAAGGACTTCACCTTATCGATCAATCACTCGAGGTTTTTCTCCAGGGCACTTTTTTATTGGGTTCTTGGTCAAGACATTTCTTATATTTTCTTCAGCCCACACCAAACGTGTCCAGCCCCTTTCAAACGTTTTGCCTTTAACGAAAATCTAATATTCGGCTTGTTATACAATATTTACAGATTTTTGTTTTTTCATCTCTCATATTACTCATCCTGGTTTCGGACAGGTCCGTGAATTTTCCGTAAATCTTTCCTTTCAAAGGTCACTTTTTCATCTTTCACCTGTGTTGTAGATAGCGTCTCCCATGCGTACATTAAAATCGGACGAAGAATTGGATTAACGTTGAAAAATTATACATTTGATATACAAAATATAAATTCCAATACATTTTTTCTATTAATTATTTTTAACATTCGTTTTTTAGTAAATATTATAGTACTCTGATACAACAAAATCGTATTAAAATATTTTTTTGATTTTTGGAACACAAATTTGAAAATTTAAAATTTAATTTCATAAAAAATTTAAATACCTAGCTGTTATTTAAACCGGATTTTTAGAAAAAATATGTCATTAAAGATTGGTCATTAATTGGTTATGCATTTTTTAATTTTTTAAAAATGCGAAATTTTATAATTAAAATAATTGTACGTTCTATCAAATTTAAGCGATTTAGATTAATTTTACCATGATTGATAACGATAAATGGGATTTTATTTTTTAATTAATTATAATACAGCAATATTCACGAGTGATAAACATTTTGGAATACATTAAATTTCGATAAGGCATTTCATTACTTGTGGTGTACGATATTAAAATGATGTGAAACACAATATTATTATTGACTTTTCACAAACTTAGAAAATTCATGAGTTAAATATTATAAAATATTTTTTTAATTTTATCAGCTTCCTATGTACAACTATGATAGCTCATCAAGTATATAATGTATATATATATATATATATATGAAAAAATTATACGACTAAAAACTAAAAGGATATAAATTATAAATATTAAATTCATCATTTTCGCACTTCAAAATAAACAATAAAATAGTAAACGCTTAATTTAAAGCGTGTTTGAAAAAAGTCTTTTACGTTTATATCGAGAACATTGCTTAAAGGACTATACAACTAAAAAAAACCCAGTTTTTTTTATTATTTGAATGTATAGGGCTTTGAAAAAGAATAATTTTAGTGGTCTTAAAATTGTTGTTGGACAATTTGTTCCGTGTTTAAATATAAGTCGACTTTTAAACGCGTGGCGTCATAAAATCACACCATCCGACGGGCCGTATCTAATATACCCGCTTGGAATTTATTTCGCGCGATTAAAATAATTATAGAGAAAAATTGATTAAAGGTAAAAGTTATTAAAGTACATTTATAAAAAGGTTATACACTTCTTTAGATGATCATATTATTTGTATTGTGTTGAAATTTGTTTCAGGGTAGTTTATAGGAAAGACAAAAAATAAAAATATATAAAATATCAAACATAATTAGGTTATTATGCATAGGTATATTTAATAATATTATAATCCGTTATTTAATGTATTAACAAATGTGTTTTTATAATTAATAATAAAAGAACTAAAATAAATGTGTAAAAAAAACTTTAAAATAAAATATTACCATTCAATAAAGGTGAGTAACTACACAAAATTGAATAGAAGTGTAATAGTAGGTTTTAAACAACTATAAAACTAACAACTTACATAATACGGGCGTAGCCCGTTTCGCCCAAAAATGACCGTACCCGTTTCGCCCGGGTACCCGTTTTGCCCAAATTTTGTTTTTATATGATTCCCGTTTCGCCCAGAGTAGTATAGACCAATTTAAAATTAAGTTGGCAATAGTTCAGTCAAATATTATATTTTAGGGAACGTTATAAAACCTATAGTAATAATCCAGTCATTATCGAATTGAAATCGATTCGGTTTTAGCATCATCACCGTAGCTTATCTTATCTAATTTAAAAAGGTACCTAACCCATAGACCTTATACTAGTATAAGCGTAGTATAGCGTAGTGCGTATATGCAACGTCTACGTGTAAACGTAGTAAAATTCGTGATATGTTTATATCACGAATTTTACTAAAATGGCTGTGTTTTTAAAAAGTAAAAGAGACAAAGATATGGTAATGTTTAATAATTATAAATACAATTCCGGTTCAAATAACGTGAATACATGTGAGGTTCGTTGGCGTTGTGTAAAACGTTCGTGTTCTGCCACGTTATATACTTTTTTTATAAGATATGTGTAAATTTTTATGACTTTAATTTCATTTTTTAATAATGTTGTGGACTAAATTTTAAATGTGTTTAACTCTTGTGAAAAAAAAAATGACGTGCGTATAATAGTGCGTATAATTTTTGGAAAACATAGAGTATCGCCTCCTCGTGGTGTTCTCTGGATAACGCTAAATGATACTCAAATATTTGACTGAACTATTGCCAACTTAATTTTAAATTGGTCTAAACTACTCTGGGCGAAACGGGAATCATATTAAAACAAAATTTGGGCAAAACGGGTACCCGGGCGAAACGGGTAAGGTCATTTTTGGGCGAAACGGGTCCCGCCCCATAATACTCCCTATGAAGAATTAAAATAAAAAAGATATTCAAGATTTACCTAAATATATAATATAACTAGGTAATGATAATTATAATAATTCAATTACGTGTATAATATATTATAAATTTTTGTTTGAAGTAATATATTTTATTTTGAAATTATTTACACATTTATTTTAGTTATTATATTATTAATTATAATAACGCATGCGTTAATACATTAAAATAACGGATTATAATGTTATTAAATATATACCTATGTAAATTTTATTTTTTTGTCTTTCCTGTGAACTACCCCGAAACAAATTTCAACACTATAAAAATAATATGACCATCTAAAGAAGTGTATAACCTTTTTATAAATGTACTTTAATAACTTATACCTTTAATTAATTTTTCTCTATAATTATTTTTATCGCGCAAAATAAATTCCG
Source organism: Therioaphis trifolii (assembly GCA_027580255.1). Lineage (NCBI taxonomy): Eukaryota > Metazoa > Arthropoda > Insecta > Hemiptera > Aphididae > Therioaphis > Therioaphis trifolii. Next base: position 5,897,275 of record CM050404.1, read on the forward strand.
CGCGTGTATATTAGGATACGGCCCATCGAACTGTGTGATTTTATGACGTCACGCGTAAAACGCGACTTATATTTAAATACGGAACCAATTTTCCGACAACAATTTTAAGACCACCAAAATTATTCCTTTTCAAAGCCCTATACATTAATAAAATTTAAAAAAATAGGTTTTTTCAGTTGTATAGTCCTTTAAAGATAATTTTTAAATATTATAAACACGACCCTGTAAACTAATTTTTAGTCGATCACGAGTGATTCTTGTTTGCTTTTATTCAAAATTATTTTCATAATTAGTTTCGTTCGAAAAATCAAAACTTTAGGGCGTACAAAAATTATAATTTAAATTGTTGAGCAAGTATGCGAATAAAAAAGTGAGATTTTAGAAATTTCGGGAATTTTAAATAACAGTAGTGATGAATTGATATTTCCATGATACTTTGTACTATGACAGTTGAATAGAAAACTGATAATACAAAGTTAAATGACTGATTTTCACTATAAATAACCCATGTATTTCACTTAAAGTTAAAGTTTCCTAAAAAAAAAATTATTTTAATTAATAAATGTGATCATTTTTCATTTTTTTTCTTTTATTTAAACATAAAAGTATTAGCTTACCTAATAATATATAAAAGGTTATAAAGAGAAGAAAAAAAATAAACTCTCTTGTTTGTAAATTATTGATGATACAAGATATTAATATGAATTTATTTCAATTATAAAGTAATATTTGATCTTAACGTTTTCGAATGATAAACGAAACAATAATTATAGTTGATATACGACTTAACATTAACAAAATTATGTAGCTTATAGATTATGTTAATACTTTAATTTTCGTTTATATTTTCTTGAAAAACATGTGCAAACATATTATGTATAAATATTGCAATGATAAAAAATCAAATTATGATTATTTTATCAAGTCGGTTACACAAAAAAGAGCTTTGAATTACATAAGGCCGTATTATTAAAATAAAATGCCATCGCATTTAAAAAAAATATATTTTTCATAATGTTAATAAAAAGTTTAAATATACTTATAAGCAATAAAAATCTATTGCAAAGTGGTTGTTTGATGAATTTTAATTTTAAGTTCTTTATGTTTTTTGTGTAAAAAGTTATTTAAATAGTTCAAGAATACGAATTGTAAATGTATTAATTATAATAAATTGTAAAATCTCATTTACCAAACCACATACACAGTTTTGAGGTATAAACAAATTGTATGTATAATAACATAAATAATAAGATAAAAAAAAACGTCAATATTCCGTTACATTGGAAATTAATACTTATCATTAATTGATAGGAAGGGTGACTGTAAGTTGCGTCCCAAAGTACCTTTTTGGTGTAAATTGCGTCCGGGTATTTTTATATTAAAATGTATATTTCCCATTTTATCAGAATTAGGACTGTCAACATTACTGTTATTATGTTGTTATAATGTCGGTACAGAGTTGTTGAATTTTTCCGAGAATTTTTCTATCTCAGCTTTGTCAATTATTAACTTATTCAGTATAACATATAAGTCTATATAAAAGTAGGTAAAAATTTGAATGGCAATTGCCTCATAAATTCTCATAAAAAAAAGAGTATTTTTTTTTAGTTGAATTAATACGTGTTCGTCGTATGTAATGTTATTACAGTAAAATTTAGCAGATAGAAAACCGGATATACTCTTTTGATACAAGTCGTTATTACCCAGCCATCAATAAAGACATTATAAATATTAGTTTTACGGATTTTCCGTTGGACGCAATTAACGTATACATGTCAAAAACACGGGCCGCAACTTACTTGTGTTGTTATCGGAACCTTTTTTTTGGGACGCAACTTACATTTACCGGGTAGGCAAATGTATAATATAATACTAATATGTGTATATCATAAATATTGTGACTGACAGTTGAGAAATAATAAAAAATTATACCTAAAAATCAACCTAAAAACAATAATAATTATTAGGTACCTGATAATCTAATAATTATAGTGTGTACCTACAATGGCATGTGCTTTTAAATGGAAATTATGTCTTAATTATACCTATTAAATATGAAAGAAATTAATTTCAGTAATATACATTTTTTGGGGTCACACGAAATAGTTATGATTTGTCCTTTCGACAAATGAATCGAGTCCAACTGAATATTATAAAATACGATAATACTAAATTCCCTCAACGAAAAAAATTAAAATCCTAGTCGATAATCGTCTAATGTCCGTCATATTATTACGTCGACGTACAGTTCGATTTCAAGAGCACCCAAAGTTTAAACGTAACGTCGATCGAATTGAAAACCGTTTAGTACACGGCGTGCTATTCTGAATAGCTATTCCCCAAACTTTAATAGGACGAAAAGTTGTTCACTTTTTTTTTTTTTTTAAATACTCTTTTCGTTACGAATAATAATACTTGCGTGGAATCCAGATGTTTTTGATGCGTGTGACCGAGACACGTCGGACCGATGAAACTTTTTTTCACAGCTTAGGCATACGGATACGCTTAATGTAATCCCACAGTTTTCTAGCGGCTGATTTAACGACGTCTTTTACAATCTCAAAGTCCATTTCCAAGGCCTGATCCAATTTCGACGTCATCGCCGGGTTGACGACCAGTCGCTGGTCGCAAGGGATAGGCTTCGGCGGTGGTGCACACGGTGATTTTTCAGCGTCGACGTCGACCGTTGTAGCAGGTACGCACGGCTTTATCGGTGCCGCCTGAGTCTGCGGTTTCGACTGCGCCGGCTGGACTTGTGGCTTCGTCGGCGACGTCTGGGTCTTTGACTTTACCACCGCCGTCTGGACTTGTGGCTTCGTCGGTGCCGTCTGGACCTGTGGATTCGCCGGCGCTGTCTTGACCTGAGGCTTCGTCGGCGTCGTCTGGATGTTTGACTTTACCGGTGTCGTCTGGACTTTTGGTTTCGACGACGGCGTCTGGGGTTTGGACTTTGCCGGTGCCGTCTGGACTTGTGGTTTCATCGTTGTCGTCTGGACCTGTGGATTCGTCGGCGCTGTCTTGACCTGTGGTTTCGTCGGTGCCGTCTGGACCTGTGGATTCACCGGCACTGTTTTGACCTGAGGCTTCGTCGGCGCCGTCTCATTGTTTGACTTTACCGGTGTCGTCTGGACTTTTGGTTTCGACGACGGCGCCTGGACCTGTGGATTCGTCGGCGCTGTCTTGACCTGTGGTTTCGTCGGTGCCGTCTGGACCTGTGGATTCACCGGCACTGTCTTGACCTGAGGCTTCGTCGGCGTCGTCTGGATGTTTGACTTTACCGGTGTCGTCTGGACTTGTGGCTTCGTCGGTGCCGTCTGGACCTGTGGATTCACCGGCACTGTCTTGACCTGAGGTTTCGTCGGCGCCGTCTCATTGTTTGACTTTACCGGTGTCGTCTGGACTTTTGGTTTCGACGACGGCGCCTGGACCTGTGGATTCGTCGGCGCTGTCTTGACCTGTGGTTTCGTCGGTGCCGTCTGGACCTGTGGATTCACCGGCACTGTCTTGACCTGAGGCTTCGTCGGCGTCGTCTGGATGTTTGACTTTACCGGGGTCGTCTGGACTTTTGGTTTCGACGACGGCGTCTGGGTTTTGGACTTTGCCGGTGCCGTCTGGACTTGTGGTTTCATCGGTGTCGTCTGGACCTGTGGATTCGCCGGCGCTGTCTTGACCTGTGGTTTCGTCGGTGCCGTCTGGACCTGTGGATTCACCGGCACTGTCTTGACCTGAGGCTTCGTCGGCGCCGTCTCATTGTTTGACTTTACCGGTGTCGTCTGGACTTTTGGTTTCGACGACGGCGCCTGGGTTTTGGACTTTGCTGGTGCTGTCTGGACTTGTGGCTTCGTCGGTGCCGTCTGGACATGTGGATTCACCGGCGCTGTCTTGACCTGAAGCTTCGTCGGCGCCGTCTGGATGTTTGACTTTACCGGTGCTGTCTGGGGCTTCGATTTTGTCGGTTCCGTCTGGACTTGAGGCTTCGTTGGGGCTCTCTGTGCCTGCGACTTTGTCGGGGCCGTCTGGACTGGAGGCTTCGATGGCGCCGTCTGGGTCTTTGATTTTACCGGCGTAGTCTGGACCTGTGATTTTGTCGGTGCCGTCTGGACCTGTGTTTTCGTCGGCACCGTCTGGACCTGTGGCTTAGCCACGTGGGTTTTCTTTGGCGCGCTCTTTTCTCCCGCGTTCTTTTCATATTTTTCGGCCATGTGAACGTTGCCGTCGGCCGGTTTGTGAAACGTCGTGGGGTCGAGTTTCGCAACGGCGTCAATCAGGGGGGTACACTGTGTGACAGAACGAAATTGATGATAATTTTTACGATATCACGGTAATGTGTGGTAGGGTGTGGCCATGGTTTTTTTTTTATCAGGAGTGCAATCAGAGGTAGGTCTGAGTGCGGTGATTAACCAGGACTGCTAATTTTTAAGGACGGCCATCGATTTCTATGGCGTACGTGATCTCGTAATGGCAAGACTGAGCATTAACAATTAAAAATTAGAAGTAACTTTTAACTTTGAACACATTTTTTGCTGTATTAACGAGTTGAAAAAATTAGCCCAGCCTTGCATAATAGAAATAAGTTTTTAAATTTTAATTCAAATTCGAAACCTTTTAGTGAATTTTATCACATTTAGTATATTATACACCATCGGCGTAAACGTAATAACATGTTTGACCTGTCTGTCGATACATTTTCTTTAACGTTTTCTAAAACGGTTTTTTGTTAAAAAGTTTTATCTCCTTTTTTCAACTATGACGATGAACTATGTAACTGATGAAATTTTCACTCAAAAATCTAATAATCTCGGCGTACAATTCAAGTTTAATATATTTTCAACAGTTGTGCAGTGCCTATTAACTAATTAATATATATATATATATATATATATATATATATATATATATATATATATATAAATTTGTTTTATACTCAATGTTTCTTGATTTATCCATTGATAACTGAGCGGGACTAAATTTTACATTTATTTTAGCATTAACGCCAGTACTTACCGAATTCGTTGGTTCTGGAGTAGGTTTACTCAGCATTTTGTGTAAGATATCGTTATAATCAATCCGGTTGTGAATATCACGCAATGAAGTTCCGCACTCTACCTCGAATCGTGCCGGAAACCTTGGCTGAAATAGGACCGGCTTGACGAGGGCTTTGATGGGTGGTTTGAACGGACAAAGAGCTCTCGGTGTGAATATCGGCTTTACTGTCGATCCCGACACAGATCTGATAGAGATTGCCGTCGCTGAGATTTTGTTCAAGCGCACGAGTACACTATAAAAATACGGTTGAGATTAATGTGTTACTTATTATAATCGATAATACATAGTTTACCTTCTAAACATTTTTAATTCAGGAACTTCAAATTTAAATCTCAAATTTAAAGTTTTAAAATATTTTGAATTCAACGAAATTTTCGTTATTGTTATTCTATCGGTTATTTTTCTAAGCACCTATTAATTTTTGTAACTAGGTAACTAAAATGAAGTATGTTTATTGATTATAGCCAATCTATAGCCAATCTATTAAATTTTAGTTACTGACCAATCTATATGAGATTTTCTTGATACATACATTGATTGTTCATAGAAATGTAACTCGCGATGATTGATATTCATAAATATTACCATAATATAATAATAAATACTGTTGTTATGAGATTATGTACCAAAGTGAACGATTCAGTAAATTGTATATGTTTAGATATATATTTCAATATCTGTAGAAAAATATGTAGAAGCAATTGATATGCAATAGATTAAGGCCCGGTATTACAATCATTGGTTTTGTCGCTGGTTACGTAGCGGACCGTTAAATCATTTACGGAGTGTTAAACTGATAGTAGTATTACAATCATTTGTAAATGTTCTTTTACGTAACCAACTGATAATGTAAACATTTCGATGATTACAGTAAAATCTGAAATATGATAAGCTAATATCATTGTTAATAAAAGTGGAAAAACGTTTTTGATATATTTTACGATTTTTGGTTTATTCGTTCTTTTGTCTTTAATTTTACTAAAATGGATGATAAAAAAATAAAAAGTAAAAACTTCAGTATCCAAGAAGAAGAAGAGCTTACTAACTTGGTAATAAAATATTGGTCCATTATTCAATGTAAAGTTACAATATTAAAATGTAATATTTGAATCATGCGTACTACCAGGCCATCTAACAACAATATCTTGTATACGCAGATGGGCATCACATATTGTCTGAACATAAAATTTATAGAAAAAAAATGCTTTCTGTTCTCTCCAAGTCTGAAAATGATCAGGTCGATCACGAATGACTTTAGCTTTTCGAGGGAAATCTACTAGTTCAGCAAGTTCAAATAAACTGTGATCTGAATCACTTTCAGAATTATCAATAATATCGATATAATTTAAAGTATCCATTACCAATTTAAAAATGAACAACAAATTATTAATTTATGTAACCACTTTCAAACAAATACGTGAAGAAAACAAATTGATAACATTCAATTGATAATAGAAAAACTCAAACTCAACTGCCTATCAAAAGCTTTATCGATCTGTAATAATATTTTAACCGCCAGATATCGGCCGATAACTAAACCGAAGCTTAATCAACTATTTTTACTCTTACGAACGTTTGTAATACAGGCATTTATCTTTTACAGAGCGTTAAATCGTAACCGGTATAAAACCAATGATTGTAATACCGGGCCTTAAATAACGTAATAAACGTAAAAAAATTAAGTTCCCAAAAGAGTTTACAACGTGTTGACTTTATAATATTGTGTTTTTTTTACAGTTCAGACATTAGCTTTAGATTTTATTTTGAGGGTTAATTTTGCTCTCTTCTCAATAGTTGTTCCGAACATGACAGAAAACCGAGTAAAAACGGTAAAATTTTCTATAAACGTTACTTTTACATAGTTGGTTTAAATATTTAGACATAACATCAAAAGTAATGAAGTAATGTAGGAAGGAACTTGGAATTTTTTATCCTACATTAATTTAACAAAGTTATACTTGAAAACTTTTGGACGATTTTGAATTAAAATTGTATTATTGAAAATACCTGGTTTTTAAGTTAATTTATAGTAGTGGTCGTGATTGTGAACGGGTATTAGAATACACGGGTACACGGAGCCCGGGCACCCGGGCCAAAAATATATTAATGCCCGTCTATATCCGTGTATTATACCCGTGTATATCCGTGTATTTAATACCAGTACATACCCGTGTATTTATTTATTATTAGCCGTGTATATTGCATATTATTTCAGAATCCATATATACTTTAAATATTTATATTTATAATAATATAATGTTATGTATATTCCTTTAATTGGTTATTTATTAAAAATAAAAATTGTATAACCCTTAATTACTGACCTACCTATTATTATTATATAGTTATAAGTTATATTTAAAAATTAGTTAGATGCATTCGTTAATCGTATAATTGTATTTAGGTATAAACATAAACTATAAGTGTAATAATACTTAAATTGGTTTTAAGATTAAAGCATAAACAATCTCAAAGTTCAATCTAATCGTCAATTTTACTGCATTACGTTTACGTATGTGTGCCTTGTATCTAAACATTTTTGGTGTTTTTAAAATTGTTCCATACCTTATTGTGTCTGTTCACTATTGGTACGTAAAGTGTAATATTGATATTTGTATAATAAATATTAAATATTTTTTAAATGGTATAACGTTACACTAGATATTTATTCAGAATCATTTAGGTAAAGAAATATTTGATCGATTCTTCAAAGTTCAATACACCCATCACTATTATTTTGTCCGAAGAGCAAAAAATACTCCATGTTACATGTCAATTGGTTAAGATGACAATGAGACGTCTCGCTACACTTATGGGCTTCGTTCACCATCTCAAGTGCGGCTTTGTGGTACTTTTCGTAAAAATGGGGTTTTGTTTCGAAGGACATAAAACATCTCGTTTAATACTTGCCAGTGTACTACTGGTACTGCTCTCGGTAAAATAGAGATTTTTGTCTAATCTCGCCGCACGAGAAAGATGTTTCAGACCCTGTGTATACATAGGTGAAATAAATAATAATCAATCAATGAGAGCCGCCATTGATTCAATATTACGTCATTCAATATAACAAAGGAAACTGAATCTTATATGTTATAAATTATAACCATACATAATGTTTTGAAGGCAGCACAAAAAACAAAGAAACAAACATTTTTCCAATTAACCTTGTTGGTAAATAATGTCGAATTGTCATTGATTATTCTCAATAAAATATATTATGAAATGAAAATAAATTAATCAGTATATTTATTTTTCAATTCTGAGTAAAGTACCTAAACATTTCCACAATTATATTCATAGTTTCCATTTTTTTAGCGTTTAACTAAATTCTTATAAATATTTTACGAAATCTATTATTTCACACTAACAACCCTCTAAAATTGTATAAAAATTAATCATTAAATCAAACAATATTGATAAATATAGATAAAAAACATGTTTTGAATCTTTTGATAAAAAAAAAAAAAAAATTATAATAATAGTTCGCCTATTTATAATATTTTTAAAGATTTAATACTATGATTATAAAAGATTTTTTTTTTATAAAGTTAACGAATGATAAAATTTTTAATTCTTTATAAAAAGTTCTGAAAATTTAATATGATCTTACATGTATATTCCTCTAATGGCACTGGAAAAATTTCAAAACTCGTGATCCATGATTTTTTCATGAGCGTTTATGTTTATTTATTATACAATGTGTTTTCACAATAATCAACCAACGTCAAATGTGTATAAAAACTAATGGACATTCCAATCATTATGATTCTTTGGATACCGATAGATCATCTTATCTACTCTGAAACTTTTGGTAAAAAATGTATACTTTCTTCAGAAAGACATTTTTAAACGGTTTCGATAAAAAAAAAACAAAACTGCCACAATAAGAATAAAAATTATAAAATATATGAACAGAATAGTTTACGCTGAAGCTTTGCTCAGAATCGTTTCACTTAAAAAATATTTATCATTTATTTAAAATGTAATAAACGCATCAAATATGTTATTTTTTAGGTGTTATATGTGACTTAAAGCCTCCATATAATCTTGCTTTAAAACATTAAAGCATATTATTTTTATCAAAAAAAAAAAAAAATTCAAAAATGACCATTTCATAAGATAACTTATTGATATAATTTAAACATGAAAATAAAAATGTTTGAAGGGGTTGATTTTCGAATTAATGGGAGCAGTTTATGCATTCTTAAAATAGAAGGATTTGTGTGATTTTCATAATTTTTTTTAATTAGCTAATATAATCTAGTAAGTAGTATAGTTTTCTTACTTAAAACTTATTGTATTCTTATAATTTTACACTATAAGAACATTAGATCATCAGGTTTTATAATAAAACAATACTCGAATTTATTTATAAGTCATACTATTTTGGAAATTAAATTAATAGTTGTATATTAATTTTTGAAAATTGTTTACATTTTATCAATTTTTTTGTAGTTTTTGGGCCATTAATTAATTTTTCGAAACGTATTTAAATCCAAAACTCAAAACTCGCATATTATGTAATATTTCTAGTCTTATAAAATAGATCCAAATAATACTTACTATCCTGTTCACAAACGGATGACTAGAAAAAAGTTTTAATGACATAATTAAATCGACTAAGGTACAAAGTAATGATAAAATTAATTATTTTTTAAATTTTTCATGTAATGAATTTCAATTTAAAATATTGCCCGATGTTAATAGCTCATGTTTGGTTTTTAAAATTCCAAGGGGGGAGGCAAATGCCCCATTTTCCCTCTTCGGGTGCCTATGGTTGGTATGCCATTCTTATAAAGGGTCTTGTGGTATACTTCGCCCAGGGCCTCGAAAAAGCTAGCGCCGGCTCTGAACACGGTATTTTGGACAATGACGATTCAACGATTGACGATTAATGTTAATATCCAAAGACATCAGCAAAGGAGTTTATATAACGGTAGTAGGTCAGTAAGGGAGTGTCGGTGGACCTTATCGTCGGGACGTTGGCGGATATACAGTTGTAGGTATACCTACACTTGGTACACTTGGAAAACTCGATATTATTATGATCATATTACATTACTATAAAAAAATATTATTTTAAAATTCAGAATAACATTCTATTGTTAATAACATTTAAAGTACAAGATAGGTATACTGTTTTATATTAAATTATTATTTTGAGACGAGTACCAGCACGAAGTAATAAATATCGATTTTAAGTTTTCGAATTGAAAGGATCCACGATTATCTCGGAGCATACTTTTTGTACTTGGAAAAACTTCTTTCCACGTCATAAGATACAATTGGTGCTACTTACGATCGACAGTATATATTTTTACAGACGTAAAATCTATGAATTGTAGAATATGCAAAATTTATGCAACTATATATAAAGACATAATATGCAATAAATATGCAATTTCATTCAAATATGTAAAAATATGCAAAAAAAAACTAACCATAGTATCTACACATCACGAAACGTCGACATTTGTAATTAAAATTATTCTAGGTGGATTATAGAAGAATATTATGCATTTGCATATAAATCCTGGCCCTAGTAATAACTAATAACAAATAAAATTAAACCGGAATCAATTAACGATCATGTGTATACCCGCGTATACTTTTGTGTTAACTCAATTACGTATGGGGCCCGTAATTCACCAACGTTAGCATAACTACCTACGTTAGTTACTGGCTGTCTTTTGGCTTTACTCACAAATAATAAATTCATATGAGGCTCGTAGTGTGCCAATATTGGTTCAATACTGGCAGTCAGTACTAGTTTTCCAGTACTAAAGCAGTACTGGTTAAATAGTCAGTCAAGGGCGTCGTTCGGAGTAGATTCACGGGGTACCAAGCATCTTGAATAATATGTTTAATTCGTTTGTAATCTGATGAAGTGATAGAGCAATCGGTGTATCGATAAATCCAGGTTAATTGTTCATAACAATTAGGTAAAAGTGTATCTTTAATCTCATAATTTTATTTACAGTTGAAACATTTATAAAAACAAATATAAATGGGTGAAGTAGCAATAGCTACCCCTTGCCACCACGTACTAACGCCTATGTAGTCAGTATTGTGCCTGTACGGGCCAGTCAATGGTTGGATAACAATATTGGCGCGGTACTGCACCTGTTGCATGTACAGTAGAACGTCTCGCCAAGTGAGGCAAATGAGGCATAGCCTCACCTACGATTTATCTTACCATTTATTACGAGCCTATCAATAATTCAATATACTATTTTTCAAAATTTTACGATTAGTTTTATATCAACTGCACAGTCAAAACCATGATTAAATTTAATTTTTAATATTAAATCATAAAAGACAATAGATTATAAAACATAAATTTGATAACACCATTGTAAATGTGCCCACTGCCCAGCTGGTGACTGTCTAATATAATAGGCAGATAGAAATATTCCTCAGTGGTATACACCATTATGTGCAATATAATTTCTAATATGAAACGACAACATTTCATATTCAATATAACGAAATCGATGATATGTCGTTATTGTTTTAAATGTATGCTCACCCCACGACGTATATAACGTTTTATCACTTGTCAGTATTCATTACTCAGTCAATATTTTATTTAAATGATACACATTAATAAAATAATAAATCATACTATCTACTCAGTAGTATAATAAAAAATGTATATAAAGTGTATTTTTTTAGAAAGAAGAAGAGAATTATATAATATTTTACAACTAAATACAACTTTAAGTCTTTACTTCAATTGAAATTTGCTTTAAATTTGGGTAATATAATATTGGTAATTTAAATAAATAGGCAAGTATACCAATATAATGATTATTGGTAGGTATTAGGTAAGTGTACCATGATTAATATTTTGCTTAGCTTTCATCTATTAACTTATATACCTAACATCAATTTTAAAACAGATGTAGTACCTTTTTTTTTTTTTTTTTTATTTAATGAGATTTTAATGTTACATTATGATATCTCGACAATAACAATTTATGATGTAGTACCTACTACCTATAATTTTGAAAAAAATTATATTCCCATTAAAAATTAACTAAATTTCAAGTTTGCCTCACCAGTTAAGATACCCACGAGCCGCCATTGCAGTAGAACCTCGATTGACCGTCACTCGATTTACCGTCAGTTTCTGTTATCCGTCATCGGTCACCGTCAAAAAAAAAAAAAGTTAATGATGCGATAGCGATAAAATCGTCGTTGTACCTAAAGCTGCGTATACGTGTGCGAGCCGAACCTACCGCGAACCGCTCGCGAAGTGTTCGTGTCATGTTCGTTAATTTCAAGTACACACATTGACGGGGAACTTTCTGCCTCGGTATATGTTGCCGGTCAAGTATCGCGGGCACAATACTCCACGCGTTCGACCCTGAGATTATTTCACCAGCGATACTAGCAATCAAACACAGAAGTTGTATGGGATCATAACACACTAAACTATTTTGTACACTCAAGTACGAACAAACTTAAAACAAGTAACATAAAAAAGAAAACGAAATATTCAATAGGACTAAACACAATAATACAATAATAATTCTACAGTGCATTAGTATTTAGCGTGCGCCATGCGGACCGACGACGGCTTGTCGATTCAAGTCAAAGTATCTCAGACGGAGTGAACTCCAACGTCAGCAGAAAAAGAACGTATTGACCAACGTCGGCAGAAAAAGAACGATTGCCCTGGGTCGGGGTCGCGTTCGGTGCGCAATGTGTCGCCGCCAATCTGAGCTCCCGCCTACCTTCTTGGTGGGAGGTTGATTGTCGGCGCTATCACGCTCCGTTTTGGCGGCGTGCATGGAAAATAGACGCGACCCGCCATAACCGGCGGCATACATTTGTACCTGCGAATATCACGGACCGCGTCAACTTGCGATCCGCTCGCGAACCGATTCCGACAATGAACCAACTTACACTGGGTTCGCGTTGTGTTCGTCAAAAAAACCGACTATCGATGGATCGGCGCGAGCGGTTTGCGAGCGGCTCTACAGGCGATCGACGTGCCGTCCAAATAATTGTCGCTATTGGTTCGCGAGCGGTTCGCGGTAGGTTCGGCTCGCACGTGTATACGCATCTTTACGCGGCGACTATCGTGCGTACAAAAATAGTTTGTAATATCAATGCAATAACCGCGATAAATGCGGCGATAACGAGGAAATTGAATAGTTATAAATTTAATTTAACCAGTGACCGACGAGTAGCCTGTGTGTACGGATTAGTGTTTTTGTAAGTTTACGTCTTTCGAAAATGGCAGAAAAGCGCAAACGTGTTGTATTAGGATTTAATCAAAAACTCGAAATTATCAAAACAAAATTACGTTGTCAAGTATATGCGTTTATTGAAAAATTGTTTTGTATTTCTGCTAACCGTCTATTCGATTAACCGTCATTTTCCCGGTCCCGACATTGACGGTTAATCGAGGTTCTATACTGCATTGGCACAAGAAATAAATTTCCAATTGGGCAGTGAGCAAATTCTTCGTTGTATGCATCTACTGCCATAATTACGGTCTTATCGCTTACGTTTACCGTACGTAATTTGTGCACTTACAACACCGGATTTATCACGATATTAGGAAAGTTTTTACAGGCACTTCCAGGCCCGTACTGACTGCTCTTATGGGACGGTTGTTGTAGCCTAAAAGGGTGCCTTAAAAACATTTTTATTATTGCAAAAAAAACTATTTTATTAATATTAAATATTTAATATTGTGTATGATTGGTGGACAATATTTAATAAATATTTTTTAAATAATGTGAATTAAATATATAATTTTGGTTCATTGAATGTTTATATTATCTCGGAGAAATATTTAAAAATGTAATCTCAATCAATTACTAATGTTTTATAAATATATATATTTTGAAATATTTAAAAAATAATCACTTTTTTTTTCATTTTCTGTAAACACTTTTTCGTATAGAAATAATGTTTCAAACTTTTCATCCAGCCAATCTATAGATTAGAAATTTGCTCTTGTTGGTACTTTAGAGAGGGCATTTTTTTCTCCATTCAAAATTTTTTTCAGAAAATTTTTCTGCACACAAGAGAAAAAAAAATTGATCGGAAAATTCTGATAATTTAATATGACTTTACTGATGATAATATACCTATGGAACCGACCTTTTCTTCATAGTCAATCGTTTTTTCAGAGGACTGGAAAAACTGCTGAAAATTGAGTAAAAACGGCGAAATTTTAAATATTGAACCAAAACTTTTGAAAATTTTATATGTTTAATCTTAAACTGATTTCTTTTAAGTTTATTTCTAATAAAGTTTTAAATATGGGCGCAATGTAATTCATAATTTTCATGGGCGCATCGTACATCTGCCCGGTTGCCCGGTGGGCCAATACGGGCCTGGGCACTTCAGTTTGAAATACATCAAAATATAAATTATTAAAATGTATATTTAAGAAATTTTTCGAACATTTCCGCGTACTAAAATTATTAACCAAAAAAAAAAAAAAAACTTACGATGAAAATACTGTTACGATAATATAGTATTGACAAATGCCGACAATGTATACAAGCTATTCTCTAATTAGACAATAGTTTTTTGATTTTCTTTATCAACTCATCACCTTAACCTTAACTTATTATTTTGGAGGACGTTTTTTCTCAATTTCAAAACGTATAAAAGACTGTTGAAGATCTAATTTAAGATTTCCTTGGTGAACCATTTTGGCATTGCTCAATACAAAAAATGTATAATTAATTAAAAAAATTTGCAATTATTATTTAAAAGCCTATAAAACACCAATATGTCATTAAAATTACAATTTTTGCTCGAATTGGTTATATTTTGTATAAGTATGCAATGAATATTAACAATTTATTTTTTAGTATTATTTGCTAATTATAATAATTAATTACAATAAGAAAGTAAATAAAAATATAATCATAAATTCAATGTATCTAATTTGTTGTAGATGGTAGATATATTAATAATTATTATGAGTAAATAATAATAATAGGCATATTTTGTGGTTTGAACCGTCGTAAGGAGGAAGGCAAAATATTTTTACCCAGCCCTGCGCATAAATTAAATAAAAATAAATAAATCATACGTAGCTTGTTACATTTATATAGACTTATAAAAAGAAATAAATGAAAATTTATCGTGAAATTTTCTAAAATGCCAATATGAAATTTCAAAATTTCAAATTATAAATGAACGGACTTGAATACTCTGTCATTAAATTTTTAGACAACAGTTTTTTGAATTTCTTTATCAACTCATCAACTGCCTTAACTTATTATTTTGGAGGACGTTTTTTTATCAATTTTAAAACGTATTAAAGACGGTTAAAGATATACTGTTAGATTTCCTTGTTTAAACGCTTTGTCATTACTCAATTCAAAAAATGTATAATTAATTTAAAAAATTTTAAATTATTATTTAAAAGGCTATTTAACGCCAATATATTATAAATATATATATAATAATATATATAAATATATATTATTATATATAAATATATATAATAATATATATAAAACAATTATAACTAATATTGTAACGTATATTGTCTATATATTATCATATTTTGTTGCTTACACTCATTTACTTGAAAATTAGATGTCAGAGACTTATGATATGAATAAAAAAACACACAATTAGATAAATAACATTCTTATTTTCCTTTTATTCTACTACAACGAAAAGTTATTGTATTGAATTAAATGATTTATTTTTTTCCGTGAATTTAAGTTCATTAGAATAATTTGATTTACTTTCTTAATAATTTATATTAGGTCGAGTCACCGTGAAGAGTGATTCAGTTTATAAATACATAAATATTAAATATACAGTGTGGTCACGATAAGTGAAAAGACTCAATAACTATGTGCAGGCTTCATACGTATATCAATTCTGCTTTTTCGGCCAACTAATAAACAATATTATACACATTTTTAAATAATTCCACTATTTTTAGACAGTTCATTTTGTGCATGCGCAAAAATATCTATCAAAAAAATAGTGGAATTATTTGAAACTGTGTATAATTATGTTTATTAGTTGGCCGAAAAAGCAGAATTGATATATATGAAGCCTGCACATAGTTACTGGGTGTTTCCACTTATCGTGACCACACTGTATATTATAAATTTATGTATGTGAGTTTTTTACTTTTTTTGTATGAACAATATTGTACGTCTTCGTAATAAAAATAAAAATTAGGAATCATTATATAAACAAAAATTTTTAAATCGAGTGTTTTACGTAATCTAAAATGTTGTTTTTTAGACTATTGATCATTGCTGTTTTTTCGGAATTTTTTTTGATGCAACATCGACTGTGGGGCCAACAGGCTTGTTTAAACTTATTTCAGGATTAATTTTTTGCTTTTTTGCCGGTAAATCAAATACCGAATCTTCTGGTTTTCTTTTCGTAGGAAAAACGGCACCGCCTAGAAAATATTATTTTCCAATTGCATCATTTCAGATCATTATCAAGTATTATTATGTGTGGCAAATTTAACCCTTTAAACTAAATATTCTACTATAAATGATTCTTATTTCAAAATTAAATTATTAGGGATTGAATAAAATAATATTTAATATATAAAGGCTTTACTATATATATATATATATATATATATATATATATAGTAAAGCCTCTATAAGTATATTTTATTAATATATGCCTATACTTTTTGTACGATAAAATAATCAAATAATTTTAGTTCACGCTTCACGAAGTTCATGGTGTTTTGATGTATTTACACTATTGACTAGCTACTATGTATATTAAAAAAAAAAATTCTATTTCCGTCAGATTGTATTAACTTATTGCATATTATGTCACTAGGAGGTTCGGGTAAAACAGCGGTACACGTCTTCTCGACTTTCTTTTTACAGACTGTCTTTTTAACTCCGACCTTGAAAAACAAAAAAATTGCATTTCATAATTTTTTATTTATAAGAAAAAGATAATATTATATGTATATGTAAAAATTAATTACAGAGTACAACGTGTGTGGCAGTGAATCTATTGCGGAGGGGATTGAAACGATCGCTTCGACCATTTTTAGAGAAAATGTATACAAGTGCTGATTTAAACTCAATAGGATCTACATAAAGCGTTTGTTTTGTGTACAAAAATAATTACTTCTAATCCTGAAAAATCTAAATATTGAAATATTTGAGACGTCGTTTCCGTAATGTCAAACGTGAAACCGTGGGCAAAACGACAATAATTTTAGTGGGCTAAAACAGGAATCTTATTTACTATATTTTAGGCGAAAAAGGGACTCGAGCGTAAAGAGAATGACGAAATTTCGAGTGAAAGGGTCCCCCGTGTATTTCTCGTACGCGGTCCGTGCACGCCGAGCCGACCGACTGCGGCGCCGAGGGTCCGGACGGCCGATCTTGACCGCGGACCGTCGCGACGAGCAACAATCAGTCTTCTCAGCTGTCCGGGCCGGATTAATCACTCACCGATCGTACGTAGATCTCTGACAGATTCGCGTTTACACAACGAATACGAGTACCTAATACCTGAGCGCATTCATTACAGTGAGGCGGAGTGACGAGATTACAATATTTACATCGATGTAAAACGTACACGTCGTTTTTTCGGTACAGACAAATGTACTTTCGGCGTGTGCGCGATCCGCTGCTGTCTTTTGTCCGAAGTGGATCTCGCCCATACCTCACGTTGCGAGAACCCGTTATTCGGCAACTGTAACAACCACGGCTTATATCGTATCGTGTGTGTTATACGTACACATTTGTCATGAGTAGGGCTCGGATTTATATGTATTAAAAAAACCAAAATATGTAGGTATATATGTAATAAAAAATCGCTTTATATGTAATAAAAAAAAGAAGATATGGAATATAAAAAAATTACAGAACATTACTGAAAAAAACATTAAAAATTACATACTATGTATGATAAATGGCATTATTATCTAATTTACTTATTTTACTTGGCCATTATTCATCTTGATCTTGATTTTGAAAGCAATAAGATACCATATATTATATTATGCTCAAATTTTCTAAGTTAAAAATGATCTACGGTTTGGTCGTAACACAGATTTGTACCGACTAAAAGAGTGCTCGACTACCACCGAGGTAATAAGTGCAAATGTCATATTTGCAATGTCCAAAGGAGTGGGTTCAGCCGGCAATATTACCACATTAATTTCGCAATGTATATTTCTAATTAATTTTAGGCAGCCTAAACCAGGATTTTTATGTGATACACTGTGAATTTTTTCTTTTACTGCAACTCCCAAGGGTCCTTGTACTTGCTCTATGCATTTTCAGCTTTTTCTGTAATTCCTAAACTTTGAATCGAAGTCATTTTACTCGTTTCTAGTTGTTTTATTGTATTCTCTTAAAATTCAAAATTAACTGATATATAAATTAATTGATTTTGAATATCGAACATAATATAATATCGACCGTAAATCACGGTCTATATTAGTTCAATAATTGATATAATTTTGTTTAAGTACTTTTGGAAACGTGGGATATTATCTTTATTGAAAAAAATAATCATACATAATTATTAATAAATCGTGAATGAACAAATCTTTAAAATATGTAGGAAAAAATGGAATTATTGAAAAATATGTAAAAAATATGTACGTATGGCAAAATATGTAAAAATATGTATTATAAAATATAGTTCATTACATTGGAAATCGTTTGAAACGAATTTATCACTTACCTAAATTAATTTATTAAGTCACCGTAAAAATATGTATTAACATATAAATCCGAGCCCTAGTCACGAGAAAACAACGCCGATGTATACGTGGTTATCATACGTACCATATGGGGCAGAATCGTGACGGTTTTTTCCGATTTCGTCCGTAGAATGCCTGTACGAATAGATAAAAATACATTCATACACAGATCAGTGATGCACTTGACTTGAAAAAATACTTCAATTTTTTAGACCAGGGATAAAGGATCACGCAATCTTAGAAGTTGTTTACTCGAAGACCATAAAACCAAATATCTGAGTGAGCGAAAGTGTATAAACACAAAAACACGTGTAGGTACAGTAATAATATTTTTAGGTAAAAAACGGACAAACGACACAGACTCCATTTGATTTGAAAGTTATTTGTTATTGAAATATACTCGTTATCAGGATAGAAATGTGTATTTTTGCCTGTCGAGTATGAAAATGTTTCGTCATTCATTATCACTCGTAAGCCCTAGTTTAGATAAGCGTGATAAACAACACAATTAAAAATACACTGTACACTATAGTCGTTCCCTGTTTAAAAACTTATTGTCTAAAACTTAATGTTTTATAAATGATCAAAGAATGAAATCTTAGCTATAATTTCAGCCGCTGTACTGTGAGTATATATCGACTTATGTAGTTTTGAAAAAACGTTTTCATAGTGTTGGTATAAGGTGATATTATTGTACATTATTATAAATATACGTGAGATTGAGAAACAAAGAACTGAAATTACACGGGTTAATTAATCTGAGAAACGAAGTCATCAACACTTTCTATATTATATTGTATTTATGTCTATTATTGATTCCCATTGAAATATAGTTTAAAATGTTCCAATCGATTTTAACCTTCCGTTAGTCACCACGGGATACTTTAATACCCCAGACATATTCAAAACGTTTGTTTGTATATAAGTATAAACATATACACCTCCACCTTTCTGATATCATTAGT
This sequence comes from Therioaphis trifolii, assembly GCA_027580255.1. NCBI lineage: Eukaryota > Metazoa > Arthropoda > Insecta > Hemiptera > Aphididae > Therioaphis > Therioaphis trifolii. Next base: position 5,916,988 of record CM050404.1, read on the forward strand.
AATAATAGTATTAATATGATAGTGTGGTTTTTATCATAACTAGTGCAGTATCAAATGATAAACAGTCGTTAAAAGTGGAGTTTGGAAATATTTTACCCCAGGTGACTGTTTTTGGTTTTTACCTGGGACTTTTAGGGCTATTTTTGTTATAGATCTTTTAATAATTAATGTATCAACAAATTCAAATTTTTACAGAAAAATGGACGTGTTTGAACATTATTATGCTTAAAAAAAATGTTACTTTTGAAGGTAAAAAATATGTATTTTAATCTTATTATATAATAAATTAAATTTTTCGAGTTGAAATGTGTATTTTATACATTCATTTGAATCATAGAGGCTTTATGATTTTTGTTTTTTTTTTTATTATATTATTACTAAAATATATTTGTTGAAGGATTTATTGTATCATTTATAGATACATATTTTGTATTTATAAATACATTTATACTTTTGAAAAAATGTTATTTGTTGAGGATCAAAATATTTATTTGCATACATTATTATATGTATTATATGCTGAAAGATAATTATGTTGCAATTTTTTTAAGTTTTTTTTTAGCTATGATATTAGGTTCCCTATTCAACGTAAATTAATAAATAATAGACAAAATATGGTGTATGTGTATGATATTTACCATAAATATCATTTTGAAGACTAAATCACTTTATCAATATAACATTATACTTAAATTACAAACTAGAAAAGTGATGAGCAACGATTTATATTTGAATTAATATAAAGTAAATGTACATATTATTACCAATGAAATATTTTTAGAAAATCGCACTCGGCTATTTAAATATTAATTATTACATACATTCAAACACATATTTAGCGAAAAATAATATAATTGATAAAATTATTCATTTCAGAAATTAATTTAGCACATGGGGTATTAAGGTGACTAAAATTGTTTCAATCTTATTGAAGAGAACCTTATTGGTGACTAACGAAGGGTTAAATAACACAACGGCATTGTAAATATGTTGAATCCTAGTTGGTAATTTAGCTTTTTCAATTTATATTGAGATCTCACAATCATTTTGATCAACTACGAAGAAAATTTAAGCGTAAAATACACCTATGTGCGTGTATGTGTTTTAATGTTATATGATTCGTTGCCATAAAGCAGTGATGGTTAATGAGTTTTTGTATTATACAGATCACGGAAACCATGGCCCCTTTCACTAATTTATTTCAATGAATTTTCATTTCAATTTTTTTTCTTACTAATTTAACTAATGTGGACGATGATATGTTGCATGCCAGAAATTAATTTTAGAACGTCGTGCTTAATAGGTACTCAAAACCTTTGATCGCCATTCAAATGTTATGTCTTCTATGCGGTTCCAACACTAGGGTTCTCGAGTTTTCTAGGTTCATCAGTTGCGTAAAAACACAAGAGGGAAGATGGTTTTTTCACATAAATTTATTACACACTTTTTTTATGCGCTCATAATCGGGTAATCACTAATATTTCCGAAGATTCCAGGTATAAGTATAACGAAACCCCGCGGGGCCGTGATCCACAGTTTAAGAACCACTGCCGTAAAATGAATAGTTCGAAATCGATAGGTACCTATCACTTATCAGATAATGCAAGTAAAATGATTAGTTTTACGCACTTATGTTATGTTTCTCCACTCTTGAATCCATGTTCATTTCTCTATCTCGACTATTTCAACAAATTATAAATATACTATAAATTATAAACGATAATACGAAATTGTCGCTGGAATTAAACTAAACATTAACATCAAATTTTATTTTTTGTTGGTAAGCAAAGTAAAATCAATAAACATTTCAACCATTCATATGAAATTATGATCAACACACTTATATTATTTCATGTTTAAAGCATCAATGAATTTATCATATTATATGCTATGATGCAAAATTAATTCGCAAATTTATATGATAACTATTTTTTTTATACTCCGAGAAAAACAAAAATCTATTGATTGTATAATGATTTTTAATTAATTATCTAATTATTTATTTCGTCTGGAATCACATTTACGGGTAAAAACACTCATTGCCAAATACTCAAAAGTAAGTTTTTCCGATATTTGAGGAATACTGCTGTGGAAATAGCTAAATTTTTTGTAAATCAGATATTCTCTTAATCAGTTTTAGGTATTTCAGTCGTACCTCCACAAGTATTTTCGCTTGAAACTTGAAATTTTCGCCAAATATCAAAAATGTTCTTAGGCAATATTAACAAAAATTTTTTAAAACTCACGAATTTTTTGTTAATTATACAATTTTGAAAATATCACGTTCGTAGAAAGTTTTTTTTTAATATAATGTATAATTTTAATACTTAGATCTGATAATGCATCATTTGATTACTCATGAATGCTACTAAAGTCACTAAAAAATTTCAAAACCGCAATGTAAAAAAAAAGGGTAAGACAATATTATAATATTGATGGGAGTTTGGCCTCCAATCATATATCAATTCTACACCGTCCACGAAAATCTGCCATTGACTCTGACAGTTACGATTCAATTATATGTGTGTACTAGATAGGTGGGTAGTGTCGTATATGAACAAAATCTCCGTCATAATATTACATAAAATAGTAAATAAATATATCATACACATAATTTAGTTCATTTATAAAATTCAGCTGATAAGCAAAACATTTTAGATAAAAATTATAATAAAATAATAGTCGCACACACACAAACACACACTCAACCTAAAAAGGAAGAAACGCCAATACAGAATTTTCGGTGATGTAAAAAAAACATCGGTCACGACGGCAGTGACGTTAAGAGGTCCGTTCTACGCAGTGAGTATGGGCCGAGAAGTCGAGTTTTTGAATGAGTTGAATGGACGGTGTGGTTAACGCGGCTATTCGCTGATTTGTTTTTGTTGTTTTTTTAAAATGTTTAGATTAAGAAAACGATAATAATGCATTGACCGTCAATAATAGTATACTATTGTTGAATATTGTACAGACAGATTGAGATCAATTTTAAAAATAACGCCTACCTATGTTGATACCTATGTCCCACTATGATTTAAATTTTAAAGTAATGAAAATACTATTTTAAATATAATAAACATTAATATACTTACTTCAAAAAACTGGCCAAAAGAGGAAGAAGTCATGATATTATAGTTGTAGATGAACTGGCGTCTGGCGTTAAATATAAAATGCACAATCATTATGAACAGAAAAAAAAACACAAACTGATAATCTTATGTAATATAAACGAGCACTCAGCACACTATGAGTTGTTTTTTACTATTGCTAATTATAGTTGGTGGCAATCGGTTGATGAAATATCGTATATAATATGATATCGATACCAACTCACAAACATGAAACATGTGATATTCTCAAAATGATATGGCTATATTTGACTAAATTGTTGACGGGTTTAATAAATATTTTGATATTGATTGAAATATGTATTGGTATTAAAATAATATAATATTATACCTATATTATACATACATACCTTAATACGTTAAACGTAATTTAGTAGGAAATTAGTGAAAATAACTTCAAACCATAGCAGTCAAATCAACTAGATGGCTAGTCACAACAACGTTCATTGATATTTATTTTAAGAGTAAAAATAATTCAAAGTAACTCACTAACTTGTAGTCATTTTAATCCTCCAAACATGTTAAATTAAATAACCTAGATTCTCAAAATAACAATTTTAATGATTCATTTCAATACCTTCAAATAGTCGAAATAATATATTTAGATCAATGCTCTATTGCAGTTGATTTAACTGACAAATGCAGTTTACTTCAATTATAATGCTTGAGAACATGGTATGTAATTAAAACAACTATCCCATTTCCATGTGTGTATAAAGCCGGATTCCCACGACTGATGTACTTGCCGAATACGCCAATATTGTACATTGAACCTAGTGAACGATTTGAGTGGTCCCGCGACTGGCGTACTCGATATGTATCATACCGAAGTTCGATGGCTGAGCAAAGGTCAAGTCTTAGAACGATTTTTTTTATCTCTGAGAAGAAATTAAATTGTTCATTCACGAACAAAAAGCTGAATTTCCAGAAATAAAAACATTTGAATTTTGGTACAAACTTGCATTCCTTGCAGAGGTAACTTAAAGTTTAAACATTCTTCAAACTAATCTGCAAGGAGAAAATAAACTTATCACGCACATGGCCAGTTAAGTAAGATTTTCGCTTTCGAAGAAAAAATCTAAATGTATATTGAAGAAGTATCGAATAATGATTTTTCAAGTTTCTCAAAATCGATTTAATCACGAGAGAGAATAATGTTTTTTCTAACGAAACTAATATAGAAACTTTAAAACCACAATTTCTTGAACTATTGAGAACTTAACAAAACGAGATAAACAGTCGTGTCAATGATTTTACAAACATTTTCGAAATGTATTTCGATTTATTGAAAATCTATGGGCACTGGGCAGTAACTACAAAAGATATATTTGAAATTAAAATTTTTAATTGCCATCTCAGTTTATTGAAAAGCGAATTAATAGTCTTACAAAAGGACATACAAATTAAAAGAAATGTTTAATGGTAAAAACAATGTCATAGAATTTACGAATACACTTGAAGAACTTCAGTATTCTTCTCTTTTACCAAATGTAAAAATAATTTTAACATTTTTTGGGACAACTTATTTGTTTGAAGCTACTTTTAGTTAACTAACATTTATTAAAAAAAACTTTAGAAATCGCTTGACTGATTCACATTTGGACGACTTACTGTGGTTGTCAACATCAACATCACCCATGGGCATTAATAAAATAATTAAAGAAACTGAGAGGTACCGTCCATCAACATCAAAACGATTTTAAGTAAACGAAACCAATATAATTTTAATTTTTTTTTTGATGTACCTACACTATTTTAATATCTACATTTTATAAACGATGCATTATTTGTAACATTTCAACTATAAATCATTAAGTTATAATTAACTAATATATAATTTATACATTTTTATACTTTTTAATCACCATTAAAAATTTATGTGGCCCGCAGATAATTTTCAAAGTTCTTTTTTGGCCCTTTCTAAAATCCTAGTGAGGAACGCTGGTATAAACGGTAGACGAACTTTTTGATGATAATAACATATGTTATATAAGTGGTAGAGCCGGGCAAGCTGTAATTAACAAGTGAACACACTCCACACTTTTACATCGATTCCCGTCATCGGAATGATTCATGGCAAATACCTACCATCCACCCTCGACGACCTTTTTTTCATTCCGGGGCAGGAGGGGTTGAGGGAACGAAGAAAATTAAAATCATAAAACAACGTAATGCGCGTGCGTGTAATATATTATAATAATACGTACAACATTATGTAACTACACACAACATATTTACTATACGGAGGTCCACGTTTTCAAAACCGCGAGCGCTGCCCACAATAGTATGACACACACACACACGTGATTGTGTGTGTGTATATGGTAACGGGTTCGAGTTATTATTATCACCCGAACCCTATGGCCCACGTAGCGATATCTCGAATGTTCAGAAAATAACTCGGAGTCCTCTCTTCGACGCACAACCGAAAACGAGAAAAACGATTCTTCGAAACGAGGAAAATTCGAAACGTCCCCAGGCGCATTTCGAACATTATTCACGTCCAAATAATATTTGAATTCTGAATCCCGTCGAGTACCGTGTTTTTATCGTCAAAAACTATTTACGTAACCATACGAATGAAGAACGCGCAAAATATAGGTACGCCCGACGCCGTCACACGCAGCGTGTGATTTAACAAAAAATAAAAAAAATATCGCGTACCATTATACGAGTATAATGATATCATAATAAAAGCGACGTACAACGCGAAAATATGTTTGCACGTTTCTTACATGAAATATATGTAAGGGGAACGCGTAACAGTAATTTACGCTCCCGGCTGCAACAAATATTAAATAAATATTTAAAACCTCATAATATGATAAATTACTAGATAACAGATATTAATAATACGTTACATAATATGTTTAATTGTGAGAATGACATTAAATTAAAAAATAGAACATACATAATTATAAATTAAAAACTATAAAAATCATGTTAATTTATTAGTTCTTGGCATAATTAATTATAACATTTGAATTTTTATTACAAGCGTAATATGCATTTATATTAGGGTGTGTCGAAATATATTTATATAAATTAAATTAATTAATTAATTTAAAAAAGATTTTTTTCTGAAAAACAATCTATGTTACGATTTACTATTAAAAATGAACTTGCAACAAAGGCATCTAACGAAGTAACACATTTGTTAGCCAAACGCATGAAACTATTTCGGATGTCGAAATTATAAAAGATTGTATTGAAACAGTTGTAAATATTATGTTTTGTAATTTTTCCAATTTTAAAGAAATACGTGAGAAAGTTTCAAATCTGCGGTTATCTGACACTACATGTGTTCGCAGGGTCGAACATCTTTATAAATTAAAAACTATAAAAATCATGTTAATTTATTAGTTCTTGGCATAATTAATTATAACATTTGAATTTTTATTACAAGCGTAATATGCATTTATATTAGGGTGTGTCGAAATATAGTTATAAAATATAGTTAAATTCTTCATACTATTACTCTTTACATGAATATGAATTATTCAATATCTAGATGAATCTTAACTTATTAGTAAATTGTTTGACAAAGGGGAGTGGTCCTACAATGGAATTTTTTTCTTTTGAATTACTTGTACGATTTATTTTAGAAAAGATCTTATAATTCAGTAAATATTCATTTATTTTTGATTAAATTATGACTAAATATTCTGAAATTTATAAAGTCAAGTGATAAAAATATTTATATTGCTCAAAAAATATTTCTTCACATTTTCAAGAGCATCATATTTTTATTTGAATGTCAAAAACTTGAAATAAACTTCAAGTTATAAATGTATAAATTTATTTTTTTTTAAATATGCTCGATATGTTGAAAACTTTTAATTGTATACTCAAATAATATTATAATTGCAACAACGCAATTACTTTCATTTATCATTTTATAGCATAAATCAAATATAATTAATTTTACAATATATTTAAGTAATAAATAGTATAGTTAATAGTACTAACCTACTTATAAGTCTATTAATTTTTGAAAATTATTATTTATATGAAAATTTGTATTGATATAAAGGTGTATCAATTAGTTTCGTATTATATGATTGATTCTTGTAAGCTTGTATATAAATGAATATAATTGAATATCTACTTAGTAAATAATTAATCAAAACTTAATAAAAGAAAAAAGCTGGTTACCACGTTAGTAGATTGAAATTCTATTACATATTAGAGACGCTTGTCTGAATACAGTTACTGCGGAACGTAGCTTACCATCCCCTACGTTCGGTACTGGTCAACTTATTATCAAGTAAAAACCTCGAAGTATTTGAGGAAGTCTACTGTCGAACAACGAATAATGATGCCATCCAAAACCACCGCGCAGACATTGAAGTGTCGGATAGGACGAAAGACCGAGGACTCATCTTAAACCCAACAATTTGCCGGGAAACGAATATTCCTCTCCAGGACACAGGAGTAGACGAGGAAAAGAGAGCGATCTACCAGTCATGTGTCTGCACACTCGAAACCAATACAAGACTAACAATTGGGAAGTTACACGGGTCTATGGTTCAGCGCATGGGGTCCAGCAGCATGTCTTCTGAAAAATGCCTTGAGAACTCATGGACTTTATAAATATTAACTTTACTGAAATATTTTTCTTAGTTTTGAAATATACTCTAAACATCATAAACTATTATCACTTATACTCATAAAGAAGTCAACTTCACGAACGTACGTTACGTTTATTATTTATTTATATGTATTTCTTTAATTTACATTTCATCCCTAGTATATTTTTTTCGCTCATATTTATCTTTATTTTTTTATTCAATATTTATTTATTTTCTATTAAGAATTGTAATATATATGTGTATATATATATATATATATATATATATATATATATATATATATATATATATATATATATATATGTATATGTATATATATATATAACGAACATTTTTTTGTAATTTATATTATATTTGTGTGAACAACTGGCACAGTATATAGCAAGAATAAATTATACAGTTCCATTTAAATTCAAACATTAAAAAATAATATTGTGTAAACACACTCAAAAGTAGAAAATTTATTTTTTATTTAATGTTCATATTCATTTTAGTGGAACGTTTATCGAAGTAGTAGAAATAGCTAATATTCAGTCGTATCTTTCAAAAGTCATTAAAATGATTGGTCTTATTTCCATATATTTTTTAATACTTATCCATGTGATTTCAAATGTTCATTCACAAGGATCCCCAGGAGATAGTAAGTTCGTTTTGTCAAATAAACTTGAAAATTAAAATCGCAATAATCATAGATATTAGTAATAACTAATAAAATATAATATTTTATAATTTACTCTCAAAAATGTAATAATCTAAACGTGGTTGAATAATATGATAGATCATTTGTTTCATTCGTGTAGAATTTAAAAAATATACAGAAGCATGAAATATCCTTGATAAAATAATTTTATTTTTATTTTTCACTTCTTTATTTAGAAATATGTAATCTACACGCATTTGGCATATTAATAATATGCGTGGTAGAAGATATATCTTGATATGCATGATAGAGGTAAGAGGAGTGACAATCCAAAATATGCTATTGTAAAATTAAAATTTTTTTAGGTATACATCAATACATTTTGATAAAATACAGATAATTCGATAAGTATCGTTATTTTTTTCGAAAAAGAATTCTTTATACACACAAATACTTAGAAACTAACAGTTTCTCCAAAACATTTTACTTCCAATTTCCATACATTTCAAAATCCATAATTAAAATGTCCATTTTAAACCATCATAGATGATACCCTGTTTCGCAAAACTTAATTATTCCATACGGCTAAAAACTGTTTCATTTTTAAGTCCCATATAAAATTAAATTATCATAGTCCAAAAACGTTTGGTTTTATATCTTTATACTTAGAAGTTGAAAATAGATAAAATAAAAAAAAAAAAAACAGACTAAGTCACTTTGTTTAGTGAGTAACAGAATAAGTGTTAATATCTAATATTATCTATATCTGTATCTAATATTAATATCACGATTGTTGTCTCATGTATATTATATAAATATATATTTTGTTATACTTATCAAATAGCTTTTTATTTTTTATTTTTATTTTAATATTAGTATCAACTAGCCAATGAAGTTTATTGACTGACTGTTTTAATTAAACATTTTATTGTTTCATTGACACATTTTATCTGCTGTCTATTTAAAATCATGAAATGCATATCATATAAGTTTATTTTATTTTTATTTTAGTTAAGACTAAAACTAGTTTCTGTAGGTTATAACTATATTATACATTGAAAATGTTGGATATATTTTTAAAGTGAATTTAATATAATAATATGGATTAAATTATTTAATTTTTTTTTAATTTAATTTATAAATCAAAAAGGTCGAATGTGATTGGTAGTGTTGTTTATGATTCAGCTTGTAATCGATTTAAAGTTCTCGTACTCCCTCCAGTATACTTGCGACATCTAAATATCCACATACTAAAATTTGAGAAACTATAAAGAGAATATTCATAGTTTTTACGACCACATAACTAAATTTGAATATACCGGTTTCAGGACTTGGCCCATCAGCATGCGATGTATATGGTGTACTTCAATCATATTGTGGAGTTCCAGATGTACCGATTGAGAGCTTTCCAAAGGAATGCTCATCATATTTATACGGTTTTGTGGAGTATGAAAACAACACAGCGAACGATTGGAGAGGGCCATATCAAAGTATTAAAGGTAACTATAATAACAGTAATTTTTAAATTAATCGTTCGTGTAAGAAAAAAAAAGTAAAAATACTATCTGTTTATTTAAGTTCTTACCCATTTAAAACGATCACATAATACGTTTTGTATCCTATAGGATATCTAGACAAGCTAATACAAACCAATACTAGTGTGATAGTATACTATTTGCACCCAACCCTCCAAAATTGGTGCGATGCTATTCAATGGAATAATACAGCCGGACAAACTGCAGAAATGGATAGTTTAAAAAAATTTTTAGATCAACATCCAGGAATTAAAGGTATTTGTCTTGCGTATCTCTTGCAGGCAGATGTAAGTAAAATCATTTTTCTGAAATTATAGTTATGATATTTTTAACATACACCTTTTAACTTTACAATTTAATTATGTAAGTTAATATTTAAAAGATAATTTTATTCGAAAAACATTATGATAAAAACTTTATTAATTAACGATATATTATTGCAAACATATTTTCCAATGAATGATTACTAACAAAAAACTATCGGACAACAATGTACGATTATACATTTTATATGCATTTAAATATATTTTATAAAAACTTACATCAATATTATTTTTTTATTTTATGTTATATTTTCACGTTAATTGGTTTTTAAATTTAAATTTCTAGATAATTTAACATAAACACATATCTATGTACAGTATAGTTATAATACAGTATAGTTATATACAGTATAGTTATAATAATTTTAATATAATCAAAATTGTTTGTACTTAGGACCAACCAGTCGAGTGCCCTGATTACAGTAAAAATTTAAAACCCTATCTGGATTTGATGAAAAAGACTTTTACGAATCTGTCAATTGGAATTAGTATACCTGCAGTAGTACAACAAGAAAACTACCAAAGTCCGACACTACCATGTAAGAATTTCATGAAAACGTCAAAATAATCTACTTATTAAAACATGTCTTCAGATTTATAAATCATTCTTATGTTAAGTTTAGAGAAGTAGAGTAATGCATGTACATTTATGCAAGATACTTAACTTGATTTTCTTTGCTTCTGTAAACATTATTTTCATATTAATGTTCAACAATTAATCCAAACATACAAGTTTAAATATCAGCATTTCTAAATATAAATTATCTTTTATAACATTGTCACAGTTTATATTTTTTAAATTGTTAATATTATCTATTTTATTATTTGATGTTATATCATATAGAATATATATATATGTTTGTTGTAAATAGTAGTTAGCAAAAAAAAATAAAAAATTATAAAGACATTATGATGCAATGCCAATAGGTATGTAATTTATTTTTTGTTTAAATTATTAAGGTCAACTTTGGAGATTTTTGCACATTTAGTGTACCAGACTTTTAAGCAGTTAGAATATGATATTGATATAGGTTCGATATTATTTTAGCTAAGTGAAATATATATATTATATAATCGCATCTTACCTTATTGGCTGTTTTTAATCATTTTACACTTCTTTTCATAACATTTCAAGTGAATTTAGAATATTTTCTGATGTCTCTCAAAGTTTGCACCTTGGACCACTACTTATTTCGATTTGTATTAATGACTTGCAATATTATTTCGATACATTTTTCACTTAAAGTAAAAAAAAAAAAAAGTCTTCACTTAATATCAATTAACTCCAAGTTATTTCATTCAGTTGAAATAAAAACTTATCTACTATAATTATAATTAAAAAATCTAAAATATCTATAAACGTATCTAGTGAGTATATATTATATGTATACACAGTGTGAATATATAGTGAAATAATATGATGTGTAGGGAATCATTATTTAAGTCCATTCAGGAATCTCTGGGTTTAGACTCACTTTCGCTTTGACGACAAGCCGCTGATATTATTTTTATTATTCCTTTCTCGAATGGTAGTATCGATTGTTCACATTTAGTGGCCAAAATATGTATCAGAGATTCAAATGTGTATTCAAGGAAGAAATATAATTTTGTTAGTATAAATCATCAAAATAAAATGGGGTAAAGATTCATTATTCTCTCATGAACTTAAACTGCATAATTAAGACTCATCCTATCATGATTTTTTTAAGCCAAATCACGATACTTTTAGAAATAATATTTATTTTTCACTTGGTTTATTCACTTGGAAAACATTTGTTTAGTTTTATATTGTAATATATATTATATTCGTATATAATATTTATGATACAAACTATTCATTAATTTTTTCTGTCTTTTGGATTACGTATTTATTGACAGTCTACTTCTTTAACTATCAATCAATAAAAATGTATAAAATGAATTGTACCGATTCCAAAGCATTTGGCCCATTAAATAAATAATAAAAATAAAATAATTTAATATTTTATAGAAAGAAATTTAAAATACACATTACAAATATATTATTTTTAATTCTATAAAATGATCTAAATAAATCTACTTTTAAGAAATATTTTTATTTTTATTTTTTTAATTGTAACAATAAACTACTATTAGTGAGTTGAAATCAAAAAAAGGGGAACCGTGAGAATTGTTTTGTGTTCCCTAGTGAAATACACATAAAAATCTACGAAAATGTTCATTATGTTTCATCTGGTAGTTTTTTCTCATCCCATTAGAAAGATTGTATGTAAAATTTAAACGTAAAATCGGCAGCTTGAGTTGTATTATTTTACACCTATGTGCATAGGAACTAAGAATTAACATACAAAATCACTATACAAAACATAAATTTCTTTTTCTTTTTAGGGTTGGACTTCAATCTTTTAGACCCTTTAGTTGACTTTTATATCTTCAGCGTAACCGATTTAAATTTATGTACAGATGAGCTTCTAAAAACTGGTATTTACCCATTAACTGGAAATAGCAATAATACTGTGGTAATATTTCACTTATTTATAAATACATAGTAAGATTGAAAAATGTATATACGTATTTTGTTTTGTTTTTTAAGGATAAAGCGAGAACTTTAATAGAGGGCGGGGGTGCCTCTAAATCAAAGATCCATTATAGATTTACAGTTAACCCTGAACTTAAAGATCGAAATGGGAATTTTTGTCTAACATTTCCTATTTCAGTAAGTATACATATTCGACAAGATAGTGATCATGAATGACGTATGTTCATCTTTGGTCAAGAGACTATCCTTAAGAGAATATAGTGAAGGTGTATTTAATTTAAGTGAAACGATAAATCATTTCTTAAATAAAATGGTTAAGAACAAAGTTTCAGTGTAATAATAGTGTAATAAACCGTATACATATTTTACTTTTTTTAGTCTCATTATGATAAACTTTTGTAATGAAACCCATAGAACGTTTTGAATTCTTAATTCTAAAACATATTTCTTTCACCGAATGTTTTGACAATTTCTTTATCTTCACTCAAGTTAAATAAATATTTCATACACAATTTATTTTTTGTATAAATATTTACAGAAGAAATTCGATAAAAAAAACAGCTGATCAGTTATAAATAATTATTAAGGTCATTAATTGACAATACAAATATTAAAAAAAAAATTGTGTGTATCAATTTTACAGATATTTGCAATGTCGTCAGTATTATGTATCAATAAATTCGTGTGAAAAATATAGATCTCATTATCAAGAATTAAAATTTTGTGTTTGATTGTTTTCAGTTTGCACGAATGACGAATAGTTACTGATGTAGGTATTTCGAATACATCAAGTTACTAGAAACGTTATCTTTGATATTATAAAGAAATAACTAAATCGCCTTCATAAAATCTCGTTGAAGGCACTTTCTACCTATTTTACTTAATTTTATTTTACTTTTTCAATACATTGGGAACATTTTTGGGAATGTAGAAAAAAGAATTTTCAAAACACCATTTATATATGATTTTTGATCTTTAGAGTGGCCTAGCATAATTTACAAACAAAGTGCACAAACCGGTAAAGTTCCTAAAAAAAAAAAAGAAATTCACATCATAGTAGTATAAAGATTCTAGAAGTGCTTATTTCACAAGCACGAATTTTAAACTTCTATTTGAAGGAGAGGGGGTTAATAGACAAAATACATCAAATACTTACTTAAACATTGACTTTTCACTTTTTATATGGCTGTTGTATTACCCTGTTTTAAATGCATAATACAATTTGTTTATATTAGTTATATTATTGATTATAGAAAAGTCTATTATAATCGTATAATCAATGGTTCTATGTTCAAAGTTACAACTGTCCTCTTTATCTAATAATTTGAATTCTATTTGATACGTATTTTGAGTAGTTTTAAAATCCATGACGGGATAATTAATTAAATCACCTCAGCCTCAGGGATCCGCACTTGTTCTTGTACTCTCGAGTTTAGGTGATGATTATGACTCATTTAAACGTGAGGTACAGAATAAAAAGATGTTAGTATCTAGTGGCCGATCAGCAATGTTTGTACATTTGATAAAGCACGTATAAAATATCAAAGACATGTAATTTTTAAAGATATGTTCGAAAATATATATCAAAAACTTTATTTCAATGTCAAAAAGTAATGCAGGAGCTACTTTAAGTTAAATTTAAATAATTAGAAACTTTATTATGATAACTACGTGTTGGTTATTTATTCTTTAAATTTAATGGCTAATTTATTATAGTTATACCATTATCACTATATGCATGTGTAAATTTATTAGGACATTTATAGGACATCAATGTCTTTATAAGTACCTAAACTACCTGTATTGTTTATAAATATAATATGTTTTTTACTATTCAAGTTACTCATTAGCATTAGCCTGCTCTTACTAATATTTTCTTTTGCTCTCTCTAGGCACGCTACTCATCAGTCATCCACCTTAAAATTTAATATTTAAACACTCATTCTTTACTTCATTTTCCAATATCCCACTCTATTACTTATTACTCCGATTGCTGTTATTTTTTCTAATTTAAATAATTTACTTTTTGCCTGAGTGAGATGCTTTTATCACACAAAACCGCGCCTTTATGTTTTCCGCCAAATCACCCATACACATTTAATGGTATACACAATATTTTCTCATGTCTTCCATTATTGAAAATTATTATTGCAAAATAGATTCTACATACTTCAAACTTTCAACTTCGCCTACTTCAAAACTAATTGAATTCATCCTTCATGATTTTTCATTTCCGTGACCAAAATATAACTCCAATTATCTGTTTTCCTATATACTAGTATCCACATTTATTTAAAATTTAAGCATACATTTTTTCAATTTTATTCAATTTTTTTTCTAGTATTGTAAAAACCCAGCGGATGCAAAAACTATCATGTGTGGAGATACCATACAGACATTAGTAGAAAAAGTAATAATTTACTCTTTATTTTAAAATCTTTAATGTTTTTCCAAATGTATTATCTTACGGTATTTTTAGGGAGCATATGCAAAAGAGCACGGGGCTGGATTCGTGATGAATAATATTGATACTGATGACACTGATTGTTTCTGTCAATGTGGTCAGCCTTATCCAGGTTTCAATGCACTTTTAAGTGGTTATAATGGTTCTCCTCCGCCGCCACCTTGTTGTTTATTTGATAGAACTTAGGGACTAGCATAGTGATATGAATTAAATAAACCTAATACAATTTAAGTGTTTTTAATCAATTAAATTTAAATATATATATTTCTAATCTTAAATTAACAATACTTATTCACTACCACACAAAGACGGGCATAAACTTGTTAAAAAGTTAATTTTTTTTTAACTTTTCAACTTAACTAGTTAATTATTTTTTGTTTTTAACTTATTAAATTGTTCAGTTAAAATTTGTATTATTTGTATTTATCTTAATAGCTAAATATCAATTTCGTGTAATTGAGTTCACTGCTTTTTTTCGGCGAATTCTTAAAAATTCTCAAAAAAAACCACGATAGTGGTGGCAGCGGAGGCGACGGTGTACTGATACGGCGCGACGTACGTACATGTGTGCCACGAGACAGAAAGACGGTGGAAAAAAAAGCGGCTCACCGAAAATATATTTCGATCCTTCGTAAACGAATTCCGTTCGCAAAAGAGTTAATTGACTCATGGGTGGTACAGACATAAAAGTTTTTCGTATATAATAATAACAGCAATGACGACGACGACGGGAAAAAAAAATGTTTTTGTTGTATTATTACCATTTTTATTTGTATTTATTTTTTTTAATATTTATGCATGATGTGTACGAGTCGCGAGCGTTCGTTGTTCGACGTTATCAACCTAGCCACGTTCCTTTATTCTTCTTATATACTATTTCTAACGCACGCGCAAGTGTGTGTGAGTGTGTGTGTGTGTAATCAGTAATGTGTATATTATCATCATTATTATTATTATATTACTCACGCTGGTTCTCACTCGATATTTTTTTTTCCAACCACCCCCCGGAAATAATATTATTAAAACATATTATGAATTATTAACGTCCTAAGACGGAGTGGCGCGTCGGCCCGATGCGCGAGAACGCCGCGAAGAAAACGAACGCGTGATTAAATTAAAAACCATCGTAATATAACAACAGCAGTGTTATTAGTTATTACTATTAGTTATTACAAACACGTTTAATGTCATCACGTAAAATATCACTACATCCATCGGTAAGCGATTACATAAAATTGTAAGTTGAAAAAAAAAAAAAAAAAAAAAAAATTGTAAGTTCTTCTGTCATTTGACACAACGATCTGAAAGGCTTATTTAAATTATTTGATTTTTAATCGTGTGATTTGTTTGATTCAACTGGCTCACCTAATCGAGAAGTTGACATCTAAATGACTCTCGATAAAATCGAGTCAAATTTAATATGTGTTGTACACGGGTGAAAATCGTAAATTTTCAACTCGTTCAGTGATAATATTTTAATTGTAATCTATAAATTATGAAAAAGATACTAAATACTCAAGTTTAAAATGTTATCTCTCGTTTCTGTTTTCAAAGTATTTATAAAAGCAGCACAACTTCAAAGGTTTCTTTCTTAGTTTGTTCATAATCATAACACTTCACATTATTCTTCTTCGGGTAAAATTGTATTATATTAAACCAAAAATCAATGTACAACTTTTTGTCAAAAACTACAAATGTTTAACTTAAAAAACCAAGAATTTCCAAAATTTTATTTTCAGCCTTAGGCAGAAGAATTTTTCCTAAAATGTTTTCTAGTATGTAATAATTTGTCACTTACACATGGTGAAAATGTCAAGGGTCTAGTAGCATTAATTTTATAGACTATGAAACTAAAATGGATTAAGGATGAATTCACATTTCAGTGCGGTTAACAACAAATTTGACAGTTTTTACTAGGTTGTTTCAAACGTTTGGAAAAACGGTTGATAAACGTGAATGATGAACCCTAAAAGCACTACCTGGACGCGATTTTAAGATTTTTAGAGTCATTGGGTAAACATTTTGGACAAACTTCAGTGGGCCATAAAGCGTGTACGGAAAAAAAAGAACCAAAAAAAAAAAAAAACAAATGTTATCGCAAAACCAGCTTGAGCCCTCGCTTCAACTTCGGATCCCTAAAATCTGCATAACAACGACAACTGAACTATGCGCCGCAGATAACGACTTGTAGTGTGATGCGTTCAAACGCGACGCGGCCGACGACTGTGTGGTTCGGACCGGAAAACGTCGTCGGTCCCTCGTGACTCCACTCCGCGCGTCTAATCCGTTTTCACCACAGTGCGTACACACACACACACACACACACACACACACACACACACACACACACACACACACACACATACACACGCACACACATACATAAGCGTGCTTTCACGTCATTCGGACGAGTCGAAAAGAGTCGGCCGGCCACAAAATAATTTGTTCGATTGGTGTGCGCCGGACGTTGACGGTTCGCATGGCGCACACATTGTAATTGTGACTTAACACTCTCACGCTTAACTATCATAATATTATATTACGTACGGGGGCCCGTGCCCGTAAGCGCGTTTTTATTTTACCAAGTTGATCCCTGAATGCACTTCCGTATAACCGTTTCGGAACGAGCAGTGTGACCATAACGAGATACGAACACGAATGTCGTTTAAAATCGTTCCGTACGGTCGTGACGATAACACGTGGCGCTCTTTTTGTACCGTGTCGACACACACGTCGTTGAACACCGCATAGGCTTGTTTGAAGTGTGTTAAGAAATAATTATCAGACGATTTTTACGGAACTGTCTGTTTTTATGTCGATTTTCAACTCGATCCAATCGTTATGAAACTTTGAATACAGATAGTACGACGTGTTTTGAATCTTTTGGTAAAAAAAAAATTACTTATTAGTGAAACGAGAAAACTTTAAATGGGTTTAAATAAAAAAATCATGCCGAAAATTAAACAAAAAATGGTTAAACACAATACAATCCATATATTTTTTTGATACTGAAGCTTTTCTCGGAATCGTTAAAATACATGAATGATCAATCATTGCTTAAAGTGCAATACACCCATTACCATTACCTTGTCCCGTGAGCAGTGCTCGAATTGAGGGGGGACGCAGGAGGACGGAGTTTCACTTCTGATCTTTATTTTTTTTTGCGTACACCTTCTTATATTTTTAATTTGCATTGATTTCAATCATTGAGTGGGATGCTAATTTTTTTTGAAGTTTCTTACTACCTCATATTTTATATTTCCAATTCGAGCACTGTCCGTGAGTGAAGAATACCTCATGGGGCCATGTACGTACTTGATATTTATATATATACGTATTTTGATGAGTTCAGAATAAAGAAATATACGGTCTCACTATCAAGTTCTGGTAAAGCGAGGCATCATACAAGTTTTTCTATTTATCATTTATTTTATTATTTCTATCATATTGTTTATTATTTTACAGTAATTTATATGAATTCAGTAGTAAAATGTCCCTGTTTCAAATTGATTTTTTACGGTGAAATAAAAACGAAGAAAAAATGTTAGATCCTTTTTTAAGGTCACTTATGCGGTCAAAGACAACTTTATTAGGGTATTTTTGGTTATTTTTAGATTATTTTTTGATAATTTTCAGAGCATTTGAATCGGCCCTTATGATAATTATATAACTATATGATTAGTGAAATCTTTCAAGATGGTTATTAGATGGTTGTAATTAAATTATTGTGTTTACGTAAAAGTATGAACTAAAAGCATTTTTATTCAATGTCATAACTATAATATAAAAAATAAATAGATTTTGTAGATTAGATTTACAATAAAAAATGTCTGATTATCACACACATATTTTAATTGAACGATTTTTACACCGAGAGAAGAGTTCTAATTCGATTTTCAATTTCGGTGTTATTTTATTCAAAAGTATACATTTTAGTATTTTTATTTGATCTTATCACATAATTGTGTAAGTTTCCTCACCACCTTAGCTTATTGAATAACAAACAATACATTATTATTACAATAATGTATTAACTGTTATTTAAGAGCATGAGGTATTACACATGGCGCGTTTTTTTTTAGTGGTTTCCCCAGGGCACAAATAAAGATTTGCTCCCTAGGCCTATCCCACTTTTCTTTAAATCAAAAAATCTAATAGGACAATATTTTTACGAACATTTTTTTTTAATATTTACGTGAATTTTTAATTTTTTTTTAATACCCTTAAATGACAGGTTACCTTATGTAGCTCTAGCTGGATTCTAAGTATATATGATCTGGTACATATTTGTATTATTTTTTTTTTTTATTAGGAAAGGGTCATAAACATATACGATGAAAACTGACGAGACTTAAACTACCTACTATTTTTAAATTAACTAATTAATTATACAGTTTTATGTATTTTTATATATTTTTTTTTTTGTTATTTAACTTTTTATATTTTAGAAAACTAAAGAGGTATTATTCAATTCCGGTTCCTTTTCAAAACGAGGAAACCTCTCGCCTTTTTCTAAAGAAAAAAGTATTATTAATAATTATAATTTAATAATTATAATAGCTGAGAGCAGCTCGAAATCCTTTGTTTAATAGATGAATATTTTTTTCTAAAGTGTAATTATAATCATACAATTTTCAGAATTGCTTCTGTAGCCCCTTAACCACCTGTTTAATAGAAGCACATATTTTTTCTATCGTTATTTATTTAGAACTATACAATGATTGTGCATATCAGAACTACGCGAGTACATTTTAGTAAAATTATTATTAGGAAAAAAGTTATTTGACCGGTTATGACGAAAAAATTATTCTAAAACCACATACCTATAAGGTATAATATTCCTATCATGAAAATATGTACTAAGTGACATCACACGTTTTCGTCGAAAAACTAAATATTCAACACATCTTTGTAACCTACCTAACGGAATCGAATAATTTCGATTTGTTCTCGTGACGAATATCATTACGAACAAGTTAATATATTATTTAAGCAGGTGAGAGATCTGCTCGGGATCCTTGTCCAAACCAGATTCTCGACCGATGCCACTTACCCCGCTCACTTACCTGACGTGGTCCTAAAAGCTGGTCTCGCATTCGACCTTGCCGCGCGAACGATCGCCGTCGCCGGTGGCCATCTGCTCCGGCTCCGCCATGGACTCGACCGCAAGCGCAATCACCGACCTGGAAAACGCCTCCGCGAGCTCCGCGATCACGGCTTCAAACATGGACGGGTGTACGGACGACCCGAGCTCATGGGGGACGACGGTGGTCGGCGGCAACAACGGTTCGAAAAGCTCCGCGAATGTGGCGGTGGTGAGTTCGTAGCCGTTGCTGACGGTCACCGTCGATGGCACGGCGCGGCGGCGGCAGTCAACCACGACCGTGGTCACGTTTTCCCAGATCCAGGGCCTGGGAGCCACGTACAACGGCGTCAATCGGTTGTCCTGGGCCTCTGCCGGCGCTGCCCGAGGCATCGAAACCGCGACAACGGCTTGCCGGGCGGTCTGTAAAAACGCGCACACGTTGATGACTTGGGTGGGGTGGGGGAGATCGGCTAAAAATCGGTGACGTGACTCCAAAGAGTAGTAGGTGGTCACGACTGATGAGGGTGACAAAAACATTTGAGATTTCACGATCCGTTTACGTGACATGTCCTGTCGTCGAAGTCACGCCGCCGCCGGGCTGAAGTAATAATTTGATATGCTTACGTTTTGTTCCCAGGCCGTTACGCATGACCGATGCAGTACGATTTTGCAGTCTGAAAAAGTATACGTTTTATTCGATAAAACTGTTAAACTCTTTGTTTAAAATTGTTAAAAAAACTTAAACTGCAATGAGATAAAAAAAAAAAAAAAAAAAAATACAATCGGTTTTGACTAATTTCTAACTACATAAAACGTGATTACTGATTACGTACCACGGCATTTTCTGGTCTTCCAGAATTTCCATACCCGAGTGTTACACATCGCGCATTTCTTCCCGATCCTAGCGACTTTCTTCACGTTCGAGTGCGAGCAACTAGAACCAAAACACGTCAATTCGCTACATTATACCGTCCCGTCACGGCGTTGGAAAACAGACAAATCGTAACGTCAGCGCTATAGGTGTACGTACCTTACTGGAATCGGCCCGGGCATTTCTTCGGATTTACTTTCGGTGGTCGTCTACGAAATCAAATATTATTCAATCGCCATATCAATGAGGCCATACGGTATTGAACGATCGTCCGTTTGAAATCTCGGTATGTTCGTTTGAGGTATATATATATATATATATATATATATATATATATATATATATATATATATATATATATATATATATGTAATATATTGTATTTTTTTACAACCAATTCGAGACGAGCAATATTATGGAAAAGTAGTCAACTCTTAAATATCTAGGACCAATCAAACGTTTTACTTACTTTTACTAATACAGAATCCGTCTATTACGATCGTCCGAATCTTCTCACGTGAAAATTGGATCGATGAACGGTAAGAAATTAGAATAATATAATCAAAGATAAACAAGTGAATAATTAAACTTTCACGAGCATGTACAAACAAAAATTATTTTTCGCAATAACAAACGCTTAGTGAAAATTTCATTATTTCATTCCCGTTGACTTCAACTTTTAAAAGTTACTTAACTTTTTATAACACAAATGGTCACTATAGTAAGTTACATCAAACAAATAACTATATATCCAACCAATAAAAAATACATACCATGTCTTTCAGGCATAAAATCAAATCATCTAATGCGCGAAATTCGTTTGTTAGAATTCTTTAATTTGCGCTCGAGACACATTTCCACGATGTAACGTGTTCAACACATATTAATTTTTTGTAACTTTTGGACAAAGTCTAATATTCTATAAGTGTTTCTAGAAAAAAAAATTGACTTAATTGTAAATGAATCAAATAAATTATTCTTTTCAGTTAGAATCCATTATTATAAATATATCAATAATAATGAAGAGAAATCAAATATATTTATTGTCATAAAAAACGGGAGTATTTTGCATTTCATGCTACTCCAGTGGACACAGACGTACCGAAATTGCCTGTACATTTGTTATAATATGCGTTCTCGTGATGCCAAATAGCCTTGACAAATTTAGTTACCTAAATAATAATTATAAAATTATCCGTATTACAATATTAGTCAAATAAATAGTTATTAAAGTCATAGCTAATAAATTTGCAACATTAGTTTTAAAAGGAGTTAAATTTATATTTTTACAAATATTACATAACCGAATTTTCAATTCATAGAATAACTTTTATACACTATTTTATTTACTTATTGATTTTACGAAATTTTCATTATTGGCGCAAAAAAATTGACGAAATCAAATTATTTTTAAGTTATCGAAATCGGAAACATTTTCCGTATTTCACTGCTTGAATTAATATAATTTTGTGTTGATTTGTTTTTGAATTAATCAAAATACAATTTTAAACTTAAAAGATGTTTAAAAAAATGTTTATCAAAATTATCGTTATACACATTATGTAATATAATTAGTTAATTTATTTGAATGTCCGTGTAGGCTCAAGCATTATATAAGATATATTACTTAAATAATAAGTACAGCGTGTATGTTTATCTTAGGCCCATTTTACTGCACCAAACGCTGAGTATACTTAGATCATTCTTTATTATAATAGTCTTCGATTGAATGTACATTAGCATTTAACTTCAGATCATCACCAAATATTTAATGATCGCATAAGCTGAAGCAACATTGATATCCGTGAATAATAAATAATATCTTCACATTTAAAATAATTTATGGTGAGAATTTTAGTGAAGCCCTAAGATTTAAATCTAAATATCACATTAAAATATGGGATTTTTCTTCAGAAAATCACAATATCAAGTGAAAATAATAATTTTTTTGTTTAATTCTAATTTTAATCGCAGAAAAAATATATGATTTTTGAGATTTTGATAATTTCAAACACATTGTCTAGACGAAATTTAATCAGCACATTTTTAAAGTAAGAAATTAAAATATTATCCGGTATAATTTTTCAAAAAACAAATCCTAATTATTATCATCGGAAGACGATGAAGAATAAATTATTCATATCGTCACTTAATTATTAAACATATAAATGATACAACTATAACTGTATTTCCTAATCGACTTGTTCAATATCACGTGCACATTACGTAGAATATTTTAACCTTTTTTTGCAAATATTATTTACGATACGTGATATATTGAACCGAAGAAATATCTCTGTATCCACTAATCGGACTCATAGCACCAGCTAGCAACGAATTTCGTTAAAAATCAATAAAAACGAAATGTTCATCTACGTGGAATCGTTTTGATTTCGGTGGAATACCACAAAATTTCCGATAAAATTCTTACACGTTAAATTCGACAAACAGCAACAGTCACTCCAAAACGAAATCTAGAAAAACCGACACAGTCAACCGTTCCGTGAACCAAACAAAACCTTCAAACCATGAGTGGAAACCGCGCGTTCGCTTATTACGACCCGGTCCGGAGTAGTAACGGTCGCAAAAGCCACATGGACGAAGCGGAGATCTGCGGCTCGGCGGAACACGGTCACGGACCGACGGCGGGCAGGCGGGGAAACGCCGCCGACACGATGGTCCTGTCGCAGTACCTGCAGACGCTGTCGGGCCCACGCCGCAAAGAGGCGTGGGCGGAGTTTTGCGACCGGGCCACGCCGGGACGCCGCGACGAGACGGTAGGCGGTGGAAAAGTCGGCCGCGACCGCGGTGTAGTCGAGGACGCGCCGCCGCCGCCGCCGACGAGGATTTCGAGCAGTTCCGCGTCCGAAACCAGTTTGGCGCGGTCGCCGCGTTCGTACGGCTGGCCCGAGACGCAGGAGGCGGCGGGCGCGAGGTCGGTGTACCGGAGCGAGACCGTGCGGAGATGGGACGCGTCGCGGCCGGCAGGCACCGTCGGAGGGGGTTTACCCTCGGATTCTCGGACGGGCCGCGAGGTGATGCTGTGCGTTAGGACCACGGGGCCGGAAGAGTCGGGACCGGACGACGCTATGGACGCTTGGCGACGGCCACGGTCGAAGGCGAGCCGCGGCCAGGAGTCGGGACCGCACGGGGCCGAGTGCGATTGCGGACGGGAGGCGACCGTGCCCGACAGCTACGACTGGTGGTCGGCCGAGACGCGGCGGTACAGACGTCGCGACGTGTTCGGCGGGCCGCGGTGGCGCAAACGTTTCTCGCCCACGCGGTCGGTGGAGGACGTGCTGAACGCGTTGGTCCGGGAACGGCACAACCGGCCGGCGCGCAGGACACGAAACCGGTCCGCCGCGGTGCGGGAAGATGGGACCGCGGCCATCGGGATCGGGTCGCTAGACCCGACGACGGACCGGCGCCACGAGTCCGAGTGGGCCGGCCGGAAGAATGCCGGAAAGGGTAGCAGCACGCGGTGGCCCTTCGAGTCAGAGCAGGGAAGGTCTGGCAGTCCAGCGGCCGTCGTTTTGCCGTGCGGGTGCCGGTGCGCCACACGGTCGGACGACGAATTGTTTTCGTTCCTGAAACGCGCCGATCGAGGTCTCCGCGACAAGGCCAAATCGAACCGCAACGTTCGGTACACGAGGGGTGGAAAAAAATTACCGACGTGATGAGTTCTCTACTCGACGCGTAAAACTTGTTAGGTTAACTTGTTCGTCTGCTAAATCCACTTGATCCACGCTATCTTTACGCGATATTTTACAAGCGACCTGTCCAATGTACACGATCTTCAATTATTTAAATTTATTCAAATATTTCGCTTCTCACAAATACAGCTCGTTAGGCGAGCTTTTTTTTTTTTAACTAACACGAAATAGTTCTGTCCGTGAATGTCGGGTAATTTTGAGTGTTTTCACCTCTATGATTTCGTGTGCCTCGTTGTAGTAAACCTTATATTATTATTATTTTTTTTTAAGCAGACATCGCGTATTTTTAAAATCGAATTTGTTCAGAAAATTTTCTTAGGTAATATTATCAGCAACTCAGTCATAAACATTTTTCAAATTTAAATAATCTCAAATGTTAATGGATTTTAATTTATGCCCGTTAAATGTGATTGTTTCGTATTCTAAAATATGGAATTTTAGTTTTCCTACTTAATTTACGACATTTGACAAATAACATTTTATTTTATTCAGAACAGTTCAATTAATTCAATTAATTTCGAGACACAATATGGTGTTAATTAAACAATTGTAACTTGTAAACTTTGCCATTCGTTACAATTGTAATGTTTACTGCGAACGTGCGAAACAAAGGATCTACAAAAATCTTCTTAAAATATGAACTTCATTATTGATTATTGAGTATAGCTTTTATCAATAACCCCCCTATTTTTAATGGTGGCGAAACAAGAAAAAGTTGTAAAGTGTTTTGATTTCTTTAAACACTTTTAGTTCATTTTATACTGTAGATTTACTTTATTCATTGAGTACGAATATCGCATTGATCATAATCTTTTTTCCACCCCATCTCGTGAAAATTTCTGATTATTTTCGTATGAAAAAACATGCAGGTATATTCAAAATTTAGTAAGTACATTGTCCTACAATTTTTAATTTACTACTATAATCAGTAAATTCGGGACTTTATACCAATTAGTATAATTAAAATTGGTTTTTACAAAAAATCGGTCAATTATAATATGATGTAGTGGTGTTAAAATAACATAATGGCATTTCAAAAATGTTATCACTCACATTCAAAATCGATAAACTTAACATTTAAAAATTCTTAAAAAATAGGTTTTCACTAATTTCTTGCTCATTTTAAACTTTTAAAGACCTCTTTGAACCCTAGATATTATAATGGGAAAAAATTTCGTGTAACTTTTAAAAAGAAAAATTTTTAATAAAATATGATATCAAAAGTATTTATTATATAAGATTCAATCACACTGCGCTTATCTCCGTGGATCAATGTGTATAGTATAACCCATAATTTTAGGATTAAATTTAAATCAAAATTTTTGAATCATCCTGGTGTTTTTATGAGATTTCACCATAAAATGAGGTCTTATATTATTTTTGATATTTTTTACCTCGCACCAGCACCAGTGTAGTACCAAAATCATTTAAATAATGTTACATTACTATATTTGTGAAATTTCGTTTATTATTTTATGATATAGCGAGCTGGTCTAATGTTGGTATGAAAAAAATATTCAATATATTATGAAAAATACGTGTTGATAATTTTCTAAAATTCAAAATAATTTAAATTAATACGTTAATATACGTTGACATTTTGCAATAACAACACTTTAAAATCGAGTTAAAATCTCAAAAAATCTTCATAAAATTACTTAGAAACAATAAATATGTACGTGATAATGTCAACGGCTAACAAAGAAATAACCTTATATAATTTTTTGGAACTTTCGATGTACATGGAGATTTTTTCATAATAAGTTATTATTGTCATTATATTAGTCAATTTTACACGACACATCCAAATATGTACATCGTTTTCGAAACAATATTATCGAATCAAGCAGAATCAGACGTAAAATAATATTTAATAAAACAATTACTATTGATATTTAGCAAAAAGACACTGTTTATATAAACCCTGAGAAGAATTGTGTGATAAATCGATAAATCGTTTTAGTAAAAATTAAAATAAAAAAAAAAATAAAAAAATAGGCTCAAAGTATTATCACCAAAATTTAGTATAACCTACAGATATTTGTTCGATATAAAAAATAATATTTATTACATATTCGATTTAAATTTCCAATTAAAAAAAAAAAAAAAAAACAGTTTTCTGAGCAAATACTGAGTTCAGTTAGAAGGTTTACATGTAACTATTGTGTCCTTTCGGTAATTATTCTTTCACTCATACAATTCTTCCAATTTTATCACGCAAGTTTTAAAGCAATCGATTATCATTAAGCAATAAACACACACACACACACACACACACACACACACACACACACACACACACACACACACACACACACACACACACACACACACAAATGCGCGTGCGCCTGGACCACGTAACGTAAAAACATTTAATCACGCCTGTATTGATACAGACAGTCCTAAGCCTGTAAAAGTGAGAAGGAAAATGCTTTACAACTACATCTGTAGTTTTAAATCATATATAAAAATATATATAGGTTTGTTGTTATTAATACTTAGATATAATTTGTTTTATTAACTGTTTAAGAATTTTAGACTTCCTGCTCGATAAAATTATATTTTTATAATTATAAATATCAATATGATTCAAATATGCCAGTCAAATTGTGTAACTGTTTATAATTCAAAACAGATAAACGTCAAGCAACCCAGTTAAATATATATATATATATATATATATATATATATATATATATATATATATATATAGATATATATATATATATACATATATATATATTTATATATACATATGAATATTTACCTTTAAGATTGTTTCGTGTTTATTCAAACGAGTATTTATTTTATTAATGAAATAATTTTTAAATGGTTTATACATTTAATATAACTGATATTCTAAAATACTTATCGGTAATTATTGATACACATTTTATTGAGATTTATCCCTGTAAAACTATTCTATAAATACCTATGAGTATCTACACTAAAAAGTTTAGATTTTTCTTCTGGCATTAAAACGATTTGAAAAAATTAGTTGTATATTTGGTATCGACTAGTTAAGTCATCGAGGAAGAAAACCCCTGTGATTGATTCTTTTTTCAAGTTTCAACTTAAAAAAAAGCTGAAATAATAATAATAAGAAAAATCCTTGTCGATTTAGTACGAGTAATATCCATAAAAATGATCTATTTCGACGTGTTTTAACACCCCTAGATTAAATAAAAAATATATAAATAAATAAACCAAACTGATTAATATAAAAATGTAATTATAGCTAAAGCCTCTTATAAAGAAACGTATGTACACATTTCATATTTTAAAATCATCTTAAAAATAAATCTAACATTTTACGTTAAAATAGTTATTTGAACGGTAATTTTAATTTTAAATGCATTTAAAAAGTAATTAATTTAGTTAATCTTTATGAAACTTGATCTCTAAATAGTATTATATTTGACAAATCGATTGATAAAAAAAATGTACTGGATCAACAATTCCAAATTGTATAAGATTTACTAAATTCACGTCTCCTCATACTAAGACCACTTTTTTCACTCCAAAGCATCAGTCCCCATCGAATTACTACTCTACAAAATACTATTAAAGCCTATCTGGTCCTATAGTAATATCATATGGGCCAAACCTTCAAATCTTAAAACAATCCAAGCCTACCAATGCATCTGCCTCAGAATAATTATCAAAGAGCCTTGGTATGTCACTAAAAAGACAATCCACCGTGACCTAAACATACAAACAGTCCACGAAACTGCTGTGTCATTTTATAAAAGAATCCATACAAAAACACAACCCCACCAAAACCATCTCATCAGCCAGCTCGGATCAAAAACTCTTCCAGACAATCCTGTGAGTCGCCTCAGACAAAACTGGTCTAGGACCTAATCCAATAATTTAAACTCAAGCCGATCCAGGTTTCTACTACTTTACTTTTACTATTTTACGCTTAATTAATGATTTTCGTCAAAATTACAACTTTAACCTCGTAAAAAAAAAACCTCCTGACTAACGATTTTTGACGTTAATGGAATATTGAAAATAAAACAATTGATACATAATATTACATTATTACAAATATAACAATAGATTAATTTATTTTAAAATATCTGTATGTTTTATCCAAGAATTATAATTTGAATTTAAACCTAACCATTTAACAAATATCATATTTTTATTTTTTTTTATTATTCGTTCTATTAGAAAGGTGTCTGGAAAATTAGTTAATTTAATTTCTTGTTCATAAAAACTCCCGAGAATTGTATTGTTTAATGCATCCTTTAATTGATAAGTAACTGGATTTGTATAGACAATTTTTGAAATTGTAAAAATTTCTGTTGTCCAATTTGGTGTGTATCCTTTACTGAATAAATGTTTATATTTAGATATTCTAACTTTATCATTAATTTTATATTTTGACTTTTGTATTATTATTTTTTTTTTTTTTAATTTAAAGTTAAATTCAAATTTAATTTAAGTTGTATTTAACTTTATATTATTAGTATTAATTCGAGCATCATGTGGCGTACATTTTATTGTTCTATGTATTGTGTTATTGTAATTAATAATTATTAATAATATTTGACAATGAATTGTACCAATTCCATGTTCCTGTTGCAGTAAAATTTTTATATATTCTATTTTTAAGAGTTTGAATAACGCGTTCTACCATTGAAGATTTAATAATACTGTATGTAGAATAATGTTTAATATTAAATTTTTTAATTAAATCTTGAAATCGTTTGTTATAAAATTCTGTACCATTATCTGTTTGCAATAATTTAGGTTGATTTTTTTTTTAAATGTTAAACATACCTTGTGTAGTTTGATTCGCAGATTTATTTTTTAATGCTTCTACCCATACATATTTAGTATATGTATCTATTACAACTAATATAAATTTAAAACCTTGATTATTTTTCGAGTACGATTGAATATCAATGAGATCTGCCTGCCAGAGATCGTCCTTAAATAGAGAAATTATTTTTCGTCTAGGAAAAGTTTTTCTCGCTGGTTTATGGAGCTCTTCTGCTATTTTTTCTAACGTAGTCATAATAACTATAAAACAATTTAAATGTAATACTTGTTTTAACATAAAAAAAAATATATCTTTTTTTTTTTAGCATATAATGAACAATGAAGAGAGTTCTACTTGGTATCCAACACCAATATGTGAAAACGTGAAAGGAGAACTATGCTGTTATAGTCACTATATGAAATGTCCTATTAACTCGGGTCATGTTATACCAAAACGTAAAATGAAAAAACATTTACGAAAAATACATAATTTAGATAAATTCGAACCAGGGTTATATGGAGTAGACTTCGATAACCATATATTCTGGTTTCGATTAAGTAATTATGAAGCCTATGAATAATAATAAAATAAAATAAAATTATTTGTATTTTTACTAACAAGGTTTTTACACTATAAGTTTCCTCTCACGTAATTCTTCTAGAATAGATATAATTTCATTATTAACACCTGTATTGCCAGCATTTTGAGAAGATATTAAAAGGTTTAATCTCGTAACTAATTCATTCGGATCGTCATAATAAACTAGCTGTGTGTTAGGTATTACGTCTTTATATAGACTCGAACCTATTTGATCAGATCGTAACGTTTTCCCGAAATCTATTAAGTCCGAGCTATTTCGTAATTCTTCTATAGAATGTAATGAACTATTTTCTAGTGATAAGTCGTCAAGAGATTTACTAACGTTTAATTTATCGTTAGACTTTGAGTACTTAAATTTTTTGTTTTGAAGTGTTGGACTGATTAAAGGTTTACTTCGTTTTTTTATTTCATTTATATTATCAGACTCTTCCATATTCGGCATTATATTTTTGCTATTTAAATAATTTAAATAATTTAATTCTTTTCTGATACGTTCGTATAGAGGCTTAACAATAGAAATCCATTTATTAGCACTATTAGCTTTAGGTTTACCATCTGACTTGAGGTGAACTTTTGTAGATTTTAAAATGTCATAATATGCTTCGTAATCATCATATTTATAATTTGATGGATTTTTTTCACACAATAAAGACCAAAGACCACGAGTCACGGGTAGCTCTTATCCAAAATCTTTAAATTATTGTTACTGATGGTTACAGGATAATTTGATATTTTAAGTTGATCATCTTTTCCATCATAATGTAACCCAAACGATTTGTCATAAGTTCTACTTTGAGGAGAAGCATTTAAAAAGTGTTCAAAGTCTGATGATACATCATCTTCTTCATTTCTATATCCATCAATATTAATATTTTGAAATTCTGGTTCGTTGTTCATATTTGTTTTTTCTATAACTGTAAAGGTGGTCAGTTATTGGTTTAAATGTTTCGCGAAAATAATTATTAGAATCTATAACACCTCTTTTCATGTCTATAACTTTACGTTTTATGTTTTTCTGACAGGATATTAAATTATTCAATAAAACTTTTTTTTCACTCATTTTAAGTAGAAATAATTTAATGTTGAATGTTTGTACACAGTCAGTCAAATGTAGTCAAACCAAAAATACTTTCATATTTAAACATAAATTTTAATCAATTTTTATGAATGTATGGAAATCACATCTGTATCTTCCTTGATCCATTTCACGAGTTTTATCAATTACTATAAATCCGTAATCTTCACGGTTCCAACATAGATGACACATTTTACGAAATTCTATAAAATCTATATCTGAGGAACAATGATCGTCGAATATATGTCGTAGATTTTTATCATCTTGCTTGAATACTATTAAAAAATTTGTGTTGTCTCTTACTAACTGTTTCGGTATTTTCGAATATGTCTGTGCCAAGTAAAAAATAGAATTTGCACCAGAATGTCTTCCCATGCTGAAGTAATCACGAATAGGTGTTTGATTATCACAAATTACATCATCGAATATAAAAATTGAATTTTTTTTAACTAAACTAGGTTTTATAACTTGATCCGCATTTGTAAATGTGTAAAAATTAATTCCTTTAATACTATCTATCAAATTTTTTAACAACACATATTTTTCTTGATTTGGTGTTTTGGAGTATAAATAAATGTTTTCAAATTTTACACAATTTCTATGAGTTATAAGATTAAACATAACATTTGTTTTTCCGGATCCTGAAGGTCCTACAAGTATTCCGCGAATACTGTCTGGTAACAATGATCCATGCCTTGACGGTCTTTTAGTGATTTGTGCATCTACGTTTTTAATGTTTAATTTATCTTTTTGCTCGATTAATTTCATTTTTAATATAAATACTATGTAATTTTAAAACATAAAACCAGTTATATATAATGCGTTCAACTTGTAAGCAAAAAAATGTTAAGACTGGTAGAGGTTTCTTAAATACTGTTATAAATAGACTTCCATTCGAAGTTCATGTACCCGGGTATCAGTTTTGTGGACCAGGTACAAATTTAAAAAAGAGATTAGCTCGTGGAGATAAAGGAATCAACCCCTTAGATTCTGCTTGTAGAACACACGACATTGCTTACGAAAACAGTAATAATTTAAATATTAGACATAAAGCCGATAAGTTATTAGAAGAACAAGCTTGGGAAAGAGTTAAAGCAGGTGATAGTTCTAAAAAAGAAAAACTTGTTGCATATGCGGTGGTAAACGCTATGAAAGCTAAAAGAAAAATCGGTATGGGTTATAAACGTGTTAATGAAAAAATGTTGCTGGCGGCGAAGAAAAAAAATAAAAAAACGAAGAAAAATGGTAAGAGAACAATTTTAACACCGAACCAGTTGGGAGGTGCATTACCGTTAGCGTCAATATTAGCAGGGTTATCGGCTTTAGGAAGTTTAGCTTCTGGTGCTTCAAGTGTATATAATGCTATTAAAAATCGTAAGAAGGGTAATGGTTTATATTTAAATAATTCTAACGGAGCAGGTTTGTATTTGAATGTGAAAGGCTTAGGTGTAAAAAAAAAAAAAAAACGAGGAAAAATTAGCGTTACCCGACAGAGCTCTTACCAGTGAAGATATTATAAAATATGTTAACAAGTTGAAAATTAAACATTTTCGTGGTGTCTTTTCACGTGACAACTTACCTAAAAAACTGTATAAATTCGAGTGTGCAATAATTAATCTAGACTCCTCTTCTGGCGGTGGTACTCACTGGGTTAGTTATTATCGGTTTAAAGATAAAATTATTTATTTTGATCCGTTTGGTGATCTTGCTCCTCCGATTGAAATACAAAATTATTTTAAAGGTCAAAATATCTTGTACAATTCTACAAATTATCAAAAATATAATACATATATTTGTGGACATTTGTGTATTGAGTTTTTACAATGGATGAACCAATTATTGTGAGAATGTCGGGTAAAAACGGTTCGCTAACGTCAACGTTTTCTCCTGTAATAAATGTACATGGAAGTTCTGAAATTGCTCTTGTATATTTAAAGTCAACTTATGCTTTTCCAAATAAGGATTGTGTTCACATAAACGGAACAAATAATAGTATGAGAATATCTAATGGAACTAATACGTTAGAAGTTAAAATCATTAATGGTTATTACACGATTCAAGATATAAATAAACATATTTGTGATATAGTTGCAAAATCTATTTTATTTAATAATAACGTTATTATATTTAATCTAACTAGTATAGGTTATAAATGTAGAATTAAGTGTAACTTTGATATTGATTTTGATGTTGAAAACAGTTTAGCAAGCACGTTAGGGTTTGAAAAAAAAAATATCATGGTTTCACTAATGAAAATTTAAATTTATATTATCATCAATCAGGAAAAATCGAATAAAATATAAACAGTACTAGTTCTATAAAAGTCATGTGTAATATAGCTAAAGGCTCATTAGACAATGGACAGCAATCTCATTCAATATATGAATTTTTTCCTCAACCGATTTTAGAAAAAGAAATAGTCAAATCACCGAATAATTTAATATATTATAAACTCAAGACAGCAGTTATTAAAAAAATAAAAATTGATTTAGTTGATGAGAACAATAATCCTATTCAAATCTCTGACGCAAAAGTAACGATTATTCTACATATTAGAACTATTAAATCTTAAAAAAAAAAAAAAAAAAAAAAAAAAGGTGATATGAACGAATCAATTACTGTGAGCTTGTCTGGTAAAATGACATCTTTGTCATCAACTTATTTCCCATCGATAAATTTGCAAGAAAACTCGGAAATCGCGTTATTATGTTTACACACATATAATACGTTTCCGAACGTGAACGAGACGAATAACAATATTCGAATTATTACACCAACACATAATTTAGATATTAAACTCCCTTTTGGCTGTTACGAGATTGAAGATATCACCCAATATATTTCTAGCAAAATTCTTGAAGATAATGAACGTATAAACAGTGTGATGGATAATAATAAAAAATATTATGACCCTATAGATTTTACTATGAACACTGATGTCACTCGTATGAAATGTGTAATTAATTGTAACTATCCAGTAGATTTCACAATCGAAAACAGTCTAGCGAGTCTATTAGGTTTTAAAAAGAAATCGTATGGAAATGAAGGTGTTACACATTTTAGAGCATCGAAAAATATTGATATAAACGCTGTGAATTCTATAAAAGTCTTGTGTAATATAGCAAATGGTTCATTCGACAATGGTATACAATCTCACTCGATTTATGAATTTTTTCCTAGTGAAAGGTCAGGTGCTAAAATAGTCGAGTCACCAACAAATTTAATTTATTATAAACTTAATACTGAAGTTATTAATACTATAAATATCAGTTTAGTTGATCAAGAAAATAATCCTATTCATAATTTCGAAGAGAAAATAACAGTTGTGTTACACATTAGACATTGTAAATCTTGAAAAAATGGGTTTAATATTTAAGAATATAAGGCAGTTGCAAGCAATCAAACCGATCAGTTGTTCAACTGAATTACCATCAAAAGTATCGAAAAGAAAACCAAGAAATATAAAATTAACTCGTAAAAGCAAACAAATATTAAAACAGTTAGGATTCAAATTAAAACAAAATGCCTGATAGTAATATTTTAGATATTGATTCGAATTATAATACAGATTCGAAAATTAGTAAAATTGAATATCATTCATACATTCCGTATACAAATTCGTTTAAACCTAACGATGAAATACGAATTGGGGTTCAACAAACAGATGTACCTATATCCGTATTTACATGAAAGTTTCCTTTTTATCGAAGGTAAAATAGAAGATCCACTCAAAGTAAATTTATCAAATAATGGATTATCGTTTTTATTTGACCAAGTCCGATTAGAGATTAATGGTGTAGAAGTTGATAGAACCCGTGTACTCGGAATAACCAGTTCTTTAAAAGCATATTTATCATGTACTTTAAACAATTATTATAGTTATCATAATGCAGGTTGGATTTTACAAGATAGTAGTATAGTGAATGATAGTGGAGAATTTAGTTTTTGTATACCGTTAAAATATTGGCTGGGGTTTTTTGAAGATTTTAAAAAAATATTGATAAATGCTCGTATAGAATTAATTTTAACGAGATGTTATAATGATTTAAATAGTATACATACTAAAGCACTTAATTCAGCAACAACCGGTTCTATAACACTCAATAAAGTAGTTTGGAAAATCCCGCATGTTACTGTAGATGATTCAGAACGGTTAAAGTTAATGAAAATCGTAGAAAAAGGTAAAAGTTTTTTTATTCCATTCAGATCGTTTGAAACTTATGAATACCCCGAGCTCGGTAAAACTAAAAACGTGGTTTGGAATTTAAAAACTGCCTCAAAATTAGAAAAACCTCGATATATTATAATAGGTTTACAGAAAAACCGGAAAAACAATATTGAAGTTGATGCTAGTTTTTTTCAACATTGTAAAATAACTAACATTAAAGTTATGCTAAATTCTGTTGTTTATCCGTACGATAATTTAAACTTGAATTTTGATAGAAAAAATTATGCAGTACTATATAATATGTATGCATCGTTTCAAGAATCGTATTATGGTTAAAATGAAGGTAAACTAATATTAAGTCCAGCTACTTTTGAGTCTAAGGCACCGATTGTCGTGATAGATACTTCAAAACAGAACGATTCAGGTACAGCTTCTACTGTTGATGTTAGTATAGAAATTGAAGCTTTAGAAAATCTAGATGGTGTAAGTGCTTATTGTCTTTTAATACATGATCGTATTGTGGAATATGTACCTATTAGCAGAGAAGTAAAGAAACTTGTATAAACTCTAAAAAAGTAAAATATTTATCTTAACGTACATAATTTATGTATCATTAAAATGAAATGTCTGTATATGTTAAGTACCTATGTGTATTCATTTGTATGATTTTAAAAAAAAATGATATATTATCTCAGTGTACATAAAATAAAAATCTATTCAAATTAATTATGTATGAATTAAATGTGTAAAAAAAAAATGATATGTATTTTCATTTCCATAATTCCTAAAAAATTAATTATTTTAATATACAGGGTGTCCCACCGGGATTTACACAGAGCGATATCTCCCGTGTTAATAGAGATAATCAACTTTTTTTTTTTTTATAAGACTCACAGAGCTAAAAACATTTATTTCACATTAGTTTGGTAAATACAAATGTTTTATTAAAAAAATTAAAAAATTAACTTTTTATTTCATAACTTTTGTAAAATTCGAAGATAGCCATTTTGTAGGGCTTGTTTTTCTGAAACTTTTGACGGTTCAACTTTCAATTTTCATCAACTTTATGATTTTTAATAATTTTTTTAGTTTATAAGAAAATAGTACTATTTACCCACGTTAAAATTTTAAATCGCCTTATCAGCTCGTTCCAATACCTAACTATTATTTTATTGTTACCATAGATAATAAAAGATAGTAATTATTTTATAAACCATAATTATTATCATCTAAACAATTAGACGTACTTCTTACCTACCCGGTGTTTATTAATCCATGAATTACATTCCGATAACATAAATGATCAATAATCAATTGTAAAATATACAATAGTTATAATTCAATTATTGATAACATTAATTATTATTGCGATTTAAGTACATTTAATGATTTTAATGCGATTTCTTCCAATAAAATGGACATTTCATTTGACAAAAAATTCAAATATTGATCACCAGTTGAATAAGAATACTGTATTATCATGTAAATAATATTTAAATGTCTTACTGTTGTATTTGTAAATTATTGTACTTTTTAAAAATCATCGTTTAAAAGCCGAATAGCCAGTGGCGTGTCCAGCATTATTTTTATGGATGGGCCACTATATTAAGTTCAAATATTGATTTTACCTCCTATTCATCCTATTTTTTAAACTAATTATATTTTATATTTTAATTTTGAATGACTAATTTTTATATTTTTATAAAAAAGGATAGCTTACCTTTTAATAGATCATAATAAATATGATATCGTCGTTGCCCCTTCATGCCACCTCAATACTACACAAGGGCGTCCCTGACTCTATTTTCAGGGAGGGGCGACTTTTAGATTTGTAATGTTGAGGAATCAAAAACAAACAAAAATAATTTAACTATAATAGTTAGGATTAAAAATAAATAAAAATTATTTTAAATGAAGCACTAACGAATTAAAATTATTATTCTATAAAACAAATTCTTTGAATCGTTTGTGTTCTGCAAATCTATCTATTATTTTGCACACATCTAGTGTACTACGTGAACTGTGAAGACGTATACGTGTACTACAATAATATCATTACTATTTATTATTTAATACGACTAAAAATAACATTACTTTTGCAGCATATAATATTAGAATCATACCGCTATAAATTTTGATTGAAATACCTAATCGAAAAATTATTTCCTTTTTCATAACAATTCATAAATCATATTTTCATTGAGCACCGGTCTTACACGGGTCCAGTGCTGTAAGATGTGGGTGGGCACATGCCTACCGGGCCCACCCCTAAACACGCCATTGCGAATAGCGTTAATTTATAAAAAAAATATTCATCATATTATGTAGATTGTTGTTAACTTATAATTAACTTTGTTATGGATTACATTTTTAAAGTTAAATTAAGATTCGTTTCACTATTCCATATTATTAATAATATTTTATACATAGGTATATATTTGTACACAAACTGACAAACATAATTAAATTTACCTATTAAATTGCCATCATAAAAATATGGACCAATTATTTTCCCATTTAGAATCCCACACCACACGTTTGTGCTCCACTTAATTTGGTGTTTCGTCTCACGCAACCATAGGGGTTTTGGTCAGTCCAATAATGCATATTTCGACAATTCATTATCCTGTTGTTGCAGAATTTTCTTTCGTCAAACCAAAATATTTTTGAATTAAAACTACTGTCTGATCTATAAATTTCTGAAATTTTCAGAATAAATATCATTCTTCTCTGAAAGTCAGTTGGTCTTAAACCTTGAACTAATGTCGCTTTATATGGATGTAGCTTATATTGTTTTAATTCTATATGAACAGATGATTTAGAATAGCCAGTTTCCCTTGCCAAACCCCTCGTACGTACTAACATGCGGATCAATATATGGTTTATCAATGCGGTTGCCATTATTTCAATTTCTTGTTGCTCAGTTATGTGCAGAACCTGACACCTTACCTTCGTTTTACGACACCCAGGTTAACAGCCTAAATTAATTTTATAAAAAGTTAGGTACTAATATTGTATAATTTGTATTGTATTAGGTATTTATGACAACTGATCTACGACAATGGCTTTCTAAATTAAGAAATGTTTTAAAAGCTGGTGCTTTTCTCTCTGGATACCTTTGTCTGTATAAAGCAGCAGCTTCCCTACAATTTTTCCTGACTTCACAATAAATTAATAACATGTCAATATATTCATAACTATTGTAAATAGCAGGCACTTTAAAAATAAATTAATTGCAATTAATTATTGTACCAACTTATAATTTAAGAAAAATAAAATATTATTAAATTAACAATTAAGTAAAACAAAGATTGTATTTTTCACTGTGAAGTTTAAAAAATATATGCAATATACTTATTGTTAATATAATTAATGTAATTCAACTATAAAATCACAATAAAACATTTTGTACACAATTACATAATATTTTATTTATCTTTGGTATCATACAATCTTACTTTAAGCTCAAAAATAAAATGGTAGGTATTGGTATTAAAAATCAATATGAGTGAATTATTTTATTATGCAATTGCATGTATGTATTGGACTTATTGGTAAAATTTATTAAGAAATACAAGTATATCATGATTCATGATAAAGATTTATTTATACAAATACATACATTGGAAATAAAAAAAATAATTCATAAATTATGAATTAAAAATATGTTTATTTATATAATTTACTTATTGGTATTTATCACCTTTATTTCTTAGTTACATCTTATTTAAAATTTAAATAATAGCGAGTATTAGTTAGCAAAAAATTATGAGCAATGAAAAACCATGAAACATAATAACAGTATTCATTCATACAGTAATATAATACTAACCAAAATTTCATATTTTTAAACAAATCAAGTGGTTGCAAAATGTGTACATTGTAAAAAAGAAACAAATCTTATTTATTTCATAATATTAGGGTTATAACATTAAAAATTATATTAGCTATATTACACATATTTCAAAATGTAGTACAAAAAAGTGAATAAAGGTAGATAGAATAGTTTATGAGTAACGACTTTAAACAAAATAAATTTATAACAAATATATGTACAAAATAAATTAAATTCATATCTGTGGCACGCACATTTAAGATGGTATTGTATGGTGTTGTTACCCTTTGACTACTGCATTAATAAGATGAAGTTGGAATTATCCATTATATAAACTGCATACATACATATAATTGTTCATTGAAATGATATAACTCCTTTATTTTTTTAACAATTATAAGTCCCTAATAGATTGCCGGAGTCATTAGTATTACGTGCTTCAGATAAACCTACAACAATCAGTTAGTAGTAGATCTAGGGGAGGGTTCCATGGGCTTTATTTTGGCCAAACTTTATCTTTTTATGTACACATTACTAAAATGTTCAGTTATTTTTTTTATTTTTTATAAGTACTAATTTTTGAAAAGGTTCTCCCCTGATCTGCTACTAATGTCAATGATGTTTTGTGCAATAGTCAAAGGGTAAAAATAAAATTAATGTTAATATTAATCAACATTTTTTTTACAAAATTGACCACATTCACTTAACCAACTAAAAATATAAAAGCATTTACTGACGGGTTGCATAATGCAGAGTACTTTTGTAAAGCTAAATATATCTTAGT
Organism: Therioaphis trifolii; assembly: GCA_027580255.1. Lineage (NCBI taxonomy): Eukaryota > Metazoa > Arthropoda > Insecta > Hemiptera > Aphididae > Therioaphis > Therioaphis trifolii. The sequence goes on from CM050404.1 coordinate 5,957,094, forward strand.
GACTAAGCAAACACAGTCAACAATTGTAAAAAAAAAACTTAATTAAGTTAACTCAAAATTAACATGAAGAAAGTGGTAATTAATAAAGATTAATAAAGAGGGCTCGGATTTTATAGCATTTACTTATTATTATAGAACATGGAAAAATTACAGAGTGAGCTACTACATCATTATAGTTTATACAATAAAGAATTTAAATTAGTTAAAATATATACATTTATACACAACATAATATACTTAATAGTTACATTATAATAGTAAATTATTATTTACTTATTTATTTTTGCTTAGTTTTCTATATGTTAAGGTTATATTAAGTATAGCACATAATATAATGCTATAAAATCCGGGCCCAGTTAATAAATAACGTAATAATACATTAATACATTGACACAATAAGGTCTAGAACTGTGTCAGAAAAGTTTAATACAAAATTCAGGCAATATAATTTGGTTAATATAATTGAGTTTTTTATTTTATGTACACTTAATTGGTTATACATTGCAAAATATTAATTAGGAAATCATCTAACTACTTAATATTAAATTACCAACTTTCATCTGTTCAAAAATAAACCATATTTTAACATGTTTTACATACCAATCACATTTAAAAAGTACATAGAATATTAGATATATTTTGGTAGGTAATATTTTTTAACAATTTTAATTTAAATTTCAGTATGAAGAATAAAAATAGATACTTGTTTGTACACATTATTCTAGCTCTTCTTATTTTTGATTTTTGATACATAGGTGGTACATCTATCTAAGATCTGTTGACCATACACCAAACACATACGACAGATATTTCTGAAATATTATTAATAGTTCACTAATTATTGTACTTGTACCTTTAAATAAGTTATTGATAATTACTTGTTTTATTTACATTAATTCATGTACTTGAATGAAACTTCCATAATGACTTGTTATGTCGCTGTATTTTTGATATATTTTTGATACTTGATTGACAGTTATTTAGTAGGTCCCTTTGATTATAGTCTACAGTTGGTTTTAAGCAATTTGTCAATTCTTATGTTTTGCATTTTTTTAATAAATGATGAAAAAGACATGCCAATTTGATTATTGATCAGACGTTAAACAGTAAAACGGTAAAATGATAAACATTTAACATAATACACCAATTTGGAAGAACAATTTTCTTTAAAATGCACATTAATTAAATGTCACTTGGCTCTCCGATTTCACACAAGAAAAACACGTGGAGTAAATAATACTAATACATAAAAAAATTGTGGTCTATTATTTAACGTTTAAGTGATATTATAAATACTAATGAACTTAAAAAGTAAAAATCACACAACAATTGTATTTTATTTCGAACATGTATTTTTTAGTTTATTAGTTATTACTGCATTCGTTAAAGGAAATTTGTAAGGTTAACTGTACAATTACGCCGATATAATCATAATGTTAATTACGAAATTTGTGCCGATAATGATAAAATATATCAATTAATAATTAATGATAATATAATAATAGCTACAAATGATAACAAAAATCTAATCATGGGTAGTAAAATAATTATTATCTTTTATTGTTTATGGTAATAATAAAAGAATTGTTAGGTATCGGAACGAGCTGATGAGGCGATTTAAAATTTTAACGTGGGTAAATAGTACTATTTTCTTATAAACTAAAAAAATTATTAAAAATCATGAAGTTAATGAAAATTGAAAGTTGAACCGTCAAAAGTTTCAGAAAAACAAGCCCTACAAAATGGCTATCTTCGAATTTTACAAAAATTATAAAATAAAAAGTTATTTTTTTAATTTTTTTAATACAACATTTGTATTTACCAAACTAATGTGAAATAAATGTTTTTAGCTCTGTGAGTCTTATAAAAAAAAAAAAAGTTGATTATCTCTATTAACACGGGAGATATCGCTCTGTGTAAATCCCGGTGGGACACCCTGTATAGTACGGTTTAACTTTAGAAACCAAATCAGACGTTTGAAAAAAGTATAAATTTAGCTTCTCTTTTTCAAATCAGACGTTTGAAAAAAGTATAAATTTAGCTTCTTTTTTTTAAAAAAAAATGTTGTAAAAGAAGCCAAATCAGCTGTTTGAAAAGAAGCTAAATCAACCTAGAAAACTACGGTCATCCATTTTTTTTTAGAAAAGAAGCCAAAATGATTTTTAAAAAGAAGCCAAATTTTTCGATTTTCATCGATGTTTTCCCGCTTAAAAAAATAAAACGTGAAATTCCACGGCCAGAAGCCCCATTTATATACTACTCAAGTGACTATGAAAACCTTTCAAATTTGGCGGGTAAATTCGAAGGCGTTTTAATCGCACGCGATTTAATCTCCTAGTGTGTATAACACCCACAAAAGCGGTTTTAAATCGCCGCGTTTTTTAGCCACGACCGCGCGCGATTAAATCACTCCGTGTGAAACCAGCTTTAACCACAGCTCTTGCGTCTTCGGCTAAGCGGCCCCAACACGATCAATAATATTGCCCAATAATTGATATTGCGCAATACTATTGACAGTCTAATATAGACATAGAAGGATTGTACAATATATTGAAGAAATCAAACTGGGTTGGAAATTTATTGCACAATACACAATATCAGGGTCGGACTGGCCTATGGTATGAACGTGAGATCGCACGGTAGGCCCCGAACGTGTGAGCCCTCACAGCTTTTCCATATTTCAAATAAAAATATATATGTTTTTCATTTATATTGTTGTTAATTTTATTCATACTTAAATGAATACGTGAGAACATGCTAGTGTACATGTATTACGTTACATGATACATGACGTATAGTTTTTCATGTCATATATTTAAATGCTATATTGCAAGGTCGTATTTTGTAATTATGCGCTCCAGGTAAGAAAAAAAATACGTATAATAAAATTACAGAATAATACTCTATACAATTACTCAATGAATAATAAATAGTGATATTTAAGAACGTCGATGTAGAATGATAAGGATAATTCACCAAACAACTATTCCCTATTGATATCAATAATGGTCAACACTGTGACTGGTAGACTAGAGCCACATTGAAAAAATTGATAATTATTTGGTTTTAGATATTATTTGGTCATGATATTTGACTATAAAAAAAAAAAAATTAATAGGTAATAATAAAAACAACGACGGAGTGGGGGGTGACAAGGCATCTTATTACCAAGCAGTGAGGTAGTTGGGATTTTGATGCCCAGGATACACATTTTTTATGCCCTCTTCCTCTCACCGGTTTTTATAGCATAGGAGCATTTTTTCGTATCCATAAGAAATCTTACAATACATGTGATTTGGTAATAGTATCATGCAGTATAAAAATCCATCGAGTGCGCTGGCATTGTACTCGTATATCGTAGGTACTTTCAAGTAGTACCCATGTCAACAAAGGAAAAAAAAGTAGTAAAAAAATAATATGATAAAATTATTTAAGAGAAGAAAAACGAAAATAATACAAAAATAATATTTTTCTTCACGCTTTTGATCTTGAAAAATTATCTATTATATTTAGACACAAATAATATTTTGACCAATTGTATAATGACAAAAAAATGTATGATTTGATAGTGATACTTGTGGTATCAAAAAACGCAAATCAATAAGAGTGTTAGTACTGTGTTTTGTTTTTGAACAGCCGATGACAAACAACGAACCAAAACACGCGCGCTTATTATGAAATGTGGAGATTAATAACACAAAATACCTACGTTAAGGAAGGCGAAAAGAAGTTTTCACTTTTTTGAATTAATTAAAAAACAGCATAACACTACAAACGCCAATGCGCGCCGTGTGTGTTTTTAAAAAAATACGCCGTTGGTGTATTTAAGAATGTACTATTTTGTGCACAAAAATTTTACCCATATTATATTCTAAAATAATGTTGTGAGTACGAAAAAAATAAAAAAATTCATACGGGCGAGGCCGGGTAATTCGACTAGTATATATATATATATATACTAGCTGAACCCGTGCACTTCGTTGCCCATCAAGTGTACTAACTATATGTGACTCAAGCTTTGTTCAATTCGTTATTTAATATTCGGTGTATGGTTTCAAAATTAATCTTAACTTTTCCGTTGCCCTGAATAAAAATTCTGATACGCCTTCAAATAAAGTATATATTGATAATGAAATTCAAGTATTCCATTGTAATGAATTGTTACAGATTGATATCAGATTGATATAATGCATTTTGATAAACAATGTTTTTCGTTTTGTTTTCTGGTGCAAAAATAAACAGCGAAGACGGTTTTCCAACACGCGAACTGGCAACGTACAGCTGCCCGTGCGAAAAACATGGAAATTCCAAAATGATCCCACAGACTTCCAACGATTGGCCTTGCGATTTATTGATTGTCATCGCAAAAGCCAATCTAACGGGAAACTGAATCCGCTTTAACTGAAATGGAAGATCTGTTGGAATGATCGAAATTCGTGGGATAAGGACTTCCTCCCCTTGGAAATTGCCCTTGATGATCACGTATTATGAGCATGTCTAAATTCATTAATGTTTCTTGCACTACGTGTACGCCGTCCAATGTTTGTTCTTCTCATAGGAGGCATGATTCAAGCATAAAAATTCTCTCCAAAAAACAATAGTCGTTTTTGATTGAAAAAGTTCATAGATAACATAAAACGATAATGTTTCAAAATAAAATGAATAATGTGCCAACTATTATATTTGTTTTCTCTAATGTTATAAGTGTCTATAATAAAAAATGTACATCACTTTCACGTTTATAATATGAAAATGGAAAAAGGAAAATAAAGTCGTAATAATAAATTAATAATAATAACAAAATAATGAACACAAAACTATAAAATAACTATAGAAACCATAGATTCTACTGATTGTACGTCGACGTGATAAATAATAATAAATAATACATCAGTATATAGAGATGTCTACGTCTACCATAGAGTAAATAAAGGCAACGGTATCGAGTTCAAATCCCAGACATCAATAAATAGTTTTTGCAGTTTTTCTAATTATTCGGTTGACTTTTAAAAAAATTTCTTTAGTAAAAACCTTCTCCTGGCAATTATGAACATCTTAAAAAAAATTTGAGCAAAATCGGCCCAGCCGTTCTCAACTGATGCAATTTCGAATTTTTTGTCTCCATTTATATATATATATATATATATATATATATATATATATATATATATATATATATATATAGATATATATATATATAGATATATATATATATATATATATATATATATATAAAATAAATATTATGTATTTATATATAAAAACAAATATTTTTAATTCAAAATGTGTAATATATACAAAAGATATAGGTATAAATATATATATATATATATATATATATATAAAAATCATATGGATAATAATTGTTAGTGTGATGACTCACGTTGTGTTGTAATAATTTAAATCACAAAAAATTAGCCGCAAACCTAATCTTCGGAGACGATGACCACTATTGGTTGATATTCCTCATTGGATAATCGGTGTTTGTCAATGGACTTATGTATTTCGCGCAAAAATATAAGTGATCGATTTCACGCATCAGCATGTCTCTAGAATTTTCGTTCAATGATCTTAATTTGGTTGCGAGTAAATCCGTAAAGAGCGAACATTCGTCTTTTTCTTGAACGCTCTTTTCGTTTATGGCATTCTCTATTGGACGAATTTCATCACTCCGGCTGAGAGTCGATTCGACGCAACTCGTTCTTTTACGTTTCATTGATATTACGTCGTCTTCGTGCGATCGTTTTAAAGCTCGTGACGCAATTTCGCATTCTTCTCCGTCATTTCCGATATTTTCACACCAGTCTGTCTTGTCAACGTCAGAATTTTCACTGATACTATCGTCGTTTTCGTATTGGGCGTCGTTCACTTCGCACACAGGATTCTACACAAAGTTTTTTCTTACAAAAATATAGGCATATCAAGTATAACTTAATCGTTAAAACTCATAAATCATAATTATAATTTTTCAAGTCAACATGATTCTTATTAAAACCGGTTGTAACATTAAAAAAAATTCAAAAATTCAATTATTATATGCAAGCACTGACTAATACGAAAAGCTTTGAAAAATCGCCGATGACTATATATACGTTAATAATTTGGGTTGTATAAAAAGTCGTAAGATATTGATTATAAATCAAAAGATTTTTTAAATTTTTGTATCAATTACGTGATACTTTATTTCTATTTTCTCACCAGGAAAAAAGGTTAATTAAAATAATTGTCAATAAATTAAAATTCGTTTAAACTATAATTTATGCAGTACAATTCGACAAAATTTTTGTTCTCAACATTAATTCAGATACGTATAGAGCTAGCAAATTCGATGACAGCTACCTTATTTGGGTGTTGTTGAAAGAATTGCGCGGGAGAGCGCTCAAAAGCCACCCGATTCGGACGAGTAGGGACATTACCACGTTTACGTTCACCCCCACATCCGGTGGTCCCGTATTCGTTCTTGGGTGGAACATTTTACCAGACTGTCGGGATTGAAGACCACCTCGATATCCGGACCCTCGTGGAATCCGCGGTTGTTCCGGGTGTCGGATTACCGACCGTTCCTGACCGGGTTCCTGGGACACCCCGAGTTCTAGGTATTAAAAAATGCTCTCATTCGGCTATAAACAAAATGTATTACTCGTGTTTTCTTTGATTGCTTGTGATCGTATGCGGCTTCCAGCAAAAACGATACCATCGTTTTGTACGCAAACCAATCGGAATTATAACTGTAGACATCGTATGGAATACCGCTATCGTTGATTCTACGCAATATTTTTCTGAAACTACCCATCAACGAGTCTTTCTTATTTTTCAAATTTTCCATGGTACATTCAAAACTCAGTGAACTTTTGATGTCCGTCCACGCGTTCGCAACCGCTTGTCGGTTTTGATGGTCGCCATTAGCATGGTTCCAAATCACAGGATGTTCTTTGTAGAGATCCAAAAATTCCAAAGTATTTTCATTTGACCACTTCATGTTTACAATAAATATATCAATACTAATAAATCTATTCGAAAGGTGTACAATGATTTTGTACAACTAGTTTCGTTACGCCATTTATAATACTCAATCGAAAATAAATCATTACCATAGATACACACTGAAACGCGCATAATATATTCGGCGGTACACACGGTACTGAAATCATCACCATCTAGCCGAATAACAGGTGAAAAATAATTATAAATTTTGTAATACAATGATACAAGGCGAGTTTTCGTGAACCATTGTGATTTACGAGTCACGTAAGAGGCGCTTAACCTAAAAACGTCGGTTAAATGCTATACGCAGAATCGTCGAGTCGATTAATATTTGGCGGATGATAATTAAAATAACTACACTTTAAGGCAAAAAGACTCGATACATTTGAAATTTATGATTGACGAACAACTCACAGTCAACAAACGAACGTGAAATTTGAGATACAGGTTACTCTTAACTTCTGAATGTGCAACAAGAAAGGATTTCAAAACATTTCGTGTTCAAGGGGATTAATTATTAGTAATAATTCACCGACAATGCGTATTATATCTGGATTTTCAGCTATCTGTGACCCGTTCGTTTTGTGGGGTTTAGTAATATTCCATACGAAACATAGCAGGTAAATGGTTACATAATATGTAAGTTCTTACATGGGAAAAAATTGTGTTATGATAATTTCTTGGGTGTTGCCGATTTAAAGTAGTTTCTTACGTACGGATATGAACAAAACACGTATTTTTATTTTCAATTAATCTTTCACTACCCGTGTACAATTTAACCCGACACTTATTATGTACACGCACATACATATAGGGGAAGGCGGGGTTAGTCCGTACGAGAGGCAAAACCGTATGATAAGGTTTTTTGAACAATAAGTCCAGATAGAAAAAAAATTATTAATGTTTATTTGTCCATGACCGTTATTTTTATTGTCATCGATAACTATTAACCTCATTTTTAACAAATTACCGCTCAAATTCTTGTTATCACAAAATATGTGTAATCACTATTTTTTTTTCATATATTGTCATTAAAAACTTTTATACTTATAATTGTTTGATGTGAAAAAAACTGCATCAAATTACGCAAAATTAAGTACAGATTATTTAATGATATAATATGGAGGAATGTTGCTTATACTTTTTAGTTAATTGCTGTTAATTTGAATACACCTACTGTGGGGAAAAACCGTTGGGGCAAAAGCGTATGCTATACGGAATTGCCCCAGCGTTTTATACGTGGCTATATTATTACGTGCTATAATTTACTTGATAACTTTATATTTTTATTAAAGATGGTTCGTAATTATGTACGTAATTATGAACCTATATTACTTCATAAAGAAATTAAAATATCGCTTTATATAATTATTTTGTTTCGTTTTAAATATTGGTAGGTAGAGACCTACCTATTTATCTTATTTTATAATACGTATAAGTATTAAGTTTAATGTTTATTTTATTTTCATTATTTTGTTACTTACATGAATATTTAAACATGTTGGTTTAAATGTTATTTAAAAAGTTTGTTATGTAAGGTTACAGATCGTAAAGAACTACCCTACAAAATTTTGTTCATAATAAAGTAAAAGTAATAGTTGTTTAATTAGTTTTTTTTTTTTTTTATTCTATTGTAAAAATGCAAAATACTTTACTCAGGATTTTTAATTGGGGAGGGAGGATATTAATATGTATTGCAAAGAGTGCTTATTATATTTCTACTATTTTAGATCATAAAACCATCCATACGGTTTTGCCCCAAGACTAATACGGTTTTACCCCACCTATGGGGCAAAATCGTATTTTTTAGTACTTTCAAAATTTGGATTTTTTTTTGAGTTTAAGTTCAGATTTTTTGAAAATGCTTCAATATTAATGAAGCTAACAATATTTGTGATATATTAACGCAATCCAGTTTCAAATTTTTCAAATGTTGTAAGTTTTACAGTGCCTAGAAGTTAGTAGTACGGTTCTGCCCCGCCTTCCCCTACGTCTATTCGTTTTAGTAGTGTGTTTTTATTTTATTCAACTAATAATTATTATGTGATAAACGATTTTTTCTTTTTTCACTATAATATTATATGTAAGAAATTACGTCGTTTTTATAAATTATTAAATAAATGTTAACACTGTTAAAAATAAACGAGTACGAGATTAGACTTAATGAATTTTCGATATTATCTCGTATCAAAAATAATAAAAATAAGTTTAAATAGTTGGGGCATCCGATAATAAATATTTAAATACACTTGTACATATTTTCTGTGTTTTCGTGCAATGCAGGAACTTACACACGGGTGTGTTTTTTCCCCGTAGGGAATTTACGTACGTATATCAGTAGGTCGTTTTCACCTGCTCTATGTCGTGTAGGAACTCACATTCGCCCCTTTTTGTCCGTCAATTATGTGTCAGATACTTTCGTGAAGGTATAAATCGTTCCGAAGAGTATATCGATAGAAATAAACCCACGCTATGTATACCGAGTTTATCGTATTAGTCAATAACTTTTAATAATACAAATTTATCACAATGTTTAACGATAAAATGCACAGCATTAACAGAATGCGCATTGGGCACACGTCACTAACACACCAGTATCTGATGAAGAAGGAAGACCCACCTACATGCGCCAGTTTTGGTACTCACCTTTTAATCAAACACATCATAACCGAATGTCGTTCATTTGAAACGGACAAAAGAGAAGCAGGGGTTTCAAAATTAATAGTATATAACCTTGTAACTTGTATATGTAAATAATGTGTAACATTTAAAACCTTTGTACGGCCATAGACGCCGAGGCTTATTTTCTAAATAAAAAAAATAATAAAAAATGCATAGCATGACACCACAAACGTCAATGAGCTCCATGTGTGTTTTTAAAGAAATGCGCCAGCGTTGTAAATAAGAATGTACAGACTGATTGAGTATTAGAACTGTTTTGTACACAACAATTTTACCAGAATAATTTTCAAAAATAATATTGTAGGTATGAAAAAAATAATAAAAATCATTTGGGCTAAGCCGGGTTCGATTATAATACACATATAGTTCCTAATTTTCATAAAATTAATTTTTTGAACATATTTCAATAAAATTAGTATTTTATTTTAGTGAAAATTAAAAAAAAATGCAAGTATTTTATCGTTAAACAAATGTGAAGTCTAACCTATATAATTCTAAAATATAACATTTTTTTTTTTTTTTATTGTTTCTTTAACAGTTAAAGGTTTATCAAATTGTAAAATAAATTTATATCTGCTAATCGTTAAACCTATAATTATGTTCAATTAATATGATTTATAAATACTAGGATTTTTTTAGATATTTATCAAATGTATAGTTAAAACTTATTTAATGAATTGATAAATAAATACACCTCATTTTTTTTAAACATTTATTTAAAAAATATACAATCAGTAAGGTTAGTTTACAATAGGCATATATGCGGTGTTTGTGTGTTTTACGTGAGTTTAAGTGATTTTAAAGAACTACCAACCAGTAGTACTTATGGCGTGAAGGATTTTGTGTGGGTATGAGGGTTATACACCTCATTTAAAATAAAATTATTTTTCATCATTTTACTGAAATATTTGAAGGTGAGTGAATTGAAAATTTCACTTTAAATATTTCATTCTCAGAAATCTTATAAATATACATATTGTGCGATATTTCACTGTTCCTTGATATAACTGTTTCTGACGGTTTGCCCGCTCATTTGTATAATATTTTAATATACTTGTTTAACAGACCGTAACGTTAATATATCAATTAATTAATTTCATAACCGGTAAATTCGACATGTAATTGTTTGTTGCTAAAAACAAAAACGAAATAATTCAACACATTTAAATTTACATGTACCACTTTAATATTCATCATGAATAATAATTCAGCCATTCAAGGCTATACATCAATCAAATCATTATTGGGTAATTTATGTAAGAAAATTTAGTATGATATTTTTTTCTAATGTGTTTAAAATAAATAATATGGTATTAAGTGATATTATTGGTTTTCAATCGTTTTATAGTTTACGAAAACGAATCGTAGAAATCCATTTTTGATAGCCTCTTTAGTTTCTTTTTTTTTTTAACAAAAGCTAATTTACAAAGAGACCAACGATTGAAATATACAATAACTAAAATTTGAAACTTAAGTGAAATAACATTTTAAATGATAAAATAAACAATAAACCAACCTTGAGATTGCTTTCCAAATGCTGTGATAATATAGTGTTATTTTGTGCATTTGTGATATTAACGAGAATATTTCTTTTGTATTACAGACGAAGATGTATTGGTCGCCGACGATCGGAAGTCAAAACTCAAAACACCGCCATATTAGAAATACCAGCAGTTCGTACTCGACTCGGTGACCGCCCTAGTTGTGTGACAAAACAAAAATTATTGATAGAAAACATTTTTGTTAAGCTCTCCCGGCCAATAAAATTCGCTCTAAAAACCACTAATCAAAATTAACCTATTAAAAAAAATAATAATAAAAAACTATTCTAAAAATGTTTTGAAATAACTCTGAATGATTTTTTTTTTTAAACAACATACTTTTAATAGCACATTCCTGCCTTAAGAAAACATTGATTTCTTTTTTTTTCTTAAAATTTCCAAAATCCAAAACGATTCAATCGAATAAAGCGTTTATGACAACGCAAAACATCTAGGAAAACAATAAAGGTTCGTAAGTCGTTTACGGTATACACGCTATGAATTCTCGTGTCTGTTAGATATATATTATTATCATATATATTATACTCGACGACGTTAACGCCGTTCGCATCAAACGTTAGTAGCTCAGACTAGACGAATATCGCGGAACGTAGTTTTGTTATCGCATCATCAACCTTGATAGCATTTCAAGCCGCCCTTACAGAACACGGGTTGAACGCAACAACGGGCGCGCGTCGAGATAGCGAAAACGTCAACAGCCTCCGCAGCCTCCACGGCTTCCGGCAGCGTACCGCCGTCGGGCGAATCTCTCGCGGTGTCATGCGCGGCGGAGGCGGAGATCGCGCGTCCCTAAAGCCGCGCATACACTAGACCCGAACCGGCCGAATCGACCGAACCGAAAAATATTCGGTTCGAATTTTTTCGGGTATAGCTGCATTGAGTGTCCCCGAATTTTCGTTCCGAAAACAAAGTTGATAGCTAAATATATAATTAAATAATCATATTATGTCGTGACTTGTGATAATAACTAGAGTAAACCATGTATTGTATTTTCTACAATCAGTTTTTGACAGTTGACGAATGTATCGCATGGTGTGCAATGTACTTACTAGTAATATTTTATAAAAATAAAAAAATATGGAATATAATAGTTCTTCAGATGATGAATGGGATTCATTTTTATTAGAGAGCCCCATCTTCAAATCACGGAAAAGATATTGGGTGCATAAACTTTGGCAACAACGAGATGATAGTGGTGAATTTCAAAATGTGTGCACTGTTTTAAAAAATTACCCATCCAAATTTTATAATTACTTTCGTATGGATATATCAACGTTTGAATATATTTTAAACGCCATAAAAAACGATTTGACAAAATATTCAAATTTTAAACGCTGCATTGAGCCCGAAGAAAAATTAGCTGTTACTCTCAGGTAAAGTTATTTTGATTTTATTAATTTATTAATATAATATAATATATTAACTTTTATTATAACTTATTATTTAAACTACTATTATTATTAAAAATATTGTACACTTACATAACTTTATATTAATTATTGACACTCGTTTGTAACTACTATTTATAAATTAGTGTACGAATATTGGCAATCTTATTGGAGTACTTCCATTATAACTTTCATCTTTTTTAATGAATCCATTTTTTTTAAACTTGGCAACAAACTCATTAAAAAGTGGTAATCTTCATCACTATCAGCATTCTTTTTCGTTTTAAGACGTTCTTCAAACAGTTTTATTGTTTTCCGTTCGATTTCTGTTGCTTCTGTTTGATACGATTTACGTTTCGAATGTTTCCTATATTGAGGTGTTGTACTTTGCACGCTAGGAATATTATTCAACCCAACTTCTTCATCTTCGTGTTCATTTTGTTTAACATGCTCATCTTCATCAGTTAAATCAAGTTCGCTCTTATTATCAGAATCGTCGAGTGTGGGAATTATAGGGTCTCGAGGTATATTATTGGTCGCTGTATTTCTAGGTGTCATATTATCTTTCAAAAATAACAACTGATTAAAATATGGCCATTTTGAGGATTGTGGTGTGAATCCTTGTCCAGATTTAACTAATCAACTACTATCGGAAAACCAATGTGAAACGGTCGATAAAATTGTAGATAAAACGCACGTTTTCAAAACATATATATTAAAATATCACTAATAAAATAATTGGGTAATAGGTACACAAAGATGTTATTAAAACACCAAATGTGATATGACCACAATATTTCATTTATTATCAGCGTCTCAAATCAAGAGGTAGGACCTATACATAGAATAGTACCGCTAATTTTCGGCCGAAAAATTTAAACGAATTTCGGTTCGGTACAAGTGTATGCACTCACATATAAAATCGACATTTTGATTTTTTTCGGTTCGGTCGGTTCGGCCGGTTCGGGTCTAGTGTATGCGCGGCTTAAAGACGTCGTGCGGCGTGGTGATGGCGCCGCTGCTGTGCGCGTTGTGGTCGTCGGTCGACGCGTGCCGCTGCGCTCCCGCGAGTCCGTCGTCGTCGGCCGTCACCGGTCCCGTGTCGTACGATCTGCGTGTCGAGCCCGACGTGCGCGGCGCCGGTTCGAGATCGCCGTGACCGCGTCCGCGCGCGCCGACGTCGTGACGCTGAACGCGGTCGACCTGGACGTTACCTTGGTTACCCGAAGGACCGTGAACGGCTCGAAACCCACGTGGCCGGCCACCTGTCGCCCGGCCGCGTGTACGTGGTGACCATCGCGTACCGCGGTCCGATCCGTGATGACAACACCGGCTTGTACATGGCCTCGTACGTGAAAGACGACGCGACCGGGTGGGTGGCGTGCGACGACCCGGAACGGGCGCGTGTGTGATTTGAAAAAAAAAAAGGTTACTTCTAGTCTGGTCCGCGTCTAAAATTCGAGTTATGCGATTTAAGCCACGACCGATTACAGAGTGTGTACAGTGCCATACTTGAAAATGTATTCCCGAATTTCGTTTTGAAAACTCAACGCGGATTTATTCGATTTCTCATCGTATGTTGTTTGTTCTATTAAACTACAATATAGCATCAATGAAGACCTTATAGTTTTAAAAGCTATTCGTAGATTAATGCTATAAATGCATTTAGTTAAAAATATAAGTTAAAACATTCATATAATTTTTTGTTCGATATTATAAATATAAGATTAACTTTTATACATATTTAAAATAATAGGAATTTTTTGTATATTGCATTTTTGAATATACTTACTTGCACTTTTTTTTTTTGGTTTTTATTTTTTGCAATGTTTTTTCGAATACTTCTCCAATTATTTCCACCGAACTGAGAGGGCACATTCCGTGCTCCGTTGGCACGGTTAAGTCAAAATCTATACAACATTTTAACATCTAACAACATCAATCATTTTAACAACATCTAACTCAACATTTTATACATATTGAGTCAGAACTTTTTGATAAATGCAATAACTTTTATCGTCAAAATTGCATTTAAAGATTTCTTTTGTATTACTGAAATTCTAACTGTGAAATTTAAAATTTACTTCTACCATTTGGTCAAAAGTTGTTCAAAATAGCCATTTTGTGAAACGGACTTTTGAAAAATGTGCTTAAATCTCTAATAAATATTAATCCATTGATTCGATACAACTTTTTTATATTTGTAAAAAAGATTTTGTGTAAACAATATCGTATTTTGCATGTATTTATCACATATTATTATTACATTTCACAATTAATTACTGGCTGATCAAAATGTAAATCATTCAAATATTTTTGTTATCACTCGTAACTCAACCTATTATAATTCGCTAATTAAAATTGATATTAATCACTATCAACCAAAAAAAGTTTTTTTTTTTTTTTAATGGTAAAATAAAATTTTGATGAAAATATGAAGGAATGAAATGAGTCCGAAAAATCAAAAAATATTTTGATACGATTTAATTTTATCGCAGTACTACAATATTTATCAAAAAAATAAAAAATAATAATAATAATTAAAAATAAATAATATAAAAATGGCATTGCATTTTTAAAGTAGATTTGACGCTCCTGTATATTTTAAGATAAAATGTATGGATAGCGAATACAATCTCAGATATTTAGAAAATAATAATTAATATCATTTGCATGTATGTGTGTTCCGTAGAGGAAGGCATTGAAAAAGGATTAAACGAATATTGAGTAACAGTTACAGATATAAATTTAAACACATAATTTTGAAGAAGTTTTTGTTAATCGTGTTTATAAAATAATAAAATTTACATGATTGAAAATAAATAAAAACTAATATCGTAATGAATATTTTAGTAAAAATTACCATTTCTTTAATGCAAAAACTAATTGCTTCGTAATGCATTTTTTGATTGGAAGCTTAGAAATAGTTTTGAAGACAATTCTCATTATTTTCAGACCTGACAATAACACAGAAATGGTTTACTTCGAGATCACTCCGCCGATGTCCACCAACTCGTTAGCTTTTTACACCGGCGATTTCGTGGTGATCAAGAATGAAGCGAACATCACGGTTTAAACGCACGTAAAATTCGTGAATCAAACCGAATACATGGGAAACCTGTAACTATGCGCTTGGGAACACCTCCGAGCGATGGAGGAGTATACGGGCGTCGAATATACGCTTCCCAAATTGGACCTGTTGGCTGTGCCGAATTTGAACAAGGGAGCCATTTAGAGTTGGGGAATGAATATGTACATGTACGTACATAGACCTGGTACCATACTGAACATGTTGACTGTTCCTTTTCAATATCAATCAGACTAACGGTGCTTTTTGCCTTGTTTTGTTTTACGACAAAAGCAAAAGTTTTACAACGAATATTGTCGTCGATACAGAGAAAAGAATCTTTTATTGCGAGAAGAATCGAAAACGAGCATGGAAATGGAAGCTGTACAGCCGATACAGCACGAGTTTTCGTACCAGTGGTTCGGTAACCTGGTGACCTGTTCGTTGTGGACACACTTGTGGTTGAACGAAAGTTTCGGCACTTATTTCGAATATTTCGCTATGGGAATGGTACGGATGCTGTGGTTTATGATTTGACAATAACGTAATTCTTTATTTAAACGTCCGTATTTCCGAGTCGATTTGCGTTTGATAAATAATGATTTCAGGTGAGGACCGAGTGGCATATGGAAGAACCTTTTGTACTGGAAGTACACCAGCACGCCTTGAATTACGACCAGTCTTTAAGACGGTCGATTTCCGGAGTAGATAATGACAACATTGAACTTGAAGAATTTTTCGACACTATTACGTACAGCAAGTCGGCGTCTGTGCTGAGAATGTTGAGATACTTGGTGACTGAAAATCTATTCAAATTTTCCGTTCGAGATTATTTAAACTAAAAATTGAATACCGCTCCGACATTTCATGAAAGATTTATTTTAAACAAATTTAATGGATATGTATTGTTATTGCACTGACGCACTCAATTTAAATACATAAATATACAAGAAAACCGATCAATTTAAGCGATATGGATAGCGAAAATTGCGGAACCATGTCTTAACAGAATTTATTTCTTATTTATTAGTTATGTGTATTTCTTTAGTGTATATTTTGATAATTTAACACAGTAACACGTACTTATATGCTATTTTACAATATATTATTTAATTCATTACTATATATTTTTGTAATAAAACAAATATATGATGTTTACTAAAATATCGGCGGTCTTGTTCTCCCCCCTTACCATTTGCAAGTGAACTTGAATATAATATATATAGACACAGTGAAATCTCTTATAACAGACACCGCTAAATAGCGGACGTTTTTATAAGAACGTGGATATTTTCACCTCTTTCATTTGTTCTTCTAAATAGCGGACACTTATATATAATGGACAATATTTCAGCGACTGAGAGGGTTCGGTATTTATAGGTTTCACTGAGTGTATATATACATAAATTGCTGTTTGTGTGACCGATTAAATTGAATGCATTGCTTAGAATACCCGATAACATCAAAGACGCGGCGTTCTGCGAAGGGGTGAAAAGAAGTAACGGCTCCAATACCTTCTACCGGATGGTCGACATGCATGAAACGACGGCATCTTTCTCCGAGAAGTCTTCCGCCGAAGAAGCTCTGACGTGCACCACTAACACTACTCTTTTGTCTGAGTACGTATACTATATAATATGGTTCAATGACGTCTTCGCTCCATTGGTTTTTAACTCTCAAGTCGAGAACCGTATTGAATAACTAAGTGCTTAATACCGAATATCCGTTCGTATCACCTATATTCAGGGCCCATATCTACCTATATTCATAATGTTTACTGCCAAAATTAATTTCAATGTCATCCTAGTATCACGGAAAAAACATAAAAAATGTCGTTCAACATATTATGTTTACTATATAAGAAATTTAAATCATTTTCGTAGTACCTGTGTATTATAATTCATGATTTTATTTCAGATACGAAAAATCAAAATTAGATTCTTTAAAAGGACCAGTTCCGAAATATGGCTCGTCATCTTCAATGTTTTCACTGTTAGCGGTGCCGTTGGAATTCTTATCTCCAAATTTTAAGAAAGTTTTAAATAAGTTGTTCAATAATGTTGGTGTTGGTGATTATATTTATTCAACCATGATGACCAACAATGTTAAAGTAAGTCAAATTTTTCAAGTAAATTAGTCTTCTTTTCAACTTATCAATTAAAGTAATTGATATTCGTTTGTAAAACTCGAAATAAATCTTTTTAATCGAAAGTTAAGTATTTGCCATTGGAGATTTTCATGAAAACGTAGGTACTTACACATTATAATATATAGCTGGATTACTAGTTACCATCGGGTTTAAGTATAAAAAAAATTAAGGAGTAAGTTTGATAATATTTTCAAATTAAAGTTCTGGGTGACTCGCTCAAACATTCCACATCGGTTTAAATTACTCTAAGCAAATATACATTAAAATGTCTTGATGTATCATTATTGTTTACAATAACACGCAATGAAAAATAATCTCAATTCTGTAGTTTTATTAATTTCCATCTGAAAAAAAATATATATATAAATATTTTTCATATCTATTGGTTCCAAATCGGCGTTACAAAATTAAACGTTTTCATTATTTTTTTCAACATTTAAATAAGATTTATGTAGTTTAGTACACGTTTTACTGTGATGGAATTTTCAAATGACTTAAATAATACATTTTTTTTTTTTTTTTTTTTTGTAATTTTAACTCCTTGAAATCGGTAAAAATTTCTTCAATTTTTTTAATGATATAATCGAATGTACAAATCATGTGATTTTATTATTGTGTTATGCACAGATGGACAGATGTAAAAACGAAATATTCAATCGTTTAGCCATAAAGTACCGATGGGACGATAACGATGTAATAACTCGCCATAGATAGCTAGTC
This sequence comes from Therioaphis trifolii, assembly GCA_027580255.1. Lineage (NCBI taxonomy): Eukaryota > Metazoa > Arthropoda > Insecta > Hemiptera > Aphididae > Therioaphis > Therioaphis trifolii. The sequence continues at coordinate 5,975,646 of CM050404.1, forward strand.
CATCGTATACATCCATACGATACCTATGTACTGATATGTATATTTTGTATCCTTTACAATAAACAATAAACTGAAATACCATTAAATAGTAATATTGTTCAACATTTTTCATTTTTTTTTAAATCTTTGAATTGTGATTAATATATTACTTTGACATTTTAAATGAATCAGCTCCGTAGTTTTGGTTGTAAGCCAGTCATTCAAGATACGCTTGATTATACTATTTTACATAGATGATAGATTTACGAATTCGATATGTTTTTATAAATCGTAATTATTGAGGAATAATAGAACGTAAAACAGTGAATACTTATTTGTATATAATGACGGTGAGCCTAGATCAATTGATTTTCAACCAGAATTGTTAATTTCCAAAATCTTAAACTCTGTCACGATCATATTATGACTTTGTCGAATATTTATATTGTTACCTTGATATTTTTGTCATCTCAATGTTCCATCGTTTATTTTTTGTGTTTAAAATGTTTGTTTATTTGACTATCAAATTGTTTGTCCAGTGTTTTCAAATAAATAATTACTATAAGTAAATTTAAACAGCAAATTACTCGTTATGATACAATTATGGCAGAATAGGCAAAGTTTAAGGCTGTTTCAGCCATAGACATAATATATCAATAACAATAATAATAATAATAATTATAATATAAACAATTATTATAAATCATAAAAGTTAAAAAAATTTTTAGAAGAAAAAGAAAGTATACCAATTTGACGTGTTTTAATGGTAATATTATAATATTGAGCTAATAGTAAAATCAACAGATTCCGATTATTAGTTATAAAATATATAATATGTGTTATATATAAGTAATTTAGGTACGTAGAATGTCTTTGAAATGTATAACATGTTATGATTAATGAGCACCTAGGTAATGAGTACACGAAATTATTTCATTACAATGACCAAAAACAGCTATTGAGTAATATAATTTGTTTAAATAGATAATAAGAAAATCATGTTCATGAAACATGGCAAAATATAGGTACAGTAAATTGATAATCATTTTTCGTCTTTTATTACAGATCGACCATTTCCGGATGAGGATCAATGCGTATTCCAATGAAATCAGCCATTGGTTGTTTAAAAATCGAAAAAATGATTCATAAACTGTAACGTTACGTCGTGTTTTATTGTTGAAGGGTTATCTCATTATCATAATTTTTTCCACGATCGGTTATGTCAATAGTTGTTGCTTTTATATTTCAAATTAAAACTATGATTTTATAGATTTGATGGAATTTTCGCGTAATCGTTTCCTCATTTATACAGTATGAGCCTAATAATATTGTTTTGAACATTCCATTAAACCATTATTTTATATTCCATTATAACAAGTCTAGGTTTGACTTTGGCGTGAAAAAACGTGGAATTCTTTTGAACATTAAAATGACGGAATAGTATTAAATTTAAAAAAAAATGTTATTAATTTATAGAAGTAAATTATAATTCAAATGAATAATTACTTATAAGTATATAATCCGATGCGGAGTGAAGCGCGTGACAATAGTGTATTTCATATTCACACGGCCAACTCGTATAAAACTACGAATGCAAATTTAAATCAATCCGTATGAAAAGCTAAATATTTTCTACAAAGTGAATTGAATACATATTTTCGAGTTGAAATTCGAATTGAAAAATCTCTGCGTTCTTGTTTGAACGTGTTTTAACCCGAAAGAACGTCGTATTGTAGCAAATGCCGTATCGTCGGTTTATTAGATCAAGTGTTTGTAACACAGGTTTAAATACCATAACGGGTTTTCTACCGTATTCAATTTATATACGATGCGTAAATATTTGTTTGTAGAGATACAAAATTATGTTTGTCGATACCACGTCTACTTCATAAGCTACATTACGCAAACCAACGTCGGTGTTCTATTTTGAATTTCGTGTACGAAAACGTAATATTCCGTGATCACCAATATTTGAAAATGCTATCACAGTTACACGGTTATCGGCAAACTCGTATAAGGCTTGTTATTTATTATACCAAGTCAAAAAAACCGTGATTTAACTTTATAAATCAATATTAACACTACATACCGAATTATACTGTCCCTTCACACTAAATAATTTTTAGATTCCGAATGAAGAGAAAGATTTATTGGTTTTTAAAATGATGTTTTTTTTCGTTCACAATTTTTGGTGCCATAAATTTAGGCCAAAAGTTTCATCCGGTGACTCTATAGAACTAAAATGTAATGTAGCTGGTTCTTCGATGGTCCATTTTTCTCCCCTTTCAGTAATTTTTCAATACATGTATAAAGACTGCCAGAAATCTAGTAAAAACAACGAAATTTGCCGTAAATGACACTTTCACTAAACCGATTTTTTAAATAGTTATTTAGTTATAAATCCAAAACTAATGTTGCTAAGAACTTGAAATTTTTATTGTATATTAATGACATTTTTTTTTTACATACGTTGCCAAAATTTAACGAAAATTGACAATTTTCGAGCTGAAAATAAAACTTAAACCTCGTTTTTGTAGTTTATCTCTGAAACAATTTTTAAAATTTGTCAAAAATGTTTTCAAAATGTATTATATAATTATACTCGTACACTTAACTAGCGAATAGTGAAAAACATTTTAAAATCACGAATCAGGGTTTTTTTTCATAAGCGCTTAAAGAATATTAACACACGGTTTTTACGGAATTGATTGATTCCTTTTAAATTGATCTCTGATAAAGTTTTTAATATTTAACAAAATATTTGAAAATTTAAAATGATCCTACTCATAATATATTTCACCGACGACACAGAAACAATTTCAAAAAATCGTGATTCAAAATTTTTTTGTAAATTATTTTACGATTTTAACGAAATAGACTGTTTTTAGATTAATTTTCAATTTTAAATGAGTATGAAAGATTATTGAATTTCCAATCATTATCAATTTTTGGATTCAGATAGAAAAACATGTTTTAAATCTTTCGATAAAAAAAAAGTGTCTTTTGTTTAGAAAAGTTTTAAACGGTTTCGATGAAAAAAAAATTACAAACATATTAAACTAAAAACAATAAAATCAAAAAGACTATAAGAAATATTTTAACTTTAAAAAATTATTTTTACAATTATTAAGCTTTGCTAAGAGTCGTTTAACTAAAGAAATGATTTATCGTTTCTTTCAAATTCAATCATACCCCACAATCATTAACTTTTCTAAGGAGTGAAGAATGCCCCGAGGTGCATAGTACACATGTTTTGTAAAAATTTTACATCGCACAAGAATTATTAAACTCTGGTGCTGAATTCGCATATAATCATTCGATATTTTGATGTATTAATGTAATCTAATCTAGAGGCGTCTACGGCGTGACAAAAAAAGTTATCGAGTTCGTATTATTTTCTTATTATTACTCGTTTATGAATATTTATGAATCGCGAATGTATAATTTACTAATTAATTCTTTTACGTGTCTTTAATTAAACGTATACGAGAAAATGCAACACGTTTATCAGTCGCACTTTGAACTCACGTAACAAAGTCTTGATATGAACTGATATTTGGAATCTGACTACCTGTTCGACAGTAAGTGCATAACATTAATAGAACGAATGCAGATCACGTTACATTTGTTGTTAAGTGAAAATTCGATTACTTTTCACGCACAGTCCATCGTGATTTAAGTTTTTCATTATAACGTATTTAAAAGTTGTAGTTTTACTATTTGAATCGATTAAAAAATTACTGACTCTATTATAGCGGTTTCGACGACCAGATCTCGCAAGAATACAGATTAAACAAATTACAGGTAGTAGTAGTAGTAGAAATAAAATATGAATCATGCAAAACATTGGTCTGGGAAATATTTTCTACGCAAACACAAGTTTTAAACTACATTTATTACAGAGGACAATAATCAAAACTAATTTTCTTGATCGTACAATATTTTTTTATTTTTTTTTAGTCAGTCAGTTAGCTTCAAAACACTACTCTAGATTCCACTCTAAATTATCTACACATCCTAACCCAAAAATCTCATCACTCTCATGCAAAACTCTTCCTGGAAACCCTATACGTCGGTTGAAATGAAAATGGTGTAGAGACTTACATAAATCAATCCCCAATAAAATAATTCACGTTGAGTTCTATCAATGGAGGGCCTCCCTCCTCATATTATTCATATCACCTGTAAAAATCATCATATTTACTTATTTTGCTCACTAGCATAGATTGTTTATTTTCAAATAAAAAAAAAAAAAAAAAACATTACAATAATTTTTACGCAACTAGTTTCACGTAATAAAACCGTAAAAACTTCAATGTTGTCATCAAGAGCATGGTAGGTACATCTAAATACACTGTAGTCTCCTCCCTCCTCTTCTCCATAACTAAAAATCGAAACAATTATCATTGTGCTAAGTATATTATATATATATTTTTTTTTTTTGCGAGCAAATACGATTTAACGAAAGAGTATCGATAGATTTTGAATAAATAATCATACAGGTAACTTAAGCACATTAGTATCAAACTGAAAAGTGCTTGCTAAATTAATTGCTTTGAATAAATTAAAAAATTTAATTTTTATTTTTTTTTGACATAGATTTACTCGTATTCGATCAAATATTGTTTCATTTAATTAATATTTCACATTTGTATTACATTTATTGTAATCATTTTAAATAGTTTTATATTATTCACCAATGAAAAATGATAATAACAAAACACTTTAAAATACTAAAAATAAACCATACCATAGATTTATTCATTTACAGTTGATGCATTTCAGTAATTAAAACAATATATATACGCATTTTTATTCATCTAAAAATACCCGTATAAAAACACAGAATAAATAATATAAAGTGAACATATCATACTATGCATCGGGTGTATGACCGTGTATATTATTTCCATCGAAGTGAGAAAAAAATATCGACTTCTCTATAGAATCTAAGATTCATTCACGGTAAAATACATGAATACACGTAGGTGCACACATGGATATTAAGGAGCGTGCTTAGCACTCCGAATTTTCAAATCAGCACTCCTGGTTCGTTTAGAGCAGGGGTCGGCAACCCGCGGCCCATGGGCCGCATGCGGCCCGCGTAGCGATTTTATGCGGCCCGTGACAATAATTTATAATCAGTTATAAAATATTACACAACACGTAATCTTTACTGATGAAAATTGGGAAATAAAATATTTTGCAAAAAAAATGTTGACCATATTTGGGAGCACATATTTGTGAACAAACTTTTTCACTAATGAAATATCGGAAAAGCAAATATGCTTCACGATTAACCGATGGTCACTTAAACGCTGTATTGAGAATTTCTACATCGAAAATAAAACCTGCTATCAATAAACTTTATGATGTTATTCAAACTTAAAAATCACATACATTTTTATTTATTTATTTATTTATTTTTTCCAATATTATACTATATTTTACTATGTATTTATTATTATTATTATTATTATTATTACGACGTGTAATTATTATTATAACTTTGTTTGTAGATATCTCAATAGCTAATGTACCAAACAGTGATGTTCTTAAATAAATTAAATTTTAAATTATTATAATATTTTGTTTAAATAAAAAAAGGTGTATTTCAAATTATGGCCCGTGAAAAAATGTATTTTTAATTTTTGGCCCTTAACACCAAAAAGGTTGCCGACCCCTGGTTTAGAGAGTGGACTCCGTAACGAGTAGGTGTTATTAATAAATCAAAAAACAATAATATTATTGATATAAATTACATCATACCTGTACGATTTGTCGAAAGTAATTCTTGTTTTTGCATCATTGCGATTCGCACTAGTATGTCTAAATGAATTGGTTTTAATTAATGGGGAAAACATTGTACTGCACAGAAAAACAACGATAACTGTTTGACCTCTGTGGAAATCCTGGGTACCTTTCATACGGTTTATTACTCTGTTTACAAGTTATTGAAAAATATTTAGTGAGTTTTAAATAAACATACCTATTTATTTTATTTTTTCATATTCGGTATACCGATTTGCTTAAAAAATCGTGTAAACGGGTGTTATGTATTTGTATTAGAGATGGGAAAAATCCTTATTTACCGAAGTTCGGAAATCCAGATTTATGGAATTCGAAATCCAAAAATCCGGATTCAGAATTTGAAATCCGGAAATTTTATTCAAAATCCGGATTTTGAACTATTAGATTAGTATCTATTTATCTAACATTTATAATGACGAAATAACTTAAGTTTATTTAATAAAAATTTCGTTTACGGGAAATTTCACCATTTTAGTTTGTTTTTCTCTCGCCTGAAAAAACTATTGACATGAGAACTTAAGAAACTCTCAAAGTATCATCTACATAAAATGTTCGATCTTTAGAAATGCTGGATAAAACTTTTGCATAAATTGAAGTTGAGTAAAAAGTGTCTCCAGATAAAAAAATTAATTAATAAAATTTAATAAAAATAAATATCATTGTAAAACTATTTCACTAAGATTCGAAAATTTGATTTTCTTATTCAAAATATCAAAATCCACACGGTTAAACGTGAATATTCGGATTATGATATCCGAAAACCCGAAATTTGAATTTGAAATCCGGAATTCCGAAATTCGGATTCGAAAATTCGAAATCCGGATTTTATAACAGAAAATCTGAAATCAGTAATCTTGATTTTTTAGATTTTCGGAGAATCCGTATATACCGCACATCACTAATTGATAATGTCAATTTGATATACAGGGTGGGGCACTGAAACGGCCGATTTTCAAAGGTAAATTATAAAATAAAAAAACGAATAAAAATTAATTATTATTAAATCATAATGTAGTACATAATTTGCCATTTATTTTTTTTTTAAATTAAGTCTCCAAGATGATGGCCATCTATTCTCGAGCACTCTTCTAGCCTATTTCGTATATTTTCCACTACAAGATGTATCACTTCCAAAGATATACTGGCAATTTCTTCTTTAATTTTGTTTTTTAGTTCATCAATATTTCGAGGTTTCCGTGCATAGACGTTACTTTTTAAATACCCCCACAAAAAGTGAAAAATCCGACGCAGACTTCTACTGGATAAATTTAACGATAACGCATGTTTTCGTGCAGAACGCCTCGGACTCTTTATGAGAGCAGCGACGTTTTCAGGTGTACGAATGATTTTTCGTCGTACAGACTTCTTTTTTAATGCCGAACCCGTTTCTTCAAAGTTGGTTATCCATATTTTAATAGCCTTAGCCGATGGCACCGAATCATGGCGTTTAAGATTAAAATGAAGACGAAATTCACGCTGTGCGGCTACGTAACTGTCATTATTTTTGTAAATCGATTTTATCGCATAAGCACGTTGTTTACCACTCCACTGTTCCATGTTTACTAAATGGCATGATGTCTTTGAACTAAATAATATTTAGGGCAAATTCTTATCTTAATTACTTCTGAGAAAATCTATTTTGAAAATCCGCCCTTTCAGTGCCCCACCCTGTATTATGATATAGTATGACACGTTATTGTTCGTAAATCCGATGTGTAATATTTTAATGTTTGCGATTTTCGGAAACCCGAAAGAAAACTTGCTCACGAATCGTTTTCAAACGGATTGTTATTTCGTGGAATTAACGAGGATATTTCTTTTGAAGCGCACGTGAGAAGACGGCCACTCGTCGACGATCGACATTCGACATGCATGAAGTAGAGTGACCGTGCGAGTTAGCATCAAAAACTTCCGCAGCATCCGTAGTTTCCGAGTAGACACTTTTGAGAGGATTTCGCGGGCAGCCCGGCGTCATGGCGAGGTGTCGAGGAGTGTTGCGTGGTGCGTCCCAGAGGACGTTCGGCGTCATGACAAACAGTAAGATATTATTTTCGTAAAAAAAAAACCCCCGTCAAAATATAAATAATAATTAAAAATTTAATTTAAAATTTTTAAATACTGTTGATTAAGAATCATTTTTTGGTACACAAATTATGAAAAATATGTTTTATTGAATTTAACGACTCGACGTGGTATCTCCACCTTCTCTCGGCAGTGGTGCCATTATTAAGTTAATCATTAAACGACAAAATAGCTCGGGAAATTATTTAGTGTTGATTTAATCAATCATATATAATTCAGTTCTTTGACTCGTATACATATGAATATCACTAGATTCCAAAATATTATAACATTATTATGTCAGCTTAAGAATATCACAATAATTCTAATAATTTTGATGCATTTTATAAAAAAATTGTTAATGAAAAATAATTTTTACGAAAAAGCACAAGTACGCACAAGTTTTTTTTTAATATTTTGAAAGTGCATAGCATGCAACAATGATTGCCTGGACTTGTCTTGGAAGTATACTGAAAATAATGTGTAAAAATATCGTTAACGGACAATTTTATCGTTTTTACTCGGTTTTTCGGCCGTGTTTTATCACACCTGGAAAAACTATTGAAAAGAGAGAAAATCTATCACATTAAAGTATACATGTACACACAATATACGTTCAATTTCCCATCTATAGAGCAAACTACAAGTTGCTGGATGTAACTTTCGGACAAAGTTAATTTGAGCAAATAGTGTGTCCAGAAAAAACAGGAAAAAAAAACATTGTTGTAAAACCATAAGATTCTTCACTTCATTCAGGCTCTAATATGTTTCCGACTTTTGATTTTTTTTCACTTTGAATCAAATGCATAATATTTATAATCTAACAATGTAAATATGTCTTGCTTTCTTACTCTGATCTAATAAAAATAAAAATAAAATCAATTTTTCCAAATCACGTTTTTATTTTTTTATTTTTCTATTTTTATTATAGCTAAATACACGTTTAAAAACCTTAGGATCTGAAAAAATGTAATTAATTCTCATTTCGACCTAAAAATATGTTTACATCAAAATATTATTATAAAATAGAAATTAATTCGTGTATGATGCAGTGCCAACTTTGATAGTCCCTTGCCACGCTGTGCGTCTGTTAGATGAACACGAACGAGTCGAAATCGACCATCGTCGTTACGGAAAACGCGTTTTGAAATTTACAATTTTATTTCGCCCAGGTTTTCATGGTGACTTTTCACCGTGCGCGGCGTCGGCAGCGGCGTTGCTGTTGTACGCTTTGTTATCGGCCGACGTGTGCGGCTGCCTTCCCGCGAGACCGTCATTGCCGTCGGTGTCGGCCTCGTCATCGTCGTTCCGGCTACCGACCGTCACCGCTCCCGTGTCGTACGACCTGCGTTTCGTGCCCTACCTGAACGGCACCCAGTCGACTTTCGCCGGCGTGGCCAAGATCACTGTAACCGCGTCCGCACGCACCGACGTCATAACGTTGAACGCAGTCGACCTGATTGTGACCGGGGTCACGGTGACCGGTGGCGTCGCGGTGACCGCGGTGCGGTACCTGAAGGACCGCGAACGGATCGAGATTCACTTGGCCGACCACCTGTCACCGGGTCACGTGTATGTGGTGACGATCGCGTACCTGGGTCCGATCCGTCACGACCTGACCGGCTGGTTTGTGGCTCCGTACGAGGAAGACGACACAACCAAGTGAGTGGGGAAGGGGGCGTAAAGCTGGGTCGATGACCTACAGGGGAGTATTTTCACAGGGGCCCTTTTTACGTGAGATTTTGGACGCTCTAAAGCCCATCGCTTCCCTCGCAGACCAATATGTTTTTTTCAGTTTTTTTTTTTTTTTGTTTTTTTTTTTTTTTACTTAGCATATATGAAACGTCCAACCGTTGTTAAACTAAAGTGAAGGACGTGAAACGCACAAGCTAATGGAAAAAAATAGCAGTTTATAATCGTATGTTATTTAAATTATAAATTTCAGTTATATTCGTTACTCGTAAACATAAATTACAAAGTAACACGGCATAAAATAAGAATTATTTTTTCAAAGCTAACTTTTTTTCTAGCTTTGTCCGACACTAACTGTTTGAGTATTTGATTTGAGTCTATCGATTTCAAAAAACCATTCTCAGGATATAGGACCGGTTGTGCATCTAAGTTTTTCTAGGGTCAACATATCTTATATTTATTTTATGGTATTGTTAATTTCGAAAAGGCTATCTCAGCCCTCAAATCAGTTACAGAAACAGTTTTTAAAGAATATCATACATTTCTCCTTAGCCTCTTCTACGTATAGAGAAGTTTATTTTACAATAATAATTCTTTTTTAGGCAGGGATGTAATTTAGTTTTTGTTTAAAAAAAATAACTTTTCAAAATTGTAGACATATCTACAGTATTATCACAAAAAAAACGTGTAACCGTCTGAAATCGGTTGGGAAATTTTTTAAACAGGTGAAACAAATTATCTTAATATGCATATCGAAATATTATACTCGATTAGTTTATCAGCCAGAACTAGGGGCTGTGAATTCAATGCATTAAAAATCAAAATTTAATACAATCCAGAATGTATTACCTGTTGATAAAAGAAAATCATATTTAAATGTCATGTGCGTGTTAGTAACAAATAAAAATTCTTTAATTTATCTAAGCAATATACGAAATATATCATGTAAAGTATTTTAAAACAAGGATATTATTTAGAAAATCAGAATTTGACATTAAGGTGAAATCGTATGTTAAAAAAGCTTCATTTAATGATCAGCTTAAAAAAAAAAATAAAAATAGCTCTTTCCCAAGTAAATATCCACAAAGTAACAGACTAACTCAAAACACGTTCTAATTTTAGTTGCAATAATAGAATCGATTAGTGTTTTTTGAATTAGATTACTTCTCACCAAAGACAAAACAAAATTCCGAATGAGTGTCCGGCTCTTCACGGCCGAAATCGAACACAGGTCTCAACTGGTGGTATGATGAGTACTCATACATTTTGTTATCGACAGGTGGATGGCCGTGACAGATTTTCAACCGTCCGCCGCGAGAAAGGCGTTCCCGTGTTACGACGAACCAAATTTCAAAGCCAAGTTTGACATATCGGTGGTCAGGCAAAAGAATCAGACTGTGTTGTCCAACATGCCCATCCGGAGAATCGAAGTCGGGTTAGTTGAGCGTGAAATACGGCTTTTTCCGGAACTATTTAAGACTTTTCATTTCTGATAATTTTTCGGAAGAACTAACAGAATAGGTATATAATATTAACAACGTATTGTATTCACTGTCGTGTTTACAAAAAAAAATGATTGATACGATATTTTTATTTTCTCAATAGAAACTACTTATATTTTTGTATTTTACTCTTTGCCGTAGTTCAAGTCAAAATCTATACCAATATTTTTATGTATATATATATATATATATATATATATATATATATATATATATATATATATATATATATATATATATATATATATATAGGGTCTTTGTTGATTTATTCTCAAGAGTATATTTGTAATCATTTTCAAGTGATTATTGAAACTTTCCACGAGTACGATTGGTGAACGATTATACCCCTCTCACTGTAAAAAAACAATAGAATTCAACACGCTCATTAATATTTTTAGGTATAAAATTTAAATTCTTTGTATGTTACATAGTATAACCACATTAATAAAAATAATTCGATAAAAAAAAGCTTTTACTTCATATTATATCATATCCAATATTAATGTAAAAAATGACTTTTTGATTAAATCCAAAATGACTTGCGTTACAATATGTTTTGTATTCGAAAGCTTAGAAATAGTTTTTAAAGCCTTGTCCCGCTATATTTTCAGTCCGGACAATGACACAGAAGTGGTTTATTTCGAGACCACTCCGCCGATGTCCACCTACTTGGTGGCTTTTGGAATCTGCGAATTCGTGGCCAGCGAGGTGTATGAAGCGAACATCACGATTTACACGCACAAAAAATTCTCGAATCAAACTGAATACATGGGATCCCGCGCTTGGAAACACTTGCGAGTGATGGAAGAGTATACGGGCATTAAATATACGCTTCCCAAATTGGACCTGTTAGCCGTGCCAGATTTGAACGAGGGAGCCATGGAGCATTGGGGAATGAACACGTACATGTACGTACATAGACGTGGTGTGCCACACTGACAGTGTTGGTGATTCTTTTTCGATATTGACCAGATGATGCTCTGAACGGTTTGGTCTGCACCGGTCCAGACTGGATCGGACTGGACCACGGTCCAGTCTTTTCGGTTTTTGTGTACACGACCCAACCAAGGTCCGGTATTTTTCGGTCTTTGTGTATTATAATCTGAAATAGTTTGGTACGGTCCGGTCAGCCTTCAATTTCAGTTCGGCATAAGTTTTAATGACAGAATCGCGGTCTAGTCTGGTTTATTTAAACACGTAATACAATGTATGTAGAATTATATAAATTCGTCTATGATTGTAATTTTTCCCGCAACGTAGCGGTGGTGCGGAAAGGACGGGTATCCTAAATTTATTTATAGAATAAAAAGATATTTAATAAATTTAATTAAATAGATCACTTTTTTACAATCGGTCCAGCTCGGTCTTATTTTTATATATTTTTTAAATCGATACAGTCTTGGTCTTTTCTAATGCAATAAAAATGAAACGGCCCGGTCCAGTCTGGTTTGATTTTTTTTTATCGGTCCGGTTTAGTTCTGGAATCACTTAACGTGTATCAGTCCGGTCTGGTCTAAAAAAAAAAAAAAATCGATCTGTACTATGAATGAGAGACCAATGGTGTTTTTTTTTTTTTTTGTTTCAACCACGCAGGGAAAAGTATCTTTTATTGCGAGAAGAATCGAGTACGTTTATCAAAATGAAAGCGACACTATTGATGCAGCACGAGTTCGCCCACCAGTGGTTCGGTAACCTGGTGACCTGTTCGTGGTGGACACACTTGTGGTTGAACGAAGGTTTTGCCACCTATTTCAAATATTTCGCCACTGGAATGGTAAGTATATTGTAGCGTTGTATATTTTTTACGACATTAATATTAAAATTTTTCAAAACGTTCAGTTCTTAGAGTCGATTTCTGTTAGTTGATAAATAATAATTTCAGGTAAGAACCGAATGGCCTATGGAAGAACTGTTTGTACTGGAAATACACCAAGGAGCGTTAAATTATGACCAGTCTGCAAGACGATCGATTTCCGGAGTGGACAACGATAATATCGAACTGGAAAACTTTTTCGATGCTATTACGTACACCAAATCGGCGTCTATTTTGAGAATGTTGAGATACTTGGTGACTGAAAACCTATTCAAATTGTCCATTCGAGATTATCTAAATGCTAAAAAGTAAATATCATTCAAAAGTCCTATGAAAACATTTGCTTAAATATTTTCAGCTACAAAAAATAAAGTATTTAAAAAAAAAAAATTCCCGTATATTATTGTGTGTACCATATTTATTATATTAAAAAAAAAGGAAAGCTATAAAACACTAACTCAGTTTAGGTTGCATTTCTCTTAATACAGTTCAAAATAATGGTGTATTATCATTTCAAATTTTGAAAGTAAATAAATATAATCACTAACATGTTTTCCTTACATTTTCAATTATTTTCTCTGTTTATTATACTTAAATTCTATAAAATTACGTAAACATTTTGTTTATTATTATGAACAGTAATTGATTTATGCAAATTTAAATTTTAAATAACCATAAAATAGTATTTTAACGATTTATTAAAGTATTTAATATTTTTTATTGAATTATCATATGAAAATAATTTCCCTATTTTCTTGCGTTTTTTTAACGCGCAAAATGTGTACTAAGCAAGTATTATTTGTTTTAACTAAAAGCTATATGAATGAGTATCAAATCCGTAGTTTTCATACACTGTCAGTAGTAAATTTTTTTTAATGATTTCATTTCAATGAATAACGTTCAAATAGAAACTTTTTCGGCTGTATGTAAACTGCGGCAAAATTAACCTTTTTCTAAAAGTTGATATGTAAACTGCGGCAAAAAAAAATTTTACATTATACAAACTGCGGCAATTTGTTTTATATACCTTCTATATACCTATACTATATTATAGTACCTAAATCATATATACCTACCTATGTGTACCTATGTACGTATATAATTTAATTAATTATGTGATGTTGCGTCTTTCGCAGATATTGGTAAGGTAAATCCAAATGTATTTTTAAGTTTTAACGAAGCATATCGGTCATATCGGTTCCTTCACTTTTGATAATACTAGTTAGTATCTACTTACAAGTGCTAAATGTTAGTAGAATTAAAAGTTTAATATTTATTCAACGTGATGGAATTTACAACAATGATTAGCCAGAATGGCTAACAATAAACAGTGTTAGACAATTTTAAATTCAAATTTAAAAATGAATCTAAAATAAGTGGTTATAAAACGTCGGAATGCACTAATAAATCATGCAAGGCCAAATTGGTGTTCAACAAGGAAAAAACTCTAATACAAGAAAAATCAGTTTTGGATCATACTCATGAAGGTAGTACATATAGAAGGTATATAAAACAAATTGCCGCAGTTTGTATAATGTATCTTATCGGTTTTGTCGCAGTTTGTATAATGTAAAATTTTTTTTTGCCGCAGTTTACATATCAACTTTTAGAAAAAGGTTAATTTTGCCGCAGTTTACCATCTCCCACTTTTTCATTCCATTTAATTTTGAAAATGGAGTTCGTTGTTAGACTCCGTACAGACTACAGGTTACTTATCGCGTTTCACGAGTACCGATTTTAATAGCTCTCGATAGCAGTATACTATACAGTATACACGCACCATATCGTAGGTAATATGCTCATTATTAATACTACTCGCTAATATACAACACACCCAGCGGGCGCAAGCCCATAACACTATCAAATGTTTTAAAAACCACCAGCTTCAAAAAGCCCCTCCATTCGTCAACCACCTTATTCAAAAGATGTACAAAAACAAAAAAATAAAACGTCACCAACTACACCCAAAAGCTTACCCAAACCAAATTCATTAAAAATCACATCAAATCCTAAACTACTACATCAAATGTCACCAAAAAATTCACCCAACGTAAATACTTCAACCAGTTCTATCAACACGGATATCAACAAAAAATCATTCGCCTCAACTGTAGCAAACAGTATAATACCCAAAAAAGATCAAGCTTTATTAATCGATATAGACGACAACATCCCACACAAAGATTACATCATCGCTATCGGCAACTTAGTCCAACCGTCTAATATTCTATTTGCGTCCCGTGTATCTAAAGGTCGCTTATGTATATTCCTATCAAGCAGCTCAATAGTAAATAATCTAATTGATAATAACCCATTTATCACAATACAACACCAACAATTCAAATTACGAAAATTGTTCAATCCGAATAAAAGAATAATATTATCTAACGTATATCCTAATATACCACCTGACATAATCGCAAACGAATTTATCAAATTAAATATACCTCTTTATAGCCCTATAACACCGTTAAGGGCCGGAATTCAAGTTGAAGATTTCACGCATATTTTAAGTTTTCGTCAACAAACTTTTATCCAACATGACGATCTTATCAAACTCCCACCTACCATACTTATAAATAACGAAGACACCAACTACAGGATCTTTTTATCAGATGACTCCCTAACCTGCTACTTGTATAAGGCCCAAGGTCACATTGCGTCTCATTGCTCAAACCAGATTAATTCACACAACATAATGTCACAGGTAAACACTAGTAAATACTAAATATAGTAAATACCGAAGAAACACTAGTAAATACTCCACTTGAATCCGTAACCATTTCTGTTCAACTCAAACAAAAGATTACAATTTGCAACCTTTACCTTCCTAACCAATCATCTTTCACCGAAGCAGACTTAAAAAACATCATTCAACAACTCCCTCCGCCGTTCATTCTCCTAGGTGACTTCAAAAGTCACAACAAATTATGGGGCTGCATTACTACAAACACTAGAGGGAAAATAATCGAATCGGTCATAGATTCTGAAAACCTAATTACACTGAACAACGGTAAACCAACTCATTTTGGCACAGCATCCGGTACGCAATCAGCTATTGACTTAACATTCACAACACCTTCTTTTGCTCCTCACCTTACATGGGACACATTATCTCATCCATATGGAAGCGACCACTTGCCCATAATCACGAAATTAACCGTATTTCTGTACAGAAATACAGAAGACATTCAAGTAGGCAAACCAAAATGGAAACTAAACACCGCTGACTGGAATCTATTCACATCCCTCTTAGAACAAAAAATAGATTCAACTGAATTTGAAAAACCAAAAATTAACAATTTAAATGAAGTTACACAAAATTTCACAAATGCTATTCTAGAAATAGCCAACTTAACAATAGGACAAACTATATTCTCAGGTAGAAAGCCCCCAGTTCCTTGGTGGAACTCTCATTGTAATGAATCTATCAAATCAAAAAAGACGGTCTTCAACAAATTTAAACGCACTAAATCCCAAGTTGATTTCATAGAATTCAAAAAACGCAGAGCTCAAGCCAGACGTACAATTAAAGACAGCAAAACAACGAGTTGGCGCGCCTATACAAGTTCAATCAATTCTAAAGCAAACCCAAAACAAATATGGAATAAAATTAAGGCTTTTAAATGCATCAACAAATACGAAAATATACAAATCCTCAAAAACGAAAATGACACAATATACTCAAAACCTTCAGAAATCGCAAACGAACTTGGCTACTTTAGCTCAAAAGCTAGTAGTACTGAAAGCTATCCCCTTGATTTTCAAAGATACAAATGCGCTCAAGAAATTGTACCTATCAATCTCTGTCAAAATCACGATAATACTCATATTAATAGTCCTCTCACTATCCAAGAAATGGAAACAGCCCTCAGTTCCAAGAAAAGCAATGCTTGCGGAATAGACAATATACCTACGATTTTTCTTCTTAATCTTCCAAAAAAACGGAAAACTCTACCTACTCAAGATCTTTAATCATATTTGGATAGAAAACCAGTACCCAACAACATGGCTAACCTCTATAATCAAACCGATCCATAAACCCAACAAACCTAAAAACCACGTATCTAGTTACCGTCCTATATCCATTATATGTTCCATGACAAAAATACTAGAAAAAATTATTAACTCAAGACTAATGTGGTACCTAGAATCTAACAATCTATTATCCAATTTTCAACATGGTTTCCGCAAAAATAATTCTACTTTGGACTCTTTAGCAATTATTGAAAACGAAATTAAAGAAACTTTCAATCAACATCAATACTTGGTATTACTCAGCGTCGACTTACAAAAAGCTTTCGACACTATATGGCGCCACCGTCTTATTAAATACATGGTACAGTTGAATCTTAAGGGTAACACAATTAACTTCATCATAAATTACCTCTCAAATAGAACAATACAAGTATCTAATAATGGTGCACTATCTTCCCCATTCATTCTTCATAAAGGCAGTCCTCAAGGTTCTCCTCTAAGCTCAACTCTCTTTCTGTTGGCTATCAATGACCTCCGATCTATCATAAAACCCCCAAACAAAATCACAATGTACGCAGATGATAGTAACATATTTTGCAGGGGCAATAATCTACCAACATTAATTCAGCAGATACAAAATTGTATAAACTACCTACTACTATGGAGTAAAACTTCAGGTTTTACTTTCTCTCCAATCAAATCACAATTCATTATTTTCTCAAAGAAAAACATCCCCTACAACCCATCTCTTAAAATTGATAACACGAACATTCCTCGAGTATTCAACATAAAAAAAATACTAGGCTAAACCTTTGATTCAAAACTAACATGGCGAACCCACATAAACTATATAAAAAATGAAGCAAAAACTAAACTCAATGTAATAAAAACACTAAGTAACCTCGAATAGGGTGCAGAAAGCAAACCATTACAGATAACACACAACTCAATAATCCTCTCGGCACTAGAATATGGCTCTATACTATATGCAGGAGCATCTGCTGTTACAATCAAAACTTTAGATCCTATTCACAATACAGCCCTAAGATTGTCAATTGGTGCTTTCAAAAGCAGTCCAGTTCTCAGCATCATAAACATCACAGGCTCTAAATCACTTGAAAAAAGGAGAATAAAACATACATTGGAATACTCTTCAAAAACATTAATAGCAACAAAAAATCCCATCAGCGCAATATTAAGAAAATCAATCAACCAATTCCAAAATAACGATATAAACAATCTTGGCACTCGTACAGCCACCTATGCCTCAGACCTCAATATTATTTTTACAAACCAACTTAATCCTCAAGTTTCTGAACAACCACCATGGATTACCTCAAATCCTCTAATCTATTTCAACCTAACTGCACACAAAAAAAAAGAAACCGATTCCTACATTTGCAAATCAAACTTCTTCGAACTAAAAAACAGTCTTCCACCACATCAAGAAATATATATTGACGCATCCAAAAACACGGAAGGAACTGCAATCGCAATAATCCAGCCAAACTCCCAAACAGCATTTCAAATCCCATCATACAACTCAATCTATACAGCAGAATATCCAGCTCTTTTAAAAGACACAGAATTAGCTGCCTCCTCGGATATCCAATCTTCAACCATATACACAGACTCTCTCAGCGCCCTCACCAACTTAGCAAATCCACAAAAAAACAACCCAATAGGCAACCTAATATTAAACATTATATTCTTATCCAAAAAAGACATCAGATTTCTATGGGTGCCTGGACACAACAACATACGTGGTAACGAAATTGCAGACGAAATAGCCAAAAGGGCAACGAAAGAACCAACTGATTTCTGGAATATAACAACACATTTAGATACAAAACTCCTTATAAACACTAACCTTGACCAAACCTGCCTTCAAGAATGGAGATCAGTACGAAACAACAAGCTAAGAGAAATAAAATCATCCACCCTCCCTTGGTTGCCTGACTCATCACTCCCGCGTAGACATCAAATCGTACTCAACAGATTACGAATTGGCCATACACTTTACACTCATGAACATCTAATGAGCAAAAAGGAACAACCTATATTATGCACCTCATGCAACTCCGTGACTACTGTCAAACACCTTCTAACAGAATGCCTCCTCACAAAAGATGCCAGAGATAAACTCATGCTCCCCAACAACCTTTGTGGAATACTAGCACCAAACACGGAAAGAACATCTTCACTCCTAGAACTTCTCAAAGAAACAAACCTTCTGCAAAAAATATAACATAAATTCTTAACATACCACATACAATTCATATTATTATATATTTATTTGTATCATATTAATTATCTTATATACTTTTTTTTCGTTTATTTATGCTCTAATATCATTAAGTAAATTATAATTAAACTGTAACATGTATATCTTAAACGCCAATAACCCTGGCAGTTGAGGCGTAATTCTAAATAAAAAAAAAAAAAAATTTTTTAAATGATTTGTATAAATTAATGGAAATTTGCATTTTTATTCAAAGGGAAAGCGTGGCAGAACCAAATGATTTGTACGCGTCTTTTGATCGTGTGTTAGTTGACCATAACCACACAATAGGAAATGATTTGACGGTCAAAGAGTTCATGTCGAATTGGACATTACAATCAGGATATCCGGTCATATATGTCACGAAAAACAAAATAACCAACACGTTTTCGGTAATTCAAGTAAGTAAAATAAACCGGATTTTTCACTATTCTGTAATATCAGTTCATGACCCGTTAAAAGTATAAAACGATATTGACTCTATTTGAATACTATTTAGATTGAATAAAGTAAGTGTAATGTATGCGATCAAATGAATACGATCCTATGATACTTAAACATGGTCGACACTAATTCCTAAAAATCAATTTTATTCGTTCATATTATTCAATATTTATGCATACGCAATACGTTACGTACTTGAAAATAATTTACGTCGATGATATTAGCACATTAGACTGCTCGATATCATTATAGAACCGGGCCGAAATTATCATATTAAAAGCACCTAGTATAAACGAGTGTAATTATTTTTACCTTGATAATACTCGTAAAAATAAAACATGTTTATTTTATTTTGAATTTTAAAGCGATCAGGAATCTACTTCATTATTCCAATCGGATATATTGTATTTATATCCAACCCTATAATAACAAATGAAAAAAGGTCAGAGAAATAATTTACAACATCATGTCATTTTAGTTGCAACACACCAATTTCAATGGTTTTAAGCGAATTAATTAGTAAATTTTTTCAATAATTTGTATATGATAAATCAGAAAAAAACACGACGACTACTTAACTCACGTAAATACGCCATTGGAACCGAAATATTTTTAAAACATACAAATTATACCAAGATTCATTTTTAAAATGCATAAATAAGATTCACCTTACAGCGAATCTTATATAATAGTCAGCTTAAACTCCAATGGAAATCTATATATGTATTTGCAATATCATTTAAAGAATATCGAGTCAATATCAAACAAACAACAATGTATCAATGTTACATCCGAGTTGATTTATCAACACTAAACAATCGACTTCGAGATAATACAGCTAAAACTTTAAATGTCAATCTTGAAATTTTAATCATGATACAATGTCTATTGAATCGGTAATATTAATCATAAAACGGGCTTACACTATGCATTCAATATAAGCGATTGATAATTGATGTCGGGAAAAGAAATCGCTGTCACGTCAGTCACTTATACGAAATTTCGTCTCGGATTTAGCGATCTCACTTTTTGAAAGAGCCAAAAATATTTCTAGTCGGTTAAGTAAACGTGATTTTGAGTCGTCAAACCAAATATGATTGTTTTGAAGACCATTTTAGATTCTGAGTGAAGCGAAGGATCTTATGGTTTTACAATGATGTTTATTTTTATTTTTTTTTTTTTTTTCTGTTAACACTTTTTCGTATAGAAATCCTTGTCCAAAAGTTTCGTCCAGCAACTTTTTAGATTCGAAATTGAACTGAAATGGTACTTTAAAGAGGTCATTTTTCCAAAATCTCCATAGCTTTTCCAGTAATCAAGAATAACGATCGAAAAATTGAGTCAAAACGGTAAAATCGGTAAAAATCCGCCGTAAACGAGATTTCCACTATTCAGATTTTAGGTATTTAGTCATAAATCGAAAAGTATTGAAGCTAGAAACTTGATAATTTTATCCAATATCAAATACATACTTTTTTATATTGGACAACATTTTCAGAACAATTATAGCACTATTGACTTAAATATAGAACTTTTAATTTATCAAATTCTTTGAAAGTTTTTATGTAATATAATTTTAAATATTTGACAAAAAGTTCTGAAATTTTAATATAACCTTTTACCTTACTCGTATACCTACCTAATTATCCTAACAAAAATTCAAAAATCGTGACTCAGGATTTTTTTTTTATACGCACTTTAATAAATTATTATACGATTTTTTACGATATTGTCTGATTTCTTTATAGTTTATTTCTAATGAAATATTGAGTATTTGTTAGAAAGTTCTGAAATTTTAGTACAAGTTTACTCTTATACTAAACTATCAATACCGAAAAAATATCAATAATCGTGACTCAATATTTTTTTTCCAAGCATTTAAAAAATTATACAAATAACCGTAAAATATGTAAACAGTATTTAAATAATAATATATTATATTACACTGAAGCTATGCTCAGAATCGTTTTATACTCAAGAAATGAGTCATCATTTCTTTAAAACTTAATACATTCATCACCAATATCTTGTCCGAGGACCGAAGGGACGAAGGACGAACTTGTACCACCATCATCTCACTTACCAGCTTTTTTTGTTTTATTTTTTTAATCTTTAACCAAAAGAAACGATTAGTTTTTTTAATTTACTTCCCGTAACACTGTCACTCCGTTGTGTTGTAGAGTCGATTTTTGATAAAAAAGAAAAAAGAAGAAAACAATGTTGTTGATGCGTCTGCGGCGTGGCACATCGGCCTCACGTACACAACCGAATCCAGTAAAAACTTCCACCGTACCAGCCCGTCCGATTGGACGGACAAAACTTCTAAGTCGACCATGATACCGGCTCCTCCGAATTCGGGATGGTACATATTCAACGTGCAATCTGTCGGTTAGTGGATCGGTGACGACACGAGTTGACGATCTGATCACGTTTTGTGGTCGTTAAGAGTTATACAGTATGAATTTTTTAGGCATGTTCATTCCCCTTTTCTACAGTAAAATTACATATATTTAGATTTTTCTTTAAATGTTCTAGTTACCATAAAAGATATGTTTTCCACAACTTGTTTTTTTTTATTACAGCATTATTGGTGTCCAGTGGAGCGATACCAACTTTTTTTTTCAAACGGAAACACTTAAATACATTTTTAATTATTTTTATTTAAGTATTAAGAACCATTTTCGTTTAACTTTGTACGTCCACTCCGCGGGCCTTTAAATTTGAATAACTTTGTACATATAAGTTTATACCTGTAAATGTGTAAGTGATTTTATCACGTTGCTGTAATTCCACTGACAAAACTAAAACAAATAAAAAAACAAAGGATCAAGAATAAAAATTTCTTACGTACATGTTCGTGCCCATATTAATAAACGTAGGTAATTACTGTTATTCTTAATATACTTAATAAACTGCTGGTTCATTGAAAAAAACTTTTAAAAAAATCCGTAGTTATGATAAATATGGGCCTCTATTTAAAAAAAAGGCTTAAATGTCACCCCACAAAGTTTTCGAGATGATATGAAAAAAAAATGTGTGTAACACATAGTTTTTATGGTAACCTGAACATAAAAAAATAAAAAAATGTAATACCACGGCTAAAAAATAAAGTGAGCATGCCTAAAAAAGAACTCTGTGTACTAAATGCCAATGGCCTTTTTACATTTTTATTTTTCTTAATTAGATACAAATAATTAAAAATATTTAATACGATTCTTTGCGTCAGGTCTGTACAGAGTTAACTATGACATTGACAACTGGAATGCGCTGATCCGACAACTTCACGAAGCTCACACCGAGATACACGTACTTAACCGGGCACAGCTGATCGACGATGCGTTCAACTTGGCCAAAGCCGGTCATTTGAACTTCTCGGTGCCGTTGTATCTTACCAAGTACTTGGAAAAAGAAAACGAAACGCTGCCATGGTACTCGGCCTTTAACGGGTTTTTGTACATAATCAAAAATAAGTTCCCCGCCGACATCGATGACCAATACAAGGTTATTGAAATACTAATTTAGTCTAATCGATTTATATACTATATCATATAACTTTTTTACCTATCCAAGTATATTATAAAATATTTGTATACGTCGATACATCAAAAATACCGATATTTCGATACCCGCGATACGGTATTGAGAAGAACAAAATGATAATATCGACATAAAAAATTAAACCAATGTAACTAACAAAATGTACTCGGCCGAAACGTGTTATCTGAGACGCGACTTGTTCGTCTCAATTTCAGTAATATTTTTGAATAATGTAAGAAAAACAAACTTTTGATTTCTGCGCAGAACTACGCCAGTGAAATGGTGGGCGTCGTGTTCAAAAAGCTCGACGATCTCGTGTCAAACGGTAACAAAGACGCCGTCGTGAACCGGGCATGGGACCATTTCTCAAAGTGGGCGTGTTGGATGGAAAACGCGTATTGCACGACCCGAACGATGGAATACTTCAAAAAATGGGAAACTGGAGAAAAGTCACTATTTGTTTTTATCATATTTTGCTCTAGTGTTACATAACAGCTGATAATATAATCAAAGGCACCCGTAAAATTAATATGATCCAACTAGAAGCGGTCAAAAAGTACGAAATTACCGTTAAAAAATTTAATTCTTACATATTTTTTTATTAGTGGAAAATTTGTTGTTTTTCCACTTCAATTTCCGCACGTCTATACAATTTTAAATACCAAATCTAATCTAATGAAATTAATCATATTAGTATCTGTATATTTTAATTTGCGTTCGTAATGATATAGATCTCAAATCATTTGAAAGAAGGCATTTAGTTAAACTAATAATTGAAAATCAAATAATTAAAAATATAAAATAGCAAAATATGAAAATGTATGAATTTGAAAAAAAAATGTCTTTCGCAAAATATGTTGCATTTTTTTCGTCTCACATTTTTTTTTTTTTTTTTTTTTAATGCCCAAAAACATATAAATATATACATTTTGTATTAATATTTTATCTAAAAAATGTTACATCCACCATTTTGATGCTTAAGAAAATCGGGGTGATATAGCTAATTCTAAAAATTCTAATTTTAGTATAGAGAGTGGTGTTAAATTTTGCAGCGTTGTACATACCAAATGTGATATGGACCGATAGAACAACCGCAATACGAATACACCACACTGTGATCGTAATTCAATTCCTGAAAATTTAAAATCACTCTCAAACCTATAGTTTTTTTTTTATGCTATTCATGTAATCACTAAAAATATACTCACACCGTTACAGCAAAATAACATAGTTTTCTATTTGATTTTCAAGATATTACCCTCAAACCTACCCCTTAAGGTTTGTTAAAAAATATCAAACATTCTTATCGTTTAATAACTCTTTAAATAAAGAAAATGTTATATTATACACTTGATTATATTTTAAATATTTATACATTTGAAATCGCTGTAACATAATTGCTAAATCGACCCGTACATCAAAATTAAATAAATTAAATAGTAAAAATATTGATGAAAGTAAAAACAAAAAAACCGTGCCAAGTAGTACTGCAGTAGTATTAATAAGTAATGTTTTCATGGGATTTAAGTGATATTTAATATCTATACCAGTGCGTCTCTGCAATATTTATTTTGATAATATCGTGTACCTACTACCTATTCTATTTTACAAAGTATTCCATTAGTTATTGTTTAATAATGAAAAAAAATTAATGTCATCAAATTTTTCGGGGAGAGGGGGCATGTCTCTCCACCACCTTCTGATGGTGCCATTGAATGTATTATATTGTTGATCGTGCGACCAATCGAATAATTGTATGCGTTGCTTAGAATACCCAACGACATCAAAGACGCGGCGTTCTGCGAAGGGGTGAAAAGAAGTAACGGCTCCAATACCTTCTACCGGATGGTGGACGTGCTCAAAGTGACGACGTTGTTCTCCGAAAAGTCTGCTGCCGGAGAAGCTCTAATGTGCACCATGAACAAGACTCTGTTGGTCGAGTACGAGTACGTAGACAATTAATCAAATAAAATAGATTCAATGATGACGTCGTGCGTCGTTTCGTCAGTTTTGAGCCCTTTAGTCGAAAACCGTAATGAATCACGGAGTGAAATTTTAAATATTAGTCTGTATTTCCTACAGTCTCAGAAATGTGAAATCGCAACAATTGAAAAACTTGAAATACGAAAGCAAATATTCACGCGAAAATTTTAAAATAAGTACAGTAAAACCTCTTTATGCCCGACTCCCTATTCCAACGGAAAAATATGTTGGTTCCAAGTGATTAGGAAGTTTTAGAAGTTGTGCGGTAGTTAAATATTTACTAAAAACTGTTTTAAGTCGTAAATATATCAAAAAAAAAAAAAAAAAAATATTGAAAAATGACTTTACAAATCAGTATGCACAATCCTTAATTAAATAAATCTAGAAACAGTTGGTAGGTAGATTTTTACTAATAAACGACAAATTGTGTTATACCTAATACTCAAAATTATATTACATCACGTGTACAATCTGTTTACGAGTATTAACGAATATTGGCCACACAAATATTGTATCATATATCGCAAATGTTTTTACTAGGGATGAGGAGTTATAGGACTTGTATATTTTTATCCATGCCTAGTTATATTTAGGTTAGCCATAAATCGGTTTCATAACCTAACGAGCTCATTTTTGTGGTTTTTTCACATATTTTTGCATATTTGTCTAAATTTTTAAAGAACGTCCAATTTAAAGTTTTTTCCTCCATAAAAATACATATTTAGTCATCTATTATAATAAGTATCGCATAAGTTAGGCCTAATTCGTTTATAATCAAAAATTATACTTAAATTGAAATATAATGTACCTAATAAAATAATACTCAATTAGACGCCGGTAAGTATTCTCCCATCTCAGTGTAACACAATTATTTTTCCTTTCATGAACGTCATAAAAAAAAATTATTTTGGTTTAGTGCACCGTCATATATATTATCGTTATTTGGTGTTATCTACACATTGAAATATAATATATTAGTAAGATACTTATCAAGATACTGGTGAAAAACCAACAGTCATGCATTATTACATTACTAAATATTTTATTATTCGTATGTTTTTCTGATTTTTCAAGGCAAAACTACTGAAAAATAGTGGTAAAATTATAAAATATGTCAAAATCGAGATTTTAATATATCGATATTAATTACTTAGTCATGCCATGATAAGTAATAGTATTCAAACTTGAAATTTTCACCAAATATCAACAATTTTTGTGTTCAATCGTTATAAAAAATTCGAAAAATATTGATCAGTATGATCACTTTTGAAAAAAAAAACAAAATTTAAGAATACATCTTACATTAATTTTACAGTGAAGTTTTAATTTTGTAAAATTATTAATATTTTTGATATTAAGACATGAAACTCGGGTTCTTGAATAATTTTTTTGCAAAAATTTTTACAAATAAGATTCCAAAAGGTAAATTTCGTTTTTACAGATAAGCTACATATATAAACAAAAACCCACTACTTAATAGTCGGAATAAATGTCACGATTAATTAAAAAAAAATAAACGCGATGAACTGACGCACGATGAATTGACGTCGCGATGAATTGACATGCCACCCCCGTAGTTTAATTCGTTGTGTATAGCATGTTTGTTTATTTTACTTTCAAATATATTTAATAATTTCATTCTGGTGGTTAAGTTGTTTATATAAGTATTAATAATAAATAACACTTAACGTTTCATGAGTCTATTATAATATAATAGTTAAAAATAAAACAAAGTTTACATAAATCAATAATAATACTAATAATTATTGTATTGCATAAAAGCATCATACCTAAATACAAATAGTTGAAATGATTTGTACAGCAATTTTAAAATAAACCATCAGACATTTTTTCCAAGGTGATATAATTATGTTTCGCTAATGTTAAAAGCAACATAATTCGATTATTAGTTATGAATAATATGTGTTATATGTTAAGTACGTAGTTCGGGTTTTTATTTATTTCATTTCGCCATCAATGAGTTATGAGCAGACGAACTTGTTTCGTTGTCATAACCATTAGCTTATGAATTTTCACGATTACATAGATTATACAAACATTAGGTTCATAAAATATGACATATTATTAATACAAATAATAATTTATGATCGTCTTTTGTTCTAGATCAAGAGTTTCTAGATGAGGATCAATAAGTGTTCAAATCACATAGACAATGATTGCACGAAAATAGAAGAAATTATTCATAAATTGTAATATTCATTATATTTATACGATATTTATTCGTTAAAGTGTTAGTTATCAAATTATTATTATTATTATTATTATTATTATTATTATTTATTTTATTTTTTTTTGTCAAGTTGATTGTAATTACATTTTTCATAAATTAAGTATTTACCAATCATTGTACGAAAATAGAAGAAATTATTCATAAATTGTAATATTCATTATATTTATACGAAATGTACTCGTAAAGTGTTAGTTATCAGATTATTGTCATGCATTATTGCTTTACGTCGAATCACTGTTTTAGACGGTTGTAATAACGATGAAAACCCAATTAACATATCGGTACTCTAACACGAATATCATTTCGTTCATTATTCATCATATTTTCCAAGAACGCAAAAAATAAACTTCGGATTTTTTTTGGAATATACGAGTTACTCGAATTGTATGTAACCCCGGGTTTTATCTAACTTTTTAATTTATCCGTACTTATCATGCAAAAGCCAATAAATTTGCCCACGAATTTCCGTTTCCAATTCCAGTCCGGGTGACTTCTGGGATTAACATAAATAATGATATAATCTAGTAATTAATTATCTAGTATTAATTCAGTGGTCTTTATAAATGTCGAAAATATTAGGTAATTGGTAAAATCTAAAAAAGTAATTATTCAAGCATGATTACTCGATTACTAACTCTTCTACGCAATTTGATCTTTTATTTCATATAAAATACAATAATAAAATAGAAGTAGATTAAACTCATAAAATAAACTGATAAATGAAAAATAAATTAACTATACAATTATATTTACATGGAATTCAGTGGGGAAACTTACTCAAAGTATAGTTTATCGTGTGCTTAGGCTAATATAAATGTGGTATTATTCTTATAAGTCCATTATTGCTTCCTTAAATATCGGTATTTAATAATCCAAACATATTATATACATTATAATGGAAATCAACACATTTTTGCTGTTTTTACTGTACATTTTGTTGTTAAAATCTGTATTATAGAAGAAATATTTAAAAGAACAAGCGAATTTAGTGAAAATTCTAAACTATTAACATTATAGAGTGTTTTTGAGCAAAGCAGCTAGAGTATACCGCAAAAATATACAACCATTGCCTCAACTTTTCTAATATTAGAATGCTTAAAAATATAACTCTTAAACTATTAGTACAATCATGCACCTTTGAAAAATAAAATATTCAAAACAATTGTTATTTATATAATAATGTGTCATGTATAATTCGTCTTTATAAATAACATAATTTGATCAAGGTTTTAACTTTTTTAAACTTACAAACCAAATTTCAAGATTATACAATTCAAATATGAATTTAGATTTAAATGAGTATATAAAAATGCAATATTTAATTAATAAACTCAAAATGTTTCAAAAGTGTTTTCACTGTACACGCTAAAATTTTCTTATTTGGGAAATTGTTTCTAACATTATGAGTTTTTTTGTAATTAAACCCTCATAAAATATTCAATTAGATATAACTCATTTAAACTTCAATTGTTATAACAATTATAACTCATTAGAAATAAACTTAAAAGAAATCAGACAATATCGAAAAAAATCGTACAATAATTTATTAAAGTGTGTATAAAAAAAAATCCTGAGTCACGATTTTTGAATTTTTGTTAGGATCTATCTTATTTACGTTTCATAAAAATTGACAATTTTCGGGCTAAAAATAGAACTTAAAAATTTAGTTTAGTTTAAGTTATCTTAACTTAATCTTCATTAACATTTTAAATATATGACAAAAATATTTGAGGATTCAACATGATTATACTCATACACTTAAGTTATTAACTAACGCTACTAAACAAATTCAAAAATTGTGAATCAGGATTTTTATATAAGCGTATAAGTAAATAATTATACGATTTTTACGGCATTGATTTTTATATCAATTTTGAACTTGAAAATGTGTATAAAATATTATTGGACCATCCAATCATTATGTGTTTTCGGGCACATACAGAACAACATGTTTTAAAACTTTTGGTGAACAAAAATTTTTCCTTTGTTAAACAAAAAACTTTTAATAATATGTTTGATGAAATAAAAACCTACTGACCATTAAGGCAAACATGATAAAATAGTATAAAAATTTAAGTTTGTACAAATTAGAAAATATATAGTAAAACAGTATATTTTTATACTGAAAATTTCCTTAGAATCCTTTGACTAAAGAAATGAACTATCATTTATTGAAAATTCAATACATCCATCACAATTATCTTTTTCGAGGAGTGAAAAATATCCTATGAAGTTAAGTATTTAAGGACTGATGTCACTATCCAAAAATGTATGGAAAATAAGATATAGAGAATAGCATAATATTAAGAAGCCTTTTGATTATAGTTAATTTGTATACAAATTAAAATATCTTGCGATAAATATCATGTGTATTTTATCTAAACGTTAATATTTTATTGTTTTTATGATTCTATATAATCTACGTAAAATAGTGAAGTAAAATGAATTAATTTCATTGATTTGTTAAAATCTTATTACCATAAGTTATCAATGAAATTGAAACCGAGCATAATGCTCAAGCAGAGTTGAAGGCTATTGAAATCGTAGTTCAATAATTCTAGAAAACCAAGAAACTCCAAGAAACTCAGGTATAGAAACCATTTTAATTAAATCCAATTTATTTTATATGTTATAAAAATAAAAATGAATCAAATATGTTCATTAAACAATTTATTTTATTTTCAAATACAATTTTCGTTACAAATATAATAAATAAACGTCTGAATCAACCTATAAAATTAATTGATTAAACTTAGATTATATATTAATTAAACTTAGATTATATAAATGTGATGAAATTAAGTTTGTTGAAACATTAAGTAATTGATTAAAAATACATTAAATACAATTTCACTAATTTATTAACTATTCTAGAAGTTTACCGATTATTTTCTTGTTTAAATAGTACCATGTTTATCTACTAATCACTTAAAACTAATGTATAGTTAAAATCGTAATTACAATATTTATTGTTTAAAAGAAATCGTCAAGGTCTTATGGAATTTATAATATTCGAATAATGTACAAAAAAATGGAATTGATTTAAAAATGATAGATAAAAACTGTATGTTGGGGAAAAAAATACATCATTTTTATGTTGTGATATACAGGGCCGGATTTAGAACAAGTGCCGCCTAGGCCATTTTAAATATGCCGCCCCTATCCCAAGAAAAAAAAATGATATTATTATTTCCAATAAATTTATTTTAATTTTAAATAAATTAGGTCAATAGTCATTATAAACAAAACAAATAATTCTAAATTCTAAATAGCAGTGTAAATGTTTAATCTTATACCTATGTTATCTATAACATTTTATGACGAACTTTTTTAGCCGTGAAATCGTCGATAATATCATCATAATTTATACTTCAAAGCATCTCAGATTCTATAATATGTAGTATTGATGTCGCATTTAATCTATCTGACTGCAAAGTTGAACGAAGATGTGATTTTACTCTTTTTAATGCTGAAAATGACCGCTCTGCTGTACAATTTGTTGCAAACGCGCACAAATACATACGTAACGCGCTGTTGTGACGTTTGGGTAAATATCTATTAATTCATTTGTATACAACATCTGACAAAGTTCTTGAGCGCTTTTTTTTTTTGTCAGATTTAAAAGAAAGATGATCACGAAAATGAAGACATTCATTTGTAAATGATTCTTCAATATCATTAGGATATTGTTCTATAAATGCCCTAGTTTTTTCAGAAATAATTTCCTCGTCAAAGCTACATATATTCGTAAGAAAATCAAACTTGACACATAAATCTTTATACGAACTGCCACGTCTTACAAGTTCAGCTTTCAATTTATCCAATATAACGAAGAATACATTTATTCTGAAATCTTCCTTGCCTGTTTCTGTTATCACTTCATAAATTGTTTCGTCGAATTGACGTTTTCTTGTAACAGTTCTCCGCTTGTCTTTTTTATACTGTATTTCACCGCATATTTGTATAGCTTTTCCTTCATATTCTTCAAAATTATTTCTAATTCTAGATATATACTGCTATAAAGATTCGAAAATTGATTTCGTGTTATTGACATTTTAAGTGTCATGCACTCGTATATTTTACATACAGATATCTATATTACTAATATATATTTCTGTGATTATATATTAAGATTACGATAAATACGATAGTTTATTAAGACGCAGGCCACAGAATTAACCAATGTGTCAAATTCATGGATTTACTTTTATGTTTTTTAAATACTTATATAAAATATAATATAATATTAATTTACGCAGTTACATAAATGCATAAAATATTCATATAATTTTTTTTTTATTTCTTACAAAATTTGCCGCCCTAGGCCCGGGCCTCACGGGCCTAGGCGTAAATACGGCCCTGGTGATATAAGAACCAACAAGACGTTACAGTTATTGACTTGAGGTTTTAAAATTTAAAATAAGGTAAGTACCTATCCATCGAATACTATTAATTGATAGTTATGACACCAAGTAGTATGAGAACCAATTATTTTTCAGTAGCTATCAATTTCTCAAAATTTCTAAATTATAATTATGTTATAAAATATTTAAAAAAAAAAGCAATTATTATGCATTTCTACGACAACAAGCAAAAAACAAAAAATTAAAAATATTACGTTTGAATGTTTGGCCTAAGTTTAATCCTTAACCTAATATTTATATAGTATTTGTAGAATTAAAACAGGATATTATGTACGCTAGTAGCGTTTTTGTATATTCCAATGAGTGATATAAAGTTTTTTTTGTAAAGGGTGTTTAGAATAGATTTTGACAAATATTGAAATGTCATTGCAATAATTACACGCGGAATAATAATTATCACATCTATTAGTCTTGCGCATTATAATATTAATGTTACAAAATGTGATAATCTTGTTTATGTCAATATGTGTGTGTGTGTTTTACACCTCACCTCTAAAGAAAATATGAAATAACGAAATCTTTAAATGACTGTTGTTAATTATTTTTATCCAACCCTTAGTGTTTTCTAAATGATAAAAAAAAAAACTGTCAATACCATATGATATATATCTTATCTCAACAAAAAATATATTTAATTTTACTTCTTTGAAACTTATTACGAATTTTCCTGGAAAATGACCTTGTGTAACAACAAAAATAATACAATCAACGATAATGATGTTTAGAAAACTTATAAAAAAATCGGACAACATCTGTTTGCTGTCAAGTCTTCGAATCTTATAATACAGATGACAAACCTCGACGACGGAGAGCTTTGCTGTGGTAACCGAGAGACGTGTTTATAAAATCCGATAGTTTTACGTAATTGTCGTATATGAAGTGATATTTTGTTGGAAAATCCGATTATACATTTTGGAAAATTTTCGAGGGATACTTTGTATCTATTTATATTATAATCTCGGCTATTATCTTAGACCGTTATTAAGAACTTTTTTCTTGAACACGGTTGAGATTTGACGAACCCAACTTGCGATTGAAATTCGCATCTCTGTCGATTCGAGAATTTCTGTTTTCTTGCACCATGCCGCCGAAACGTAAGCGTCAGAGTTTCAAGGAAAGCCTAAATGTCTCAGGATCGCCTAAGCGT
This sequence comes from Therioaphis trifolii, assembly GCA_027580255.1. Lineage (NCBI taxonomy): Eukaryota > Metazoa > Arthropoda > Insecta > Hemiptera > Aphididae > Therioaphis > Therioaphis trifolii. Next base: position 6,008,549 of record CM050404.1, read on the forward strand.
CCAAAACGTGAAATCAAAAATAAATTCGAAGGTAAAGTTTCACACTATAGTTGAAGTTATATTTTTGCCTTTTTTTATAGTAATTTGTTATAATATTAGTAATTTGTTATTATATTTTTTATTACTAATACATATACGTTTTTCCTTCTTCTAGATGCGGAAATTAGAATCGGAACTGACTACCAAGCGGTTATACCGGACCTGATGGTACTCCCAGGTAAGTTCTAACATGCGCATTGTCATAACAGGTGGATATCATATACGGTTCTCGGTAGGCTCTTTTCTTTGTAAGTCTTTAATTTTTTTTTTTTTTTTTAACTGCATTTTTATTCTCTACATCGCAACAGAGGCGTACATAGAAATTCACTACGGGAAGGGGAGACGATGGTTAACAGGTATTCCCTCAGGAAAATGATTATCTGATTGATCGGAATAGATAAAACTAAATATCACTACGTAGTACGTAGCTTAAAAATTCTTGAAGGTTTTCAAGATTTTTATTAGAACTGGCAGTAAAATATAGGTACGGGTAAAGTGCTATCCATTACATTTTGAGGATTAAATGTTTAAAATTTTAAGAGATATTGACTTGTAAAAACCAGATATTTCAATACTATAAAGTTGTATAATCAACGTTCGTTAAATTTGAATATTATGATTGTTGTTGGTATTCGGCAAATTGTATTAATAGCAGTATTACTTTTGGAATACCTTGTGACTGAATAAGAAATGACTAAGTACAATTATTTTCATAAATATGTCGTTTGTGGTTTATTTGCACATTTGAACGTTTTTACACCAACTTTTGGAAAATATTGGGAAAACTTGAGAATAAAAAGAAATAACTTCCTCTCGGTACCGAGTTATTGAAATTCCTGATCGATAAAGCGGTTAAACGTAACTTTTGAACGACGTGTACACTACACGAAAAAGTGAACACAAAAAAGTATGTAATTGTAAGACCAATATTTCATTCACTCTAAACTATAAAATTCACTAGGTTCTATTTGTTGATTAAAATTTAAATTAATGAAATTCAAATTTGTCAGAAAAACTTTGGGGATTACTTCTTTCACCCCCTTCAAATATACCACTGCATCGATCAACTTACTTAATCTACGGAATAAAAAATCACGGTCTTGAATATATAATACAAAAAAAAAAGTAACCCACATTTAAATGTACCCACTTAAATACTTACATAAAATTGTGTATTCCATAACGTTGAGCGAAAATTTGTCTGGTGTGCGAAAAAATTTTAATTTGACCTCATCGATATAGGTATCTACCTATAATCAGTATAGGAACGTAATATATATCGTGTTACTACCTACACCGATTAAACCTCCACCGATAATAATTATTATGATCACGTAAACCCTCTTAAACTAGAATTGAGAATTTGTGTGTGAAAATATAATTTAAATGTACATCTCAATATGTTTTAACAGCATCTTCTGCGGTTGCATCATATGACGACGAGCCACTCGACAAGGAGACAGTGATGTGGGCTCCGACCGAACGTGTTTCGGAAAAAAAACGTATTTATAAGCATAACGCATAAAATATAATATACGGCAACAAAATTATATTTTGAGGAGAAAAATAATTTATAACAACAGTTTTTTTCGTTTCTAGTGAATGAATACGTATTGATGTCAAAAGACAAATACGGTCTCACCCAGGAACAGTCGATGAGTGTGCTGTATCGGAATCACTTTGACTTGGAGAACGCCATTAATGATCTGCCGAACGTCGAACCTTTGCCCGTTGATGAATGGACACCAGACGATAACGCTGTGTTCGAGTCTGCCTACAAGCAGTTCGGAAAGAATTTTTCGTCCATTAAGAATATGGTATTTATAGTTTCATATTCTATTTTAAATTGTAATATTTAAGTTGGGTACTAGAAAAATGTTCGTGATGCTTTATAGATGCCTCACAAACCAATAGGATCGTTGGTGAAACATTATTATTTATGGAAGCGCAACAAACACATAAACAGTGTTATTGATATAAAAGATCTACAAGGAGAACCTAGTTCAGTAGGACCACGTCATCGTGAAAAGGTATAGTCATACAAATTATTTGTGTTCTTACTGTATTTTGTACATGTACTTTGAATGGTAGAGTAGTGATTCAAATATTTCTAATACAATCACTGTTATAATATTTTTTAGATTCCCAACAAATCAATAGTACCAGTGGCTAAATATTATTACTTGTGGAAACTTAAGACACTAAAACATGAGCAAAACTGCATTTTTGATAAACAAAGTCAAAGATCTAAATCAGCAGGACCTGATCATGAATCTTAGCTAAAATGTTTTCTCATTATTGAATCACGTTGTTGTTCTATTCCTTTATTTTTGTATTGTTTTGCTATTGCATTTTGTTTCGCAATTGATTTGCTATGATATTGAATATGTTTTATTATTGTGTTGTGTTTGCAGTATACAATAAATATATACTTTTGGTTAATAAATGAGTATCTAGTTATTTTGGAATAGCTAGAAGGTAACTGAAATATATTGAAACTGTGGAAATTTCTTACTTTGGATCCTGAGCAAGACAATCAATAAAAAATGCATCGGTCTCAAATGTATATGTATTTATGTATGTGAGAGTAAAAAAAAAAAAGAAAAAGAAATAGCACAAAAATTGCATTCAACCTTTTTATGTATGCAGTATATACTTTTTACTTGGACATAAGTTCACATTAATTTAACATGCACATTTTTAGAATACAATCATTATGTTTACATATTTTTTACACGCCTACGGTCATCAAAATATAAATACATTTGAATCTAAGTAGACTAGTATTATGCGCATTATACACCCTCGACTAGATTCGTCAAATCAAATATTTCATACAATTTATACCATAATACTTAAAACAATTTTTTAAAACATTTTAAATCACATTTTCTAATTTTAGATTCTGAGTGAAGCGAAGGATCTTATGGTTTTACAATGATGTTTATTATTTTTTTTTTTCTTTTTTTTTTTCTGTAAACACTTTTTCGTATAGAAATCCTTGTCCAAAAGTTTCGTCCAGCCACTTTTTAGATTTGAAATTGAACTGAAATGCTACTTTAGAGAGGTCATTTTTCCGAAATCTCCATAGTTTTTCCATTTATCAAGAATAACGATAAAAAAACTGAGTAAAAACGGTAAAATCGGTAAAAATCCGCCGTAAACGAGATTTTCACTGTTCAGATTTTAGGTATTTAGTCATAAATCGAAAAGTATTGAAGCTAGAAAATTGAACATTTTATCCAATATCAAATACATACTTTTTTATATTGGACAACATTTTCAGAACAATTACAGCACTTTTGACTTAAATACAGCACTTTTAATTTATCAAATTCTTTGAAAGTTTTTATGTAATATAATTTTAAATATTTGACAAAAAGTTCTGAAATTTTAATATAACCTTACTCGTATACCTACCTAATTATCCTAACAAAAATTCAAAAATCGTGACTCAGGATTTTATTTTATACACACTTTAATAAATTATTATACCTCACCAAAAATTATACAAATAACCGTAAAATACGTAAACAGTATTTAAATAATAATATATTATATTACACTGAAGCTTTGCTCAGAATCGTTTTATACTAAAGAAATGAGTCATCATTTCTTTAAAACTTAATACATTCATCACCAATATCTTGTCCGAGGACCGAAGGGACGAAGGACGAACTTGTACCACCATCATCTCACTTACCAGCTTTTTTGTTTTAAATTTGATATTAGCTATTGGGCTCATAATGTTGTATAGGTAACATACATAACGTTTTAATGTATTATGTTTATGTTATGGTCATTTTCGGTAATTCCGGTAAAGACGGTAATGACTAGGTAATGCCAGCAATGACGGTGCACAACTGCAAACTAGTCAATGTGGGAAATTGGCGAATATTTCTTTATTAACTGATATGTTATGCAAGTATAATTTATCGGTGTGTTCTGAGCTGGTTATCGACTTATCTAAATCTAGATTTACCATATTATCTTTTCTTTTCAACAAGAATAGTATAACCTATATATTTTCAGTCGTGTTACGGTATCTGTGTGAGGTGTGAGACCTTTATAACTATTAATAATGGATTTAGCCGATATACGTGAAAAGTTTAATATACCAATCGATTTAATATTATTTAAAAAAAAACGTTGATGATCATAAAAAAAATTATGTTTTTATGGTGAAATATTGGCCACTTTGTATTGTCGAATCTAGGTTATGTCAGCATCGCCTAATAATCGCATTAGGCGTTGTCAATAATGACTAGTCATTTCTAGTAATGACTGATTTCCGATATTAGCGGTAACACATAAACATAATAATACGTTAAATTGTAACAAACAAGCATACAATGCATTTCATAATATCTGTACCGTGAATAAATGAATTGTGTTACAATGTGTAATATGTACATAAATTAAATGTACCAAAGGTCGAAAATTCTTAATTTTCATTCAAAGAAAATGTATCGAGTTGAACTTTGTCATTACCGTCTAGTGTACAAACAGAATTATGTATATCTGCAGCTACAATATCTGGTAAAATGAAACTACTATCATTGTTGTTGTTCGTAGGCATAGGGTGACTGCACGAGTGAGAGAGGGGCAGGGTGGGTAGTGACTATCCCTTGCGAGCTGCATTTTTGTCTGAAATATAGTATATTAATTTTGCAAACACTAGGCTGGTAAATCGGATCCTTCGTTCTTACCCTTTTTATCTCGTTGTCTCCATCGCTATTGTCGGCCCGTCGTGTACGACGCGACGGTCTCGGACAACGATCGTCTCGTTGCGCAAGTCCGCGAAGACCGGAAACGTCCGCCACCACCTGGTCCTTCATTAGCAGCCATTAGCTCATTAACAGACGACTCGGTGTTGAGAGGCACGCGACATAGTCACTCGACTAGGCGGCGCGCCGTTCGGGACTCGCGCGAAAAGGGGAAAGAGAAGAAAAGTGAAAGCCCTCGCCCGCGTTCGCTGCTCGAGTCGATTATATAAGCGCCGGCGCCCCGAAACCCGACCACAACCGCACAAGCGGTACCACACAGCTCAAAGACGTCGAATCTCGTCTTCCGTCCGTCCGTTTTTTGAGTTTTTTTTCTCTTCGTCCGCGTCTTTCGCTATCGTTACTCTGGCGTCGTCGACACACACGTTCTCTTCGCTCACGGGTGACCGACTCTATTGCCGACGGCGTGTCGTATAACATCACTCAGTGTGAGTGATGACCGCGTTACCACGGTCGCGGTTTCCGTTGTTGGTGCTGTTGTGCGCGGTGCGACAGTCGCCGTCCGCCTCCAACAACAATAACAACAATCGCCCGCACCGGATACGCAGTGACGGCGGCGGCGGTCCTGACGGTTCAGAGTTCTCGCAGCAGCATCACCAGCACTACCAGTAGTACCAGCCGTGCCGGCAGCACCAGTACCAGCACCACGAGGCGTCCAAAGTGTCGGTGATAGAGAAAAAGGCGCCGGTGCACGTCGAGGTCGGGATACCAGTGCGGTACGTGGTCCAGGTGCCGGCGGACAGGCCGTGCGCCGTGCACATACCCGAACGGTACCCGGTCAAGGTGGAGAAGAACGTGCCGTACCCGTTGAAGGTGTACGAGCCGCAGCCGTACCCGGTGAAGGTGCCATTCGCGGTGCCGTACAACGTGTACAAAAATTTGCTGGTGCCCTACGCAAAGCCCGTCTCGTACCCCATGGAAAAACAGGTGCCGTACCCAGTCCGAGTGCCCGTCAAGGTGCCGTACCACCACCACCAGCTCCAACACCACCAACAACACCAATTCTTATAACAACAACAACAACAACATCAACAACGTTATCACAATTAACAAAAACCGCCGGAAAAATTCATTGCTGACGACGATATCTCGGGTTACGGTGGGCACCACCAGACGCAACAACAAAAACACCACCACCACCACCACCACTACCATCACCGCCATCAGAAACAGCAACACCACCACCACCATCATCAACAACAATATCAACAGCAGCACCACTACCCTTAGCAGCAAGCCGACGGCGCCGCTGCTTACGGACAACACGACCTGCAATCTGTCACTCGGTCCCGTCGGGCTTATCGTGGTTCTAAACTTTGAAACATTAAATATTTATGAATTGTACCGACCGCATAATACGTATATGAAAATATATACGTGTGCGTGTGTAGTGCGTAGTATTGATATACACACACACTCACAATTATATATAATAATTTACGTAATTTACCGGTAAATATCGTAAATATCCATTTTTGATTTACATGAGTAGATTTTTATGTCAGTTACCTGGAATTTACGATAAAAAAATTACACAAATGGTTATTGTTGTGTTTATATCATATATTATTAACTATAATATTTACTTTCACATATTAATGATCCATGACATTTTGAAATACAAAGTTTACCCGGAGAACGGCAAGCACATTAATTATTTTTACATTTAGTTTTGTACTATGTAAAATTGGTTTTGAAACCAGTCCTCTTTTCGGATTGGATGATTTTTTTCGACAGTGTACTCAAAGACTTAAATACGCCATTATTGTTTCATTTGTAATATTACGATATTTCATTTTAAGCTCAGCGCTCATTCGATTTCTTCCACCATGGCCAATTGCGGAATGAGTCAAATGGAGAATATCAATTAATTCATCGTTTGTCACATCTCACATAATACAGTACGGTATCATTAATTACAGGTTCAATGAGCACATATTTTCCATTGGCAGTTATATCGAATTTACGTACCTTTCGATAATCTTTTATTGTCTTATTCATACCAATTGTATTTAAAGCCAACTTTGATGATTTTAAATTGCTCCAAAGAACAGTTGTATTCGGATGAACTTAAAAACGCTATGTAGTCATCATGTTTTTGAGTAATTATAGAAGATATGTCATCAAATTTTTTTTCTAACGTTTTCATCCATATTTAAATATTAAATAAAATAAAGTATTAAATATTGACTACTATTTTTTAAACAAAGTTATAAGTAATAAATACGAAAAAACAACACGCTTATACAACATACACGCCAAATGACAATTACGATACTGTCTACGACGCAGAATAGATAGAAATCTTATACCTAACTTCATTTATACAATTGCTTTCTACATTATACACCAGTGGTCGGGAAGTGATTTCTACTGGAGTCCGGAAAACTAAAATAATACGTGAGCGGGGTCCGTAGAAAAAAAAACTAATTTTATTGCATTATTCAATAGTTATTACTAAATTTTTAAAATTATTCGAAGAGTAAACATGCCTTGTGATGTTATATGAGAAATCGCATTTATTGTCTTTGGCCGGTAACTTAAATCGGGAACTCTTGTAGAACATCTAATACGAAATAATATGTCCTCAAGGCTCAAGGTGAGAATCCGTTAACTTTGTTCTGTACTTGTTTAGAAAAAAAAATTGTTTTACAAAACGACGCCTTTTTTAATAATCACGATGGAATTTGAAATAACGTACTTATTAAACTCGTATCAAAGAAGGATGTGTCGACGGTTCAGATCACTGACTCCGCGGTCCGGATATGGACCGCGGTCCGCCAGTTGCCAACCGTTGTTATACACATTGGCTTTTCTAATAATACGATAAAACGCAAAACTGGACTTGATTATCGATTACTTATACTTTTAATCTTTAGGTAATGATTATCAGATATCTTGTGTAAAAACTAAAAAAAAATAAATATTAATAGATATTTAAAAAATATTTATAGATATTAGAAAATATACCTACTGTGCAGCAGAATAACTTAATAGTTGGGTAATAGTTGAATTCTAGTATTATACGTACACAACATTTACCAATTTGTTTGGTGAATATTGAAATTAACCAGGAAATATCGAAAATCACCATTTTGTATATACGTATGTTTACGATAATTACCGGTTAATTACGTAATTTTCATGTTTTACAACATTTACCGTAACATATTTACATATATATATTTAAATCCAAAACTATCACTTGTCTTGTTTCTTTTCAACTATATTCATTAAGTCACAGGTCAGTAAACATTGCATCAAACTGACAATTGAGGTGGGCCTATCGTTAAAACATTGGTCATGCTTCAATTGTACGAAAAATCTTCCCAGTTCCCTTTTGTTTAATTTGACTAATTATTTGCTATCAAGTATGATTTGTGTTTACTAAATATCATTTTGTAGTAGCGAAGTCATTTTTTAATGATTTAAAATCATGATACAATCTATGTGTTAGGAAATAACTTTAATAATACGTCAATTTTCAAAACTTCTATTAGTTTAACAAACTGAACTATTTTATAAAATTAATGTTTTTTTTTTCGCGGAGTCGGTACAATATGTATGATAATATAAAATACCATTAGGAATACATTTAAAATGTTTTATTTCGTTATCCTTCACATGAATTATGCCCACTCATTGTGTAATATTCAATATAGAAAATGTTCTCATATTATAGTAAAATTTGCGTAGGGAAATTGGCGCCCCAATCGCCCGATACCAAGGTATCGAAATAGCCATTTGCTGGTGGAAAGTTCGAGGAGAACGATTCCAGCGAAGAGAGGGGAGAAATTTTGTTTGCACTGACAGTCGTAAAGACTTATTTAGAGTGATATAGATTTGCAATAACAGCAATTCGAGAAGTTAGATGGATAGGAAATGGAAATCTGAAATCGAATAATTTGACGGTTTTTTATAGTGGTGTTCAAAGGCATGAAAGTGCAGACTGCAGAGTTGGGCATTAGTCGAATAAAAAATTATTCGATTGATTAATTGAATAAATAATAATTCTTTATTCATTTATTTTTCATTTGATTATTCTAGATTATTTTTATTCATCATTTTAATTTTTACGATTATTCGTTATTCATTATTCAACCAGTTATTTTAGGTTTTTTATTTATTATTTGGTTATTCATTATACAGTTATTCGTTATTTATTCTTCTTCATAGTTGTGTTTATCTCAAATGATTGGTAGATAATTTAAAATTCCAACTTTATTGAAAATTGAAACCAGTTTTTTTTTTTTAATATTATATTACCTAATCGAAAATCTCAAAACCAAAAATCACAAATAATATTTTTATCTATGAGGGGTTCATTTAGCTTATTTAGCATTCGATATCGCCATGTTATTTATCCACATATTGGTTAATACTGCTTTGGTAACATTTTTGTAATTAATTTGTAATAAAGTCTGACATAACTTGATGCAGTCATATCATAGGTGCTCTTTTGCGACCATGACAAATTTACTGAAGTCTAATAGGTTGTCAGATGATTTATTTGAGTTGAAAGTTGTATTGAAATCAAATTTAAATTATCAATTGCTGCATGGAAACTAAAAATCAACATTAATTATTATTTACTATTATTATTTTTGTCATGATTATCGTTATTGTTATTATAATTATTTGCTTTGTTATGAATATTATAATTTTATCATCATTTTATCATATGACAAATTGGATATTATTCACAATTTATTTAATATAGCAATACATATTATGTAATCTATGTAATCTATGATTATCTTCGTGAGATAATTTTTCCAATTCGTTTATTAATTTTATTTTACTAATCTCTTCATATTCTACTAAAGGAATTCTAATGGTAAATCCATCAACAATAAATTTTCCGCTAACAGGTTCTGTCTCTTTACCCTAATTTTTGTTTCTATTTATTATTTGAGTTTCTTATAAAATTTATTTCGATTCCTCCTTTGAAAATTGGATATATTATATCTGTTTAAAAACCTAAACAACTATTGGATAAATTTCCCATAGCTTGAAATCTTCCACCTCCTACATGGTTTGATTAGTATCCTGAACTTATATTTAATGCACTTCACTCATTAGAATAACTAACAATTCCTTTGATTGTGCTTGCTCGCCCAACATTTTCAATGTCTTCAATAACAGTATTATTTTATTTCACTTCAATAGTTTAAAATGAATATGCTATAAAATTAGCAACTAGACGAACATTACTATCAGCTGGATATTGAGTACCATCCGTTTGTATATATCTACCAGAGATATCATATTTTGCATTTTTAATATTGAGAAAATCTCCATCTATTTTAAACGTTGTAGTTTTGTAAACGTTATTGATATTAGATAAATTTTCTGGTGAAAAAGTTTTATACTCTGATCGTATAATATAATCATCATACTTCTTAAAAACACTTTATTATATTTCTTTACTACAGAAAAACATTTTTTTTATAAATTTTAAAGATATAAATCTTTAAAATAATGAATTTAGGTTGATAAATGAATTTTTTATAATTCGTAATTAATTCTAGACACAAGTATCCACATATTGATGGATCATCGTAATTTTGAAATCTATTACGATTATAATCAAGATTATTTTTCCCTAAATAATTAACAAGTTCTTTAGGAGGTTTGCTATTACCATAAGAATCGAAATAAATGTTTGATTCTCTTTTTTTTTAATCCAAGCAACCCAATGAGATCCATTTTAATTAGATTTATTTAAATTAAGCACACCACATTCATTTATCCAACGTTTCATTAGAAGTTTGTTTCTCATAAAACAACCTCTAAAACCTTTTATTTTTTCACCGGCTTTTATAATATCAAAATTTGTTAAAGGTTCAATGTCTTGTTGTTTTTTTATTTTTTAATCCAGATCCAATTTGTAAGGTTTTAGTCTAACTAAACATTTTTTTCCAATACTTTATTATGTCGTGTTGATTCTCTTTCCATTGCTTCTACAACAGAATTTTGCGATTGCACCTGCTTTTATAATATCAATGTCTTGTTGTTTTTTATTAATTTTTTTCAATCCAGATCCAATTTGTAAAGTTTTAGTCTCACTCACAATTTTTTCCATTTCTTTATTATGTCGTGTTGTTTCTCTTTCCATTGCTTTCTTATGTTTTGCTTCTACTACAGAATTTGCAATTGCACTAACACCTCCAGCTAAAGCACTAGCTGCACCAACTGCACCAAAAAGAACAGGTAAAAATCCTCCTTTTTTAATTTGATTATATTTCAGTTCTAAACTAACTCCACTTTTACCTTGTTTTGCCTTTTTAAATTTATTGATTTGTGTGGTAAATCATGATATTTACCATTTCCAATTTGACTAAATGTTAATTGAACTATTACATTTTTTATCGTGAGCTAAATCAATTTTTTTTAATTGGTTATTATTTAAATTAAGATTTATTTATTAAAGAAAAAATATATATTTTTTTTTATTAAATTAAACCCATTCCTAATTTTCTTATTGTTTCCATTACATTTTTTGTAACCCAAGCAGCAGATTTTTCACCAAATAAAGCTTTGTTATCTAAAACTCTATCTCATGCTTTGTGTCCTAAAACCAAATCAGCTTTATGTCTCGATTAAGTATCTGTATGTTTTCATAGTATAAATCGTGTTCCATTGCAGCTTCGTCTAGTTTATTAATTGGTTTCTTTGATTTTTTTAATGGACCTAGATAATTATATGCTGGCCAATGCATTTCAGGTATAATTTTTGAGTTTAAAATCATAAGCGCAAATAGCGTTTCAGATTTGGGGGGTCTGAAGCCCTAGATACTGAATGAAGTATTTATGAAAGTAGTTAACACCTAAATTTTTTTTTAATACAACATATAGGTAAAGCGTTTACTAATACTATAGTACTATATGTACTAAATTAAAATATCGACAGAAAATAAAACTTACTTTTGGAGGGGCTATTGAAATGTTTGGGGGGCTTAGCCTCTAAAGCCAGTAGTAATAAAATACGGGTTCTGGACCCAAAAATAAAAATTACAGGGAAAAAATATTGCTCCAAGGGGCGTTTTCTACATATTTTTACCGTGTAAAAAAAAAATAACAATAACGATAATCATGACAAAAATAATAATAGTAAATAATAATTAATGTTGATTTTTAGTTTCCATGCAGCAATTGATAATTTAAATTTGATTTCAATACAACTTTCAACTCAAATAAATCATCTGACAACCTATTAGACTTCAGTAAATTTGTCATGGTCGCAAAAGAGCACCTATGATATGACTGCATCAAGTTATGTCAGACTTTATTACAAATTAATTACAAAAATGTTACCAAAGCAGTATTAACCAATATGTGGATAAATAACATGGCGATATCGAATGCTAAATAAGCTAAATGAACCCCTCATAGATAAAAATATTATTTGTGATTTTTGGTTTTGAGATTTTCGATTAGGTAATATAATATTAAAAAAAAAAAACTGGTTTCAATTTTCAATAAAGTTGGAATTTTAAATCTACCAATCATTTGAGATAAACACAACTATGAAGAAGAATAAATAACGAATAACTGTATAATGAATAACCAAATAATAAATAAAAAACCTAAAATAACTGGTTGAATAATGAATAACGAATAATCGTAAAAATTAAAATGATGAATAAAAATAATCTAGAATAATCAAATGAAAAATAAATGAATAAAGAATTATTATTTATTCAATTAATCAATCGAATAATTTTTTATTCGACTAATGCCCAACTCTGCAGTCTGCACTTTCATGCCTTTGAACACCACTATAAAAAACCGTCAAATTATTCGATTTCAGATTTCCATTTCCTATCCATCTAACTTCTCGAATTGCTGTTATTGCAAATCTATATCACTCTAAATAAGTCTTTACGACTGTCAGTGCAAACAAAATTTCTCCCCTCTCTTCGCTGGAATCGTTCTCCTCGAACTTTCCACCAGCAAATGGCTATTTCGATACCTTGGTATCGGGCGATTGGGGCGCCAATTTCCCTACGCAAATTTTACTATAATATGAGAACATTTTCTATATTGAATATTACACAATGAGTGGGCATAATTCATGTGAAGGATAACGAAATAAAACATTTTAAATGTATTCCTAATGGTATTTTATATTATCATACATATTGTACCGACTCCGCGAAAAAAAAAACATTAATTTTATAAAATAGTTCAGTTTGTTAAACTAATAGAAGTTTTGAAAATTGACGTATTATTAAAGTTATTTCCTAACACATAGATTGTATCATGATTTTAAATCATTAAAAAATGACTTCGCTACTACAAAATGATATTTAGTAAACACAAATCATACTTGATAGCAAATAATTAGTCAAATTAAACAAAAGGGAACTGGGAAGATTTTTCGTACAATTGAAGCATGACCAATGTTTTAACGATAGGCCCACCTCAATTGTCAGTTTGATGCAATGTTTACTGACCTGTGACTTAATGAATATAGTTGAAAAGAAACAAGACAAGTGATAGTTTTGGATTTAAATATATATATGTAAATATGTTACGGTAAATGTTGTAAAACATGAAAATTACGTAATTAACCGGTAATTATCGTAAACATACGTATATACAAAATGGTGATTTTCGATATTTCCTGGTTAATTTCAATATTCACCAAACAAATTGGTAAATGTTGTGTACGTATAATACTAGAATTCAACTATTACCCAACTATTAAGTTATTCTGCTGCACAGTAGGTATATTTTCTAATATCTATAAATATTTTTTAAATATCTATTAATATTTATTTTTTTTTAGTTTTTACACAAGATATCTGATAATCATTACCTAAAGATTAAAAGTATAAGTAATCGATAATCAAGTCCAGTTTTGCGTTTTATCGTATTATTAGAAAAGCCAATGTGTATAACAACGGTTGGCAACTGGCGGACCGCGGTCCATATCCGGACCGCGGAGTCAGTGATCTGAACCGTCGACACATCCTTCTTTGATACGAGTTTAATAAGTACGTTATTTCAAATTCCATCGTGATTATTAAAAAAGGCGTCGTTTTGTAAAACAATTTTTTTTTCTAAACAAGTACAGAACAAAGTTAACGGATTCTCACCTTGAGCCTTGAGGACATATTATTTCGTATTAGATGTTCTACAAGAGTTCCCGATTTAAGTTACCGGCCAAAGACAATAAATGCGATTTCTCATATAACATCACAAGGCATGTTTACTCTTCGAATAATTTTAAAAATTTAGTAATAACTATTGAATAATGCAATAAAATTAGTTTTTTTTTCTACGGACCCCGCTCACGTATTATTTTAGTTTTCCGGACTCCAGTAGAAATCACTTCCCGACCACTGGTGTATAATGTAGAAAGCAATTGTATAAATGAAGTTAGGTATAAGATTTCTATCTATTCTGCGTCGTAGACAGTATCGTAATTGTCATTTGGCGTGTATGTTGTATAAGCGTGTTGTTTTTTCGTATTTATTACTTATAACTTTGTTTAAAAAATAGTAGTCAATATTTAATACTTTATTTTATTTAATATTTAAATATGGATGAAAACGTTAGAAAAAAAATTTGATGACATATCTTCTATAATTACTCAAAAACATGATGACTACATAGCGTTTTTAAGTTCATCCGAATACAACTGTTCTTTGGAGCAATTTAAAATCATCAAAGTTGGCTTTAAATACAATTGGTATGAATAAGACAATAAAAGATTATCGAAAGGTACGTAAATTCGATATAACTGCCAATGGAAAATATGTGCTCATTGAACCTGTAATTAATGATACCGTACTGTATTATGTGAGATGTGACAAACGATGAATTAATTGATATTCTCCATTTGACTCATTCCGCAATTGGCCATGGTGGAAGAAATCGAATGAGCGCTGAGCTTAAAATGAAATATCGTAATATTACAAATGAAACAATAATGGCGTATTTAAGTCTTTGAGTACACTGTCGAAAAAAATCATCCAATCCGAAAAGAGGACTGGTTTCAAAACCAATTTTACATAGTACAAAACTAAATGTAAAAATAATTAATGTGCTTGCCGTTCTCCGGGTAAACTTTGTATTTCAAAATGTCATGGATCATTAATATGTGAAAGTAAATATTATAGTTAATAATATATGATATAAACACAACAATAACCATTTGTGTAATTTTTTTATCGTAAATTCCAGGTAACTGACATAAAAATCTACTCATGTAAATCAAAAATGGATATTTACGATATTTACCGGTAAATTACGTAAATTATTATATATAATTGTGAGTGTGTGTGTATATCAATACTACGCACTACACACGCACACGTATATATTTTCATATACGTATTATGCGGTCGGTACAATTCATAAATATTTAATGTTTCAAAGTTTAGAACCACGATAAGCCCGACGGGACCGAGTGACAGATTGCAGGTCGTGTTGTCCGTAAGCAGCGGCGCCGTCGGCTTGCTGCTAAGGGTAGTGGTGCTGCTGTTGATATTGTTGTTGATGATGGTGGTGGTGGTGTTGCTGTTTCTGATGGCGGTGATGGTAGTGGTGGTGGTGGTGGTGGTGTTTTTGTTGTTGCGTCTGGTGGTGCCCACCGTAACCCGAGATATCGTCGTCAGCAATGAATTTTTCCGGCGGTTTTTGTTAATTGTGATAACGTTGTTGATGTTGTTGTTGTTGTTGTTATAAGAATTGGTGTTGTTGGTGGTGTTGGAGCTGGTGGTGGTGGTACGGCACCTTGACGGGCACTCGGACTGGGTACGGCACCTGTTTTTCCATGGGGTACGAGACGGGCTTTGCGTAGGGCACCAGCAAATTTTTGTACACGTTGTACGGCACCGCGAATGGCACCTTCACCGGGTACGGCTGCGGCTCGTACACCTTCAACGGGTACGGCACGTTCTTCTCCACCTTGACCGGGTACCGTTCGGGTATGTGCACGGCGCACGGCCTGTCCGCCGGCACCTGGACCACGTACCGCACTGGTATCCCGACCTCGACGTGCACCGGCGCCTTTTTCTCTATCACCGACACTTTGGACGCCTCGTGGTGCTGGTACTGGTGCTGCCGGCACGGCTGGTACTACTGGTAGTGCTGGTGATGCTGCTGCGAGAACTCTGAACCGTCAGGACCGCCGCCGCCGTCACTGCGTATCCGGTGCGGGCGATTGTTGTTATTGTTGTTGGAGGCGGACGGCGACTGTCGCACCGCGCACAACAGCACCAACAACGGAAACCGCGACCGTGGTAACGCGGTCATCACTCACACTGAGTGATGTTATACGACACGCCGTCGGCAATAGAGTCGGTCACCCGTGAGCGAAGAGAACGTGTGTGTCGACGACGCCAGAGTAACGATAGCGAAAGACGCGGACGAAGAGAAAAAAAACTCAAAAAACGGACGGACGGAAGACGAGATTCGACGTCTTTGAGCTGTGTGGTACCGCTTGTGCGGTTGTGGTCGGGTTTCGGGGCGCCGGCGCTTATATAATCGACTCGAGCAGCGAACGCGGGCGAGGGCTTTCACTTTTCTTCTCTTTCCCCTTTTCGCGCGAGTCCCGAACGGCGCGCCGCCTAGTCGAGTGACTATGTCGCGTGCCTCTCAACACCGAGTCGTCTGTTAATGAGCTAATGGCTGCTAATGAAGGACCAGGTGGTGGCGGACGTTTCCGGTCTTCGCGGACTTGCGCAACGAGACGATCGTTGTCCGAGACCGTCGCGTCGTACACGACGGGCCGACAATAGCGATGGAGACAACGAGATAAAAAGGGTAAGAACGAAGGATCCGATTTACCAGCCTAGTGTTTGCAAAATTAATATACTATATTTCAGACAAAAATGCAGCTCGCAAGGGATAGTCACTACCCACCCTGCCCCTCTCTCACTCGTGCAGTCACCCTATGCCTACGAACAACAACAATGATAGTAGTTTCATTTTACCAGATATTGTAGCTGCAGATATACATAATTCTGTTTGTACACTAGACGGTAATGACAAAGTTCAACTCGATACATTTTCTTTGAATGAAAATTAAGAATTTTCGACCTTTGGTACATTTAATTTATGTACATATTACACATTGTAACACAATTCATTTATTCACGGTACAGATATTATGAAATGCATTGTATGCTTGTTTGTTACAATTTAACGTATTATTATGTTTATGTGTTACCGCTAATATCGGAAATCAGTCATTACTAGAAATGACTAGTCATTATTGACAACGCCTAATGCGATTATTAGGCGATGCTGACATAACCTAGATTCGACAATACAAAGTGGCCAATATTTCACCATAAAAACATAATTTTTTTTATGATCATCAACGTTTTTTTTTAAATAATATTAAATCGATTGGTATATTAAACTTTTCACGTATATCGGCTAAATCCATTATTAATAGTTATAAAGGTCTCACACCTCACACAGATACCGTAACACGACTGAAAATATATAAGTTATACAATTCTTGTTGAAAAGAAAAGATAATATGGTAAATCTAGATTTAGATAAGTCGATAACCAGCTCAGAACACACCGATAAATTATACTTGCATAACATATCAGTTAATAAAGAAATATTCGCCAATTTCCCACATTGACTAGTTTGCAGTTGTGCACCGTCATTGCTGGCATTACCTAGTCATTACCGTCTTTACCGGAATTACCGAAAATGACCATAACATAAACATAATACATTAAAACGTTATGTATGTTACCTATACAACATTATGAGTCCAATAGCTAATATCAAATTTAAAACAAAAAAGCTGGTAAGTGAGATGATGGTGGTACAAGTTCGTCCTTCGTCCCTTCGGTCCTCGGACAAGATATTGGTGATGAATGTATTAAGTTTTAAAGAAATGATGACTCATTTCTTTAGTATAAAACGATTCTGAGCAAAGCTTCAGTGTAATATAATATATTATTATTTAAATACTGTTTACGTATTTTACGGTTATTTGTATAATTTTTGGTGAGGTATAATAATTTATTAAAGTGTGTATAAAATAAAATCCTGAGTCACGATTTTTGAATTTTTGTTAGGATAATTAGGTAGGTATACGAGTAAGGTTATATTAAAATTTCAGAACTTTTTGTCAAATATTTAAAATTATATTACATAAAAACTTTCAAAGAATTTGATAAATTAAAAGTGCTGTATTTAAGTCAAAAGTGCTGTAATTGTTCTGAAAATGTTGTCCAATATAAAAAAGTATGTATTTGATATTGGATAAAATGTTCAATTTTCTAGCTTCAATACTTTTCGATTTATGACTAAATACCTAAAATCTGAACAGTGAAAATCTCGTTTACGGCGGATTTTTACCGATTTTACCGTTTTTACTCAGTTTTTTTATCGTTATTCTTGATAAATGGAAAAACTATGGAGATTTCGGAAAAATGACCTCTCTAAAGTAGCATTTCAGTTCAATTTCAAATCTAAAAAGTGGCTGGACGAAACTTTTGGACAAGGATTTCTATACGAAAAAGTGTTTACAGAAAAAAAAAAAGAAAAAAAAAAATAATAAACATCATTGTAAAACCATAAGATCCTTCGCTTCACTCAGAATCTAAAATTAGAAAATGTGATTTAAAATGTTTTAAAAAATTGTTTTAAGTATTATGGTATAAATTGTATGAAATATTTGATTTGACGAATCTAGTCGAGGGTGTATAATGCGCATAATACTAGTCTACTTAGATTCAAATGTATTTATATTTTGATGACCGTAGGCGTGTAAAAAATATGTAAACATAATGATTGTATTCTAAAAATGTGCATGTTAAATTAATGTGAACTTATGTCCAAGTAAAAAGTATATACTGCATACATAAAAAGGTTGAATGCAATTTTTGTGCTATTTCTTTTTCTTTTTTTTTTTTACTCTCACATACATAAATACATATACATTTGAGACCGATGCATTTTTTATTGATTGTCTTGCTCAGGATCCAAAGTAAGAAATTTCCACAGTTTCAATATATTTCAGTTACCTTCTAGCTATTCCAAAATAACTAGATACTCATTTATTAACCAAAAGTATATATTTATTGTATACTGCAAACACAACACAATAATAAAACATATTCAATATCATAGCAAATCAATTGCGAAACAAAATGCAATAGCAAAACAATACAAAAATAAAGGAATAGAACAACAACGTGATTCAATAATGAGAAAACATTTTAGCTAAGATTCATGATCAGGTCCTGCTGATTTAGATCTTTGACTTTGTTTATCAAAAATGCAGTTTTGCTCATGTTTTAGTGTCTTAAGTTTCCACAAGTAATAATATTTAGCCACTGGTACTATTGATTTGTTGGGAATCTAAAAAATATTATAACAGTGATTGTATTAGAAATATTTGAATCACTACTCTACCATTCAAAGTACATGTACAAAATACAGTAAGAACACAAATAATTTGTATGACTATACCTTTTCACGATGACGTGGTCCTACTGAACTAGGTTCTCCTTGTAGATCTTTTATATCAATAACACTGTTTATGTGTTTGTTGCGCTTCCATAAATAATAATGTTTCACCAACGATCCTATTGGTTTGTGAGGCATCTATAAAGCATCACGAACATTTTTCTAGTACCCAACTTAAATATTACAATTTAAAATAGAATATGAAACTATAAATACCATATTCTTAATGGACGAAAAATTCTTTCCGAACTGCTTGTAGGCAGACTCGAACACAGCGTTATCGTCTGGTGTCCATTCATCAACGGGCAAAGGTTCGACGTTCGGCAGATCATTAATGGCGTTCTCCAAGTCAAAGTGATTCCGATACAGCACACTCATCGACTGTTCCTGGGTGAGACCGTATTTGTCTTTTGACATCAATACGTATTCATTCACTAGAAACGAAAAAAACTGTTGTTATAAATTATTTTTCTCCTCAAAATATAATTTTGTTGCCGTATATTATATTTTATGCGTTATGCTTATAAATACGTTTTTTTTCCGAAACACGTTCGGTCGGAGCCCACATCACTGTCTCCTTGTCGAGTGGCTCGTCGTCATATGATGCAACCGCAGAAGATGCTGTTAAAACATATTGAGATGTACATTTAAATTATATTTTCACACACAAATTCTCAATTCTAGTTTAAGAGGGTTTACGTGATCATAATAATTATTATCGGTGGAGGTTTAATCGGTGTAGGTAGTAACACGATATATATTACGTTCCTATACTGATTATAGGTAGATACCTATATCGATGAGGTCAAATTAAAATTTTTTCGCACACCAGACAAATTTTCGCTCAACGTTATGGAATACACAATTTTATGTAAGTATTTAAGTGGGTACATTTAAATGTGGGTTACTTTTTTTTTTGTATTATATATTCAAGACCGTGATTTTTTATTCCGTAGATTAAGTAAGTTGATCGATGCAGTGGTATATTTGAAGGGGGTGAAAGAAGTAATCCCCAAAGTTTTTCTGACAAATTTGAATTTCATTAATTTAAATTTTAATCAACAAATAGAACCTAGTGAATTTTATAGTTTAGAGTGAATGAAATATTGGTCTTACAATTACATACTTTTTTGTGTTCACTTTTTCGTGTAGTGTACACGTCGTTCAAAAGTTACGTTTAACCGCTTTATCGATCAGGAATTTCAATAACTCGGTACCGAGAGGAAGTTATTTCTTTTTATTCTCAAGTTTTCCCAATATTTTCCAAAAGTTGGTGTAAAAACGTTCAAATGTGCAAATAAACCACAAACGACATATTTATGAAAATAATTGTACTTAGTCATTTCTTATTCAGTCACAAGGTATTCCAAAAGTAATACTGCTATTAATACAATTTGCCGAATACCAACAACAATCATAATATTCAAATTTAACGAACGTTGATTATACAACTTTATAGTATTGAAATATCTGGTTTTTACAAGTCAATATCTCTTAAAATTTTAAACATTTAATCCTCAAAATGTAATGGATAGCACTTTACCCGTACCTATATTTTACTGCCAGTTCTAATAAAAATCTTGAAAACCTTCAAGAATTTTTAAGCTACGTACTACGTAGTGATATTTAGTTTTATCTATTCCGATCAATCAGATAATCATTTTCCTGAGGGAATACCTGTTAACCATCGTCTCCCCTTCCCGTAGTGAATTTCTATGTACGCCTCTGTTGCGATGTAGAGAATAAAAATGCAGTTAAAAAAAAAAAAAAAAATTAAAGACTTACAAAGAAAAGAGCCTACCGAGAACCGTATATGATATCCACCTGTTATGACAATGCGCATGTTAGAACTTACCTGGGAGTACCATCAGGTCCGGTATAACCGCTTGGTAGTCAGTTCCGATTCTAATTTCCGCATCTAGAAGAAGGAAAAACGTATATGTATTAGTAATAAAAAATATAATAACAAATTACTAATATTATAACAAATTACTATAAAAAAAGGCAAAAATATAACTTCAACTATAGTGTGAAACTTTACCTTCGAATTTATTTTTGATTTCACGTTTTGGACGCTTAGGCGATCCTGAGACATTTAGGCTTTCCTTGAAACTCTGACGCTTACGTTTCGGCGGCATGGTGCAAGAAAACAGAAATTCTCGAATCGACAGAGATGCGAATTTCAATCGCAAGTTGGGTTCGTCAAATCTCAACCGTGTTCAAGAAAAAAGTTCTTAATAACGGTCTAAGATAATAGCCGAGATTATAATATAAATAGATACAAAGTATCCCTCGAAAATTTTCCAAAATGTATAATCGGATTTTCCAACAAAATATCACTTCATATACGACAATTACGTAAAACTATCGGATTTTATAAACACGTCTCTCGGTTACCACAGCAAAGCTCTCCGTCGTCGAGGTTTGTCATCTGTATTATAAGATTCGAAGACTTGACAGCAAACAGATGTTGTCCGATTTTTTTATAAGTTTTCTAAACATCATTATCGTTGATTGTATTATTTTTGTTGTTACACAAGGTCATTTTCCAGGAAAATTCGTAATAAGTTTCAAAGAAGTAAAATTAAATATATTTTTTGTTGAGATAAGATATATATCATATGGTATTGACAGTTTTTTTTTTTTATCATTTAGAAAACACTAAGGGTTGGATAAAAATAATTAACAACAGTCATTTAAATATTTCGTTATTTCATATTTTCTTTAGAGGTGAGGTGTAATACACACACACACACACACATATTGACATAAACAAGATTATCACATTTTGTAACATTAATATTATAATGCGCAAGACTAATAGATGTGATAATTATTATTCCGCGTGTAATTATTGCAATGACATTTCAATATTTGTCAAAATCTATTCTAAACACCCTTTACAAAAAAAACTTTATATCACTCATTGGAATATACAAAAACGCTACTAGCGTACATAATATCCTGTTTTAATTCTACAAATACTATATAAATATTAGGTTAAGGATTAAACTTAGGCCAAACATTCAAACGTAATATTTTTAATTTTTTGTTTTTTGCTTGTTGTCGTAGAAATGCATAATAATTGCTTTTTTTTTTAAATATTTTATAACATAATTATAATTTAGAAATTTTGAGAAATTGATAGCTACTGAAAAATAATTGGTTCTCATACTACTTGGTGTCATAACTATCAATTAATAGTATTCGATGGATAGGTAAGTACCTTATTTTAAATTTTAAAACCTCAAGTCAATAACTGTAACGTCTTGTTGGTTCTTATATCACCAGGGCCGTATTTACGCCTAGGCCCGTGAGGCCCGGGCCTAGGGCGGCAAATTTTGTAAGAAATAAAAAAAAAATTATATGAATATTTTATGCATTTATGTAACTGCGTAAATTAATATTATATTATATTTTATATAAGTATTTAAAAAACATAAAAGTAAATCCATGAATTTGACACATTGGTTAATTCTGTGGCCTGCGTCTTAATAAACTATCGTATTTATCGTAATCTTAATATATAATCACAGAAATATATATTAGTAATATAGATATCTGTATGTAAAATATACGAGTGCATGACACTTAAAATGTCAATAACACGAAATCAATTTTCGAATCTTTATAGCAGTATATATCTAGAATTAGAAATAATTTTGAAGAATATGAAGGAAAAGCTATACAAATATGCGGTGAAATACAGTATAAAAAAGACAAGCGGAGAACTGTTACAAGAAAACGTCAATTCGACGAAACAATTTATGAAGTGATAACAGAAACAGGCAAGGAAGATTTCAGAATAAATGTATTCTTCGTTATATTGGATAAATTGAAAGCTGAACTTGTAAGACGTGGCAGTTCGTATAAAGATTTATGTGTCAAGTTTGATTTTCTTACGAATATATGTAGCTTTGACGAGGAAATTATTTCTGAAAAAACTAGGGCATTTATAGAACAATATCCTAATGATATTGAAGAATCATTTACAAATGAATGTCTTCATTTTCGTGATCATCTTTCTTTTAAATCTGACAAAAAAAAAAAGCGCTCAAGAACTTTGTCAGATGTTGTATACAAATGAATTAATAGATATTTACCCAAACGTCACAACAGCGCGTTACGTATGTATTTGTGCGCGTTTGCAACAAATTGTACAGCAGAGCGGTCATTTTCAGCATTAAAAAGAGTAAAATCACATCTTCGTTCAACTTTGCAGTCAGATAGATTAAATGCGACATCAATACTACATATTATAGAATCTGAGATGCTTTGAAGTATAAATTATGATGATATTATCGACGATTTCACGGCTAAAAAAGTTCGTCATAAAATGTTATAGATAACATAGGTATAAGATTAAACATTTACACTGCTATTTAGAATTTAGAATTATTTGTTTTGTTTATAATGACTATTGACCTAATTTATTTAAAATTAAAATAAATTTATTGGAAATAATAATATCATTTTTTTTTCTTGGGATAGGGGCGGCATATTTAAAATGGCCTAGGCGGCACTTGTTCTAAATCCGGCCCTGTATATCACAACATAAAAATGATGTATTTTTTTCCCCAACATACAGTTTTTATCTATCATTTTTAAATCAATTCCATTTTTTTGTACATTATTCGAATATTATAAATTCCATAAGACCTTGACGATTTCTTTTAAACAATAAATATTGTAATTACGATTTTAACTATACATTAGTTTTAAGTGATTAGTAGATAAACATGGTACTATTTAAACAAGAAAATAATCGGTAAACTTCTAGAATAGTTAATAAATTAGTGAAATTGTATTTAATGTATTTTTAATCAATTACTTAATGTTTCAACAAACTTAATTTCATCACATTTATATAATCTAAGTTTAATTAATATATAATCTAAGTTTAATCAATTAATTTTATAGGTTGATTCAGACGTTTATTTATTATATTTGTAACGAAAATTGTATTTGAAAATAAAATAAATTGTTTAATGAACATATTTGATTCATTTTTATTTTTATAACATATAAAATAAATTGGATTTAATTAAAATGGTTTCTATACCTGAGTTTCTTGGAGTTTCTTGGTTTTCTAGAATTATTGAACTACGATTTCAATAGCCTTCAACTCTGCTTGACCATTATGCTCGGTTTCAATTTCATTGATAACTTATGGTAATAAGATTTTAACAAATCAATGAAATTAATTCATTTTACTTCACTATTTTACGTAGATTATATAGAATCATAAAAACAATAAAATATTTACGTTTAGAAAAAATACACATGATATTTATCGCAAGATATTTTAATTTGTATACAAATTAACTATAATCAAAAGGCTTCTTAATATTATACTATTCTCTATATCTTATTTTCCATACATTTTTGGATAGTGACATCAGTCCTTAAATACTTAACTTCATAGGATATTTTTCACTCCTCGAAAAAGATAATTGTGATGGATGTATTGAATTTTCAATAAATGATAGTTCATTTCTTTAGTCAAAGGATTCTAAGGAAATTTTCAGTATAAAAATATACTGTTTAACTATATATTTTCTAATTTGTACAAACTTAAATTTATATACTATTTTATCATGTTTGCCTGAATGGTCAGTAGGTTTTTATTTCATCAAACATATTAAAAGTTTTTTGTTTAACAAAGGAAAAATTTTTGTTCACCAAAAGTTTTAAAACATGTTGTTCTGTATGTGCCCGAAAACACATAATGATTGGATGGTCCAATAATATTTTATACACATTTTCAAGTTCAAAATTGATATAAAAATCAATGCCGTAAAAATCGTATAATTATTTACTTATACGCTTATATAAAAATCCTGATTCACAATTTTTGAATTTGTTTAGTAGCGTTAGTTAATAACTTAAGTGTATGAGTATAATCATGTTGAATCCTCAAATATTTTTGTCATATATTTAAAATGTTAATGAAGATTAAGTTAAGATAACTTAAACTAAACTAAATTTTGAAGTTCTATTTTTAGCCCAAAAATTGTCAATTTTTATGAAACGTAAATAAGATATGTACCAGTAAGCTATTAATATTTGTAGAAAATTTTAAGCTTCTAGCAATATTACTCATAATGGAATTAAGACTAAATAACTAAAGTCTATATAATAAAAGTATCGTTTACGGCTAGGTATGGCTACGTTAACCATTTTTACTCTGTTTTTTGGCAGTTTTTCGTAATGTTTAGAAAAACTATTGAGAGGAGAATACAATGACCAGTTTAAAGTACACTTTTTCTGGAAGTTAGAGTGGTCTAAAAGTTTCATCTAGCAACTCTATAGATCAAGAATGGCATATGCTAAAAAAAAAATGTTATGAAAAAAATATAAAAGTAGTCAAAACAATGTTTCATTTTGAAATTGAATCGATTAAATATATGTTATAACTTATAAGATAGGTACTTATAAATGTTTATAATTCGACGGCGAAAACTCAAAAAGGTATAAGCAACATTTTAGAAATTATTCAGCAGAGCTAAAAAACAAATTTCTACCAATTACTTTACTTGTCATTGAATATTTTTAACTTAAAAAAAATATGTCATTAAGCTCAAAGTTGGGTTTTAATCTATCTTAAATTATCATTAAATATATTTTTGATTAATAATTTATATCAATTGAAAGTTGAGTATAATATAGATTTTAATTTATACATTCATAAATCGATATTAATTTATCCTAAACGATTTTATAGTATGTTTAATACTATATTAAACGCTTCAAAATCAATAAACAAATATTTTTTATTATCATTTCATTAGTTTGATTTTTAAATAAATTAATTATAATTTGTGTTACGTTTACTTCCAAATTTGTTACAAGTGAATTATAATCTCATAAACCTAGTTATTTGAAGGAATTGGTCAATCCAAACCAATGTATCTTTGAATACAGATAATAAAAGACGTCTGAATCTTTTGGTGAAAAAATGTCTTCTTTGTAACAAAAAAAAAAAAAAATATATATCATTTTGAAAAAAAAAACCTACCGAAAATAATACGAAAATGGTAAAATATATTAACGGTATATTTTAATTCTGAAACTTTGCTCAGAATCGTTCAACAAAAGAAATGATCAATCATTTATTTAAAATTGAATACGCCCATCCCCGTAAACTGGTTCGATGGATAGAGAATACTCCAAGGGGCAAAGTACATACTTTTTCAACTATTAAATTTAAATAATTTAAATTATTGAAAATTTGTTGTTGATTTATAAATGTAATATGCATTTATATGTTTACATTATTATAATATCGTAATAATTAATAATAATCACCAATATTTTCCCCCTAATTAAAATTACTAACTCCAAATACAATACCTATCTCTATTATTTTATTTCTATCTCATATTTATTAACTAAAAAGTCAATTTCTCCATGCTCAATTCATAATAATAATAATAATAGACAATGGTCAATTTATAAACAAAAAAAAAAGCACATCAAAAAAGCACACTGAAAAGACGATAGTATGTCTATCTCGTTGACACAATTGCAATGAATATAAAAGGTTACAAATGCATGACATCATTATATGGTGAATAAAGACTCATATCTTATCATCAAAATTCTAATGCTACATTCTTGTATTATTAGTAATATTACCATATTTTTTTACTATATATATAATAAATACACCAAGTATTTTTATATTGTTTTTACTTATGATAATTTATTATAAATATTAATTTTTTATACATATATCGACTGTGGCCTATTTCCTTACACCATTTCCACAGACATTATATTACCGAAATTCAAGATGAATAAAATGTATAAAATATATATAGATATGACACACAGGAAAAAATGTCATTTAATTGTTTTAATTGTCATATAAGATGAAATACGAGCATCCAATTTGTAGAGGTTTTAGTTAATAATTCATAATGTTTACTCCAGCTATACATATTTTTATTGTTTGCTTCATGTCTATGATACTGATGAAATGAATTAAATAATATTCTGTATTATATCTGAAACCAATTTAAAGGTATGGTAATAAGCAATTTTATAATTAAGATAGAGGTAGATATTTACCCTCACTCATATTCATAGTGAAGTAATTGAAGTATGATATTAAGATTTAGAAAAATAGTATAAATTGTGGTATTTGATTAGAAATAAAAATATTGATACTTACAACCAAATATAAAAATAAATTAACCATTATATTTTAACTTTTTAATTAAATATTATAATATTTAAGATTAGTTATTGAAATATAATAATAAATTTTAATTATTTTTATACAAAATATAATTGTGTAATTTATTTGAAAATCATTGAATTCGGCACTAAAATATTTCTAAAATACATCTAAATGTTACTTTGATTTGATATGCTAATTACATACGATTCTCACTTATCTTATCAATAATATTTAGCCACTGGTGCTATTGATTTGTTGAGCACAAAAAAAATTATTACAACTTATAAATTATTATTATTATTATAATCTATTATAACAGTGATCATATTAGAAATATTTTCTATCACTACTCTACCATTCAAACTACATGTACAAAATACAGTAAGCAAACAAATAAGTTTTATTATTATACCTTTTCATGATGACGTGGCCCTACTGAACTATGTTCTTGTCTTGTCATTGGAATTTAATTTTAAAATATAATCTGTGTGCTCTATTAAGCATTGTTCTAAGACCTGGTTACAGAATTTATAAGGTCATTTTATTTCAATGCAGTATTGTTTCCCATTTATTACAGCCAATCCATCAGGAATAGCTCCTATGAGACCTGATGTATGAAGCCATATACCTGTGGGCTGAACATGAATATTCAATTTTTCCTCAAATTATTTTATAGCTACCTTCTCATGATTTTTGCCCCACTGTACAGACCTATAAGATTCTAGGTTATAACTTCCTATTAGAGTTTTAAAAAGAGATGGCAGATACTTATTTCTTTTAACACTCTTTAACACTTTTGAAAAATTACTTGCAGTGATCCTGTACTGTCTGTAAAAAGACCACTTGATATTGTCCGACTGCCCTACCGTTTGAGTAGCTATTTCTTCAATTTGTTTGAAATCAAGATTGAAATAGTGATTCAAAAACTGTTTTTTATCCGTGGTTTTTCTAAATTCTTCAGAAAAAGTACTGATTCTAATGGTGGCAAACTCGAAACATTTTGAAAAGAATTACTTGGTTCTGGAGTAAGTAACCAAGTAAATCCCACTACATGATTACTGGACTTAAGTTTTTCGAAACACATCTGCTTGATATCACAATTAATTTTCTTAATAACGGAATTACTTTTATCAGGATAAAGATCATCTATTGTACAAATTCTATCATCGTCATTAGATTTTTGTTTACGCCAGGCACATTCTTTATCGGTTACAGATATATTTTTATGAGAATGCAACAATAAGGCTGTCATGTGACTGCATTTAGTTTGTCCAACAGCACAAGTACACTTAGCAAAGTCAATAATGTCATTATTAAGGTGAATCTAAAAATTTAAAAATACTTTAAATCAATCTACATTTAAAAGAATTTTTACATTAATTGTTTAAATTACCTCAACATGATTAATTTTTTTTTTCATGGTAGAATGAACACTACCTGTTAAAACACACAGAACAAAATTACAACTATGAACATTACCACTCTCAAAATGATTCTCCCCTTTAGCCAAAAGTTTTGGATCGTTAATAAATTCAACTATTCGATGAAACTTGAAAGCTGAAGACATTTTAGGACTATAACTTATAAGACTCGGTTATACTTTAAAAAATTAGACAAATAAAATTAAAATAAGGTGTTCTAATCTAAGAAAGCGTTTATAAGAACTAAACTTTATGTTTAAAGTTTTGGTTCAAAGTTGTCGTGTATTTCTTATGGGGAAATTTGTGATAACGGTTTGTTTGGAACCATGCATGTTATAATCACAATTTGTGACGTCACACTATTCACTCCTATTGTAAAGTATTAATTACGCGGTTAGTTTTTACCGTTTTTAGTTTCCGCATATACGTACGATTTACGAACCAATTAAACGTATTGCGATGAAAAACCTTTATTGTAATATTTGCATAGATGCAAAAAATACTACACTGCTACCTAATATTGTTGCCTACACTGGAAATAAAAGGCTTAAAATATCCGGTACTCTGTCATTTATAAATACTCCCGTCCCAGCAGTCCAGTTCGATATCCGATTTCCGAAGTTGAAACCTGTGACGGTACTTTCGGTGGAGTTGGATTTACAACACAGCACACAGCACCCGGTCGTAACAAAAAAGATATTCTGTCCCCGTCCCCGGACGTCGTTTTACGCGTTCGCGCGCCCAAAAAAGGTCAATTTTTCATTTTTCCTTTTGAAAAAGAAATTGCCCCGTGATCGTTTCCCGCCAATTCGCACTACTCTATGTCGTCTGTTGATAACGCGGCCCCGTGTATCGTGATAACGTTGCTTTTGTCTTATATTACTTTTGTCGTAATAATTATATATTAAAAACTAATAATTCACTCTACTACTCGAGTTTTTATCGTGTATTCGTGTTTTATTATATGTTTACGCAAATTTACGCGAAAAAATTTACGCGTTTTTGTAGTTTTTTGTTATTATTTATTTTGTTATATGATATGTGTACTACTCGAGTTTTATCGTGTTTTGTACGTTTTTGCTATGTTTTTTTCTTAATAAAAATGTTTTAAACTACTATTTAGTTTGTAATCCTATATAGTTAGTATATCCTATATAATATATTATATGATTTAAACGCATTAGGTTTGACCGTGTATCTTTTATACAAAGTGTACTCATATAAGTGTTTTGTGATTTTTCGTACCTCTAGAGTACTCGAGAAATAATAGTAAATAATATATTCATAATTTAATATCGTATATTCGTATTACTTTTGTTGTATATTATATATTAAAAACTAATAATTCACTCTACTACTCGAGTTTTTATCGTGTATTCGTGTTTTATTTTACGTTTTACGCTAATTTACGCGTAATATATTTTTTTTTTGTAGTTTTTTGTTCGTTATACCATGCCATATATATATATATATATATTGATCGTTTTGTAGTTTCTTGCTGTCCACCGGTTATTATTACTCATAATGAATGATTTACTAAGTAAGTATTGAATTAAAATTGAAATGTTACTTTGTTACTAATGACAGAATTGTTCATGAGAGTGTTAGGCTTTTGCAAAAAATACATACAAATACTTTCTAGGTTCTGTTAATATTCGTGTTCGGTAGGTAGTTCCTATCTGTGTATTATTAACACCGACTTTTAAAACACTGTATTCAATTTATTTATTCAATTATCGATTATTTACAGTTTGTGTTAGAGATGATCCAGGAAATACTAAATATTATGAAAACATATTATTATTTGACTCTTTCTATTTCTTTTATATAATAATTTATATATTAAATCAGATATCGTCTTAATTATTTTCTTCTGTATATAAACCATTTAGTTCAAAATAATAATTTATAGGTCGGCTTTTGTCTTTTGGTGTGAAGACCATTGACCAATGATATCGGGTACCTGCACATCGGACATTTCTGCTGGACCTATTATATGCTACAAACACACTGTGTATGAGTAACTAAAGGAAATTGAATATTTATACTGTTTTATTAAATAGAAAATACTCTACTTCGACTCCGTAGGTACCTATAATTCGAGTGGTACAGATTATATCAAAACAAAATGTATGTAACAGTACCTAATTCTAGGATAAAATTGTAATTGCATGAATTATGACTGTTGAATTTCTCTTAAAACACACTCTTACATATTATCATGGTAGTAAATATGCAAATAGTTAATTATCCGTGTTTGTCGATTTTAAACTAATCAAAATACTTTTACAATGGTAAGTGAAAATTTAAAAAATATACCTACTATAACCGTCTACGAATCAAAGCGTTATAATAAATTATTATATTATTTTAGCTGAACTAACCACTGATTTTGATTGTGGTGAAATAAATTTACAAATAGTCCAACGCCATTATATTATTTCTTAAATACCAGTCATATATTAATTAACATTTTAATTTGGTTATTTGATGATAAGTTGAAAATGTGAAATACATTTGCAATTTTGGGTGTCATAAACAATACCTACTTACTATTAAATTGTATACTTTTATCTCTCTTAATATAAAATAATAATTAATATAAAACAATTTCCTCTCGGTTTGTGTTTTTTGATAGTATTATTATTTTTGATGAATACTTACTCACTAATAACATGTCTGATTCGACACAAAGTAAAAGTATACCTATATTATTTAATTATATTATATATATATATATATATATATATATATATATATATATATATATATATATATATATATATATATATATATATATATATATGTTATACAAAATAGTTTTTATTTTTTTCAATGGATAAAAAGTTTTTAAGAAAAACGTTTCTGCTGTACCTATTATATTATGTAAAATTGAATATTTACACTGTTTTATTAAATAGAATACTTTTAGGTACCATAGAATTATAAACTACTTACCATTAAAGAATCTACTTACCATTACATTGGATACTTTATCTCATTAATATAATTTGCCCTCAGTTTGTGTCACCAAAAATGTTCATACACATAATATGTTTTTCGATAGTATTATTATTTTTTTAATACTCCATAATAACATGTCATACGTCGTGTCTTATTCAACACAAAAAAAGTATACGGTATACCTATATTGTTGAATTATTTATACAAAATGTTTTTTTTTTTTTTTTTTTTTATGGTATATCCGACTGCATTTTTCAGATTGTTGGTTCTGTGCTAGAACTGAATTAGAATACTTTCAATAAATTACCTTTTCAGCAATTATCACACTTTTTATAGCTGGCTGATTTCAACTCATTAATACTATGGTCGCCTTACAAAAATTATACCCACAAAACGTTAAAAAATTATATTAATTGTACATACATAATTTTTTTTCAGAATCTGATTGTACTTATTAACTGCTGTATTCAACTACAATACGTTATCGAGTAGTCACAATAAGAGCTTTCCACGTCTAAAAAAACTAATTTCCACAATACTAACAATGTTAGGGTTATTGTTATAAAAAAAACCGTATAAGTAAATGTATACTTTTTTTTTTTTTGTATAAACCTTTTAATAAATACTGATTGCTATTTTCAATTGTAAATTGTAGTTAGAACTATTATATGAAAATGCTATAGTAAATACTCAATTGACCCGTGCCTTATTGGCTTTTGTCTATGGTAATATATACATTTATAATAAAAATGGTTTTCTCTTGGGAAAATGGGTATCATATATTTTGACCAGACTTATGTAGCTATTCAAAAAATGTATGAAATGTTAGTGCATAATTTTGATTCAATCTATAGTAATTTATTAGTAAAAAAAATGTTCATTATATGTTCACCTTCATTTTTAAAACACTGTTTTATTAACACTTTCTGTATGAACCTTTTGTTTCATTTTATTTTATTATCAAAATATATAAAGTTGATATTTTTTCAACTATAATAATGTTTAAACAATAGTTCACTAACTTATTGCATTATTAGTGTCTTAAAGTTTTTTTTAAGTAAGCTTGGTTTAGTTGTAGAAATTTTCATAACAATTATTATTCATTACTCGACTACATATAATTATTATGTCAAATACAAAATATTAAGAGATTTTTAGTGCATATTTTTTTTTTTAGATTTTGTTAAATTTTTTCAAGTTTAATTCTTATTTTTCATTTTTTCGTGCCATTTATAGCGCATTTTTTGGAATTTTTAAGTGCATAACTTCAGAGCCCTGAATTATGATTCTTTAGAAAACACTAATTGTAAATTGTAGTCAGAACTATTATGTGAAAATGCTATAGTAAATACTCAATTGACCCGTACCTTATCGGCTTTTGTCTATGGTAATATACATTTACAATAAAAATGATTTTCTCTTAGCAAAATTGGGTATAATATATTTTGACCAGACCTAAGTAGCTGTTCAAAAAATGGTTAACATGTTAGTTCATAATTTTGATTCAACTTGCATCTCTTTGCTTGATTTTATATAAAAATAATATATAATAATAATTAAGTTGATAGTTAATTCCATTGCCCTTATCCAACTCACATGAATAAATCTAATCAAATCTGTTTGCATTTTCTGTTTGGTACTGTAATTACAGTCAATTTATACAAATTTATTTATTTATGTTTATTGTGGAGCACTCAAATTTTCTTACGGTGAGTAAAAATAATGTTCATTACATCAACTGAGCTTTACAAAGAATTTTATTAATTTAGGCACATTCATCATTTTTAAAACACTGTTTTATTTACACTTTCTATTTGAACATTTCTTTGCATTTTATTTTATTATTATCATAAAAATATAAAGTTGATCTTTTTCAACTATAATAATGTTTAAACAAAATTTTTTGCAGGAATTGTGTTCACTAACTTATTGCAGTATTAGTGTCTTAAAGTTTAGTCGTAGAAATTTTCATAACAATTATCCGCCCATGTAGAATATAAACCATTTTTGATAGTGGTGAAATACATTGGCTATGATGTGTAACACCTTTAGGTATTTAGTATTTATAAGTAAGTTTTCAATATTCAATATTAACTTCTAGACATAACCCATATACGTGAAATCGAGACGTTAAACCTAACCTGTATGCTACTTTCGACGATGTCTTGGCCGAATAAAAAACGAAATAGCTTTTGTTTCCGAACCGACTGACCACAATTATTCTATACGTCACTCCGATACACCAACCTCTAGACTTATCCTACACGCGTTCGATCTAGACGTTAAAAAAACTGTATCCTACTTACGGCGGCGTTCTCAATAACTAAAATATAAAAAAGATAAAAAATATCTCAAAATAGTTTTTTTTCCTTCCCGACTGACCAGAATTACTCTTTACATCACTCTAATAACCGACCTCTAGATTTATCCTCTATACGTTCATTATATAAATGTGTGTTTTCAAAGAAAAACCGTATCCTACTTTCGTCGGTGTCCTTGGTCGCTTGGTATATATAATGTAAATACATTGATAATGTATCATTTTTGATACCGATAGTAGTTTTACAACGGGTCCTATTTTCCTCACTCTAATAAACCGACTTCTAGACACAACCCATATACGTTAAACCTTACGCTTTTCGCGGCGTCCCGGTAAAAATTGATAATAAAGCGGAGCTCCTCGAGCCAAACATTTGGAATGACTCTCCCGCTTTTCGCAGTGTCCTGGTAAAAAAAAATTGATAGTAGTTTTACAACGGCTCCTATTTTCGTCACTCTAATGAGCCGACTTCTAGACACAACCCATATACGTTAAATCGAGTAGTTAAACCTAACGCTTTCGGCGGTGTCCGTGTAAATAAAATTTATCATGTTTATACTTTTGATCCCGAAAGGCGTTTCACACCGGCCACTAGACGTTAAAAAAACTGTATCCTACTTACGGCGGCATTCTCAATAACTAAAATATAAAAAAGATAAAAAATATCTCAAAATAGTTTTTTTTCCGTCCCGACTGACCAGAATTACTCTTTACATCACTCTAATAACCGACCTCTAGATTTATCCTCTATACGTTCATTGTATAAATGTGTGTTTTCAAAGAAAAACCGTATCCTACTTTCGTCGGTGTCCTTGGTCGCTTGGTATATATAATGTAAATACATTGATAATGTATCATTTTTGATACCGATAGTAGTTTTACAACGGCTCCTATTTTCCTCACTCTAATAAACCGACTTCTAGACACAACCCATATACGTTAAACCTAACGCATTTCGCGGCGTCCCGGTAAAAAAAATTGATAATAAAGCGGAGCTCCTCGAGCCAAACATTTGGAATGACTCTCCCGCTTTTCGCAGTGTCCTGGTAAAAAAAAAATTGATAGTAGTTTTACAACGGCTCCTATTTTCGTCACTCTAATGAGCCGACTTCTAGACACAACCCATATACGTGAAATCGAGACGTTAAACCTAACCTGTATGCTACTTTCGACGATGTCTTGGCCGAATAAATAACTAAATAGCTTTTGTTTCCGAATCGACTGACCAGAATTATTCTATACGTCACTCCAATACACCAACCTCTAGACTTATCCTACACGCGTTCGATCTAGACGTTAAAAAAACTGTATCCTACTTACGGCGGCGTTCTCAATAACTAAAATATAAAAAAGATAAAAAATATCTCAAAATAGTTTTTTTTCCGTCCCGACTGACCAGAATTACTCTTTACATCACTCTAATAACCGACCTCTAGATTTATCCTCTATACGTTCATTGTATACATGTGTGTTTTCAAAGAAAAACCGTATCCTACTTTCGTCGGTGTCCTGGCCGAGGAGCGGAGCTCCTCGAGCCGAACGCTTGGTATATATAATGTAAATACATTGATAATGTATCATTTTTGATACCGATAGTAGTTTTACAACGGCTCCTATTTTCCTCACTCTAATAAACCGACTTCTAGACACAACCCATATACGTTAAACCTAACGCTTTCGGCGGTGTCCGTGTAAATAAAATTTATCATGTTTATACTTTTGATCCCGAAAGGCGTTTCACCGGCAGCTAGTATATTATAAATACTGTCACTGGCCTAGTCGTGAGCTCTGTCGACCTTGAACGTCACGCGTGGGAA
This sequence comes from Therioaphis trifolii, assembly GCA_027580255.1. Taxonomy (NCBI): domain Eukaryota; kingdom Metazoa; phylum Arthropoda; class Insecta; order Hemiptera; family Aphididae; genus Therioaphis; species Therioaphis trifolii. The sequence goes on from CM050404.1 coordinate 6,044,532, forward strand.
GGTGTATTTTCGACCGAGCTTAATCGCACGATGGATCGGACGGTTGATAATAATCGGCCCGGCGGCATATACTTTTGTATGTGCATGCGCGAGCCGTGTCAAACCCAGGTGGATATATATCCACCTTGGTTGAAACCTTTTATTTCCATGTGGCGTGTTACAACACGGTATAGAAGATAACTTCATTATCTTTATTATCTTCTATACCGTGGTTACTACTTACTATTTCCAATTCCTCAACCTCCACCTAGAAGGTTCTACCATAGGTCTATGGGTTCTACCATAAAATACCTTGAATTTCACTCGTCGTGATTATCGGTAACCGTTAATCGGTTTACTTGCTCGGCGGTGTAATGTGTAGTACTGTAGTGTGTACCATTTACGGTTAATAGGTATTGTTGGAGTTGTAATTATTTCTTCTTCTGCGATCAACGGTAAAATCTGAAAGTCGAAATAGATTGCTGGGAAAATTAAATTTAAAATTGAAATCATTAATCATTTGAATTAATCGTGTCAGAAAATGGATTGGATTCATTGCAACTCTTGTTTTAGTCAGCCGGCCGAAAACAGCACTAACCTGCAGTTCTATTTGACTAGCTGCGGTCATATATTTTGCGAAAAATGCGGCTGTTTTGCAGACGGTAAGTGTTGGCCGTGTTGTGTGGACCGAAAGCGCTTGTCTATTACTGTTATACTGACCCATTCGCAATGAAATGGTCAAAAATTAAAGGATTATGCGTTCTCTAAAAATGAATTATAAAATTATCATAAGCTCAAATCTAAATAGTTTTTTGATTGTTATGATTTATTATTGTTTTCAATTTTAAAATAATCATACAAAACTACTTAGTGTACCACATGAGCTTATTGTTAAAATTGGTTACCTAATTTTTATTTCAGCTTTTCTATTAACAAAAAATTGTTTTCAGTACAAAATCATAATATTTTTTATTAATAATCTGACAAAAAATTTCTTATTTTTCAGATGCACCAAATTCCTGTAAACTTTGCAGAAGCATTTGTTCATCCACTCTTATAGGAGAAAAGGTTTTAATTCAATTTTTCAAAGCAGGAGCGTCATTTAAAGTTTTATTGCTAGAAATAAACAATATTTGTAGATTAAAAAAATAAAATAGTCACTATCTACTAATTGGTTAATATGAGTTGAGACTTGTTAAAAGTTATCAAAGGCATTTCCTTGAAATGCAATGTTTATTTTTAATACAATAATGACATTTTTCATGTTTCCATCTCTTCTTATGACGCTCGTCAATATCAGTAGTTATAATATCCAATAGCTATTAAGTTTCTTTTAGTAGGAAGTATTAATTATTGTAGCATAAATGATATATCATTGATACAATTTCAGTCATTTCGAGCAAACCCACAAGTTAAAGAATATTTCCAAGAATCAGAAGGAGTTTGTCAAAAATTAATTGGAGTCATGAAATTTCAAAAAGCACATCGTATCAAATTAATTGGACATCATCAACGCATTGTATTTTAACATGTTTTAAATAGTCTAACTTAAGCTTTAATGTTATTAAATTCTTAAATATCCATGCGATTTTTTTAAATAATCTATGCAATTGTTACAACCACAGAAAATATTGTTTATATTAATTTTAGATATCAAAGTACAATAGAGCAAAAGCATACATAAAAAAATTGAAAAATGAAATCAAGATTGCCAAAAAGTACATAATTTTATAGTTTATGATTAAAGTATTTAACTTGATAATATTGTATTAATTTTTTTGAAGTGCATTGAGAAATACACCACAAACACCTTTTAACTACTCAACGCCTAATACAACGACTCAATCAATTACCACGCCAATATTCCGTTCAACTTCAGCTCCCTTTAAGATGATAAATACTGAATCAAACATTAGGAATACTCCTAGTTTAAAACAGAAAACTCCTGATTTGAAACATAGGTAACGGATGAAAAAGATAAATATATTATTATAACAATGAAATGTTTATTTATTTCTAAAATACTAAACTTATTTAAAATAGGAAACAATCTTTACAAAATGAAATATCAATGTTATCTACTGGAAGTAATGCATCTGGATTCCAAACAACTTCAAATTGCTCTTCAATTTATGCCAGGTAATGATTTACTTTATTGTTTTATCATTTATATTTTGGTAATTTATTGGTAGATTATTAATTATATATAAAATGTCTCAAAACTATTTGACAATTACAATTTTACCCTGTATGATGTATACATTTAAATTTTTTGTGATTAATTAAATCTTAAACACTTATGGAACAATCTATACAAAAAAAAAAAATTACTTTTACTGTATTTATCTACATGATTTTTTAAGTTTTTAGTTTTCTTAAATGGTAACTACTATTTATAATATCATTTAATATTATTAGGAGGATATTATTTTTGAAAATTTTGATTTTTAAATTTTTACCATTGAAATTAATTCTTTATGAAATAAAGCATTTAAAATTTCAAGTAATGGAAGAGAAGAAACGGTACCCATTAAAAATGTATCTTCTGCAGTTCATTACTTCATTGGGCTAAACTAAAAAAAATATTTATGTCTTAAATTATTGGTCCGACCATTAAAATTTCCTAAAGAAGTTTTTATTTTCTCTTTTGTAATATTTTGTCATATTCAATGGTTAACATTTAAGAAAACTAAAATTCTAAAAATCATACTAAAAAAAATTGTAAAAAAAAAATATTTTTATGTATAGGTAAATGTAGTTTTTATATGAGTTATAAATTAGGTATAAAAAATGTGATTTTATTGAATTTATTTTAAGTATATGTGTAAGTTATTCATAAATTGAATTGTTAATTTTACTTAGATAATTTTTTTATAACTTCTTTTTGTAGATATTAAGTTATACTGTAATCATTATTATAAATGTATTCTTAGTCCTTTGCCAGAAACCTTTGTGGAAAAGTTCACGTTGACTATTGATCATCTGCATTTAAATTCATTTAGTCATCGGTAAATATTTGCACATATTTTGGGATATTTTTTAAATACTCATTTAATAATAATATTAATTTAACAATGAACATTTTCAGCCAACAGAAAAAATAGTTATAATACAATGTATAAAATAAAAGTTCTGTGGAGAAAACAGTTATGTTGTTAAAATAGTAAAAATAATAAAACAAAAGTGTTTATTAAAAATAAGTTGCTTAATGCCTAAGTGTTTTTTTTTTTTTTAAGTAGAAGAAGATTTAAAAAGATATTTTATTATTAATTATTATTATGTAATTGCTAAGTTAAGTCATTAATATGTATAATATGCATGATTATATTTATTTTTCAAGTACCTATATATTATACTACATTTTAAAGACATTATTTGTATTTATTATTTATTTTTTTTGTCATACTGTTTTTCCTTTGAAATGACTTGGAGGCTTAGAGATTATTATATTTATTATTAGAGTCCGGATTTTTATGCAATTTCATATTTGTAATGAGTGAATGCAGTTCGATGACAGTAAGAAATTTGGACGGTTTGTGTAACTGATAATGCATAGAAAAAAATTTATTTTGCATATAAATGCATATTTCAGAGATGACGGCATATTTTAAAATATTTGCATATTCAAGCATATTTGGTACCTATTAAAGTTTATAAAACCGTGTATTTTTTTTAATTTCTTTATTTTGTATCTTTGTTCAAAAATATTAACCAAAGAAATGCTATAAGAGGATTTAATATGATTTTGTATATTATTATTTACTATTCCTCAACCAATATTGTAAGTTGATATCTGCAATCAAAAAATTAAACTACCTACCTATCTTATTTAGTTGAATTATTATTTATGAAAGAAATTAAAAAAATAACAAAAACATAATTAAGTGCATTAAAATTATGCAAATAAATGCATATATGTTGGGCAAGAGTATATTTTTTCATATAATTTAAAAAAATCAGAGCATATCAAGTGCATATTTAAAAGTTTTTAGATGCATAAATGCATACTATTTTAGGCTTTTTGAGTGCATACAAATCCGGACTCTATTTATCATAATATTGTTGTAATTGATGTCTAGGTTCAGTTCAATATAATGAATGTATTTTTTTTTTATTTTTTTTAGTAATGTAAAAATTATGTTATAGGTGACTTCTTAAAAACATTATCATAAGTAATAGCTAATTTCTTGAACCTTTATCTGGTTGAATTTAAAACATTTTATTCATTTAAAGTTAAGTATATTAAATATTATAAATTATTTACTACTTATTAGGATTTAAACCTAAGAATTTTTTTTGTGTATAATCTGTTTTTAAAAGTAAATGATAGAAGTTAGAGAATATAAAATCGTTTTTAATGAGGTTTTTTTTTTCATTTTGGATGTCAGGTATTCATAATAATGTAATTTTTTGATTTTAATGAGGTAGTTTGGTGTATACTTATTGACATTATTTAGGTATTCAAAAAGATTAAAAATTTAAATTACAAATAACAAAAATAAAAAAATAGGTAGATATTTGTAAGGAAATTCGTCTTTCATTCCTACGGTCCTATAGGCCAGTGTTTCCCAACTTCTTTTACTCGCGGAACCTTTGCAGAAGCTTGAAATTTTTGTGGAACCCCCATATTTTTCTATAGTTGTAATGCTGACATAAGTTTTTTACACTTAAATGAGAGGATTGTCGGATACTTCCGGCACCAGGTTTTTGCGGAACCCTTGGCGCCGGCTCACGGAACCCTTAGGTTCCGCGGAACACCAGTTGGGAAACACTGCTATAGGCTATAATATATAAAAAAAATAAATTACGGCATATTTTACTGTTTTCACTCAATGTTTCTACAGGTTTCCTTATACTTAGAAAAACTTGAGAATAGAGTTAAATGACATGTTTAAAGTTTGTACATAGGGAAAATATTATATTTGATCAATCTACAGACAAAATGAAACTTGTGGACAAAGTTCACTACCTACTCAAAAATTGCAGAAAAAAATTTTAAAAAAAACATCAATGCTAAAGCAATATGTTAATTTCTACACTCAGAATTTAAAATTAACTAATAATCAGAAGTTGACTGAGCGAATAAAAAAATAATATTTTAGACCATTTAAATATACCATAACTCATTTTTATATATTGATATTTATTTCTACATAAAGCGCATAATTAATAGACAATAAATGTTTATTTTTACCATTTGTAAATATTTATGTTTTATTCTTTGTATTTCATTTTCAGATATTCAAAATAAATAAAAGAAGAATGAATTATTTTTAAAAGTATTGTTGAATTTGATTAATTTAGTAAAATTATTCTTAAACCTAAATCCGCCAATTAAATGTTCAAATAAGAATAGTTACAATAGCTATTAGCTATTCACTAAGAGTGCTAGACGATGTATAGAAATGAGAATAGGTATTAGATATTATGATTTACTCCGTAGACCTATTATCTCTATCTCATGATTATCTTGAGATAATAGGTCTATGATTTACTCTGGCTACTGGCTAGTAGCTACTGAACTGATCGCAGATGTTTATAATTTTATATTATTGTAACATCTACACTGTTCACACACTAATACATCTATTATATAAACTTAGTACATACATATACCTACAATACAATGAATAACGCATGTTATTGTTATGTATTAGTATTGTTCGTGTGTGAGTAGAACACAACTCCTCATGAGTGATAGACGCATACTGGTTTATTGAACAAATATTAATTTAGACATCGATATTAAATGATACAAACAGATATATAAAGATAACAGCTTTTCATAATAATAATAATAAGATATATAGCTATGTAACATCTTCCCTTTTCATTTAACAAAATTAACTATTAAAAATAAATACAAAAATAACAATTCATTATTATTTTCAAATTTTATACCTACTAACAATAAAAACAAAAACAAAATACTAAATTATAAATTAAGTTTACATGGTGTTTTAATACATCTTTGACGTATCCAAACAGGCTTCGTAATAGTATTATTTTCATTTGTATTCAAATTATATTTAAGATGTTCACCTGTTGGCCTTAAATGGACAATATTTCGTCGTTTATTTTGACCTGTTTTGTCACTAAAAATGTACGATCTAGGTGTGTTATATTTTTTAATTATTTTACCTGGTTTCCATGTTTTAGTTGGCAAATCTCTGTACATAATATTTTGACCTATTTTAAAATCACTATATTTTTTAGCTTTAGAATTTCTATCATAATATTGCTTTACTTTCAAATTCTTAAATTCACGTAGTAACTTAAAATTATTTATCAAACTCGGCTGTAGAGAATTATTTAAAACTGGAATTTTCGATCTTAGCGTACGACTCATTAAAAGTTGTGCTGGAGAAAACATAGAGCCAATAATAGCACTATTCCGATATTCTAACAGCATTAATTGTTTGTCAACCTTACTTTCATCCGATCTTTTTAAAATAGATTTCGCTATACTCACACCTTTCTCCGCAAGTCCATTAGATTTCGGATATCTAGGACTTGATGTAGTTATTACAAATTCCCAATCACTAGCAAAATTGTGAAATTCTTTAGAATTAAACGGCATATTGTCTGCAATAAGTTGCTTAGGTATTCCATGTATTGAAAAAATAACTTTAAGTATTTTAATTATATGATTAGCAGTTTTAGAAGATAAATAATTTAATTCTAGCCAACCAGAATAATAATCAACTAATACTAGGTAGGCATCTTTTCCATAATCTAAAATATCACATGCTACTTTCTCAAATGGTAAATCTGGTACTTCTTGACTTATCATAGGATCTTTAATATTTTCTCTCCTAAATTTATTACATATAGCCAGTGGCGTAGCCAGGGGGGTGATTTGGGTGTTAAAACACCCCCCTTCTCCCTTGGCCGTAATCATGCCGATTATATATTTATACGTTGTGTTTAAAATATAGGAATAGTAATTTGGTCGTGACAATTCGGTCGTAGTAAAATCTCTTGATACGACCCTGTGTGATATCACTGTGTAACACCAATATGTCACGAGGTCCCCAGACTGAAGCTGATGACTATTCGGTTAAGGGTGAAATTTAATCATGGGGAAGAATGAATTACAACAAAACGTATGACAATGTCGTAACTACATGCTTTAGCTGAATTTAACGAAGACATATATAACATCGATGATCGATATACGGGCTTTTGATTGTTTTAGTTTCTTTACCAGCAATACTGAAACTATAGAAAGATCGTGTTCATCCCTCCGATGAATAAAGACCTATTTGAAGAGTACGATAAGTGAAAATCGACTTGACTGGTTAACATTACTGAACATTTACCGTGACATAGAAGTATCTGTTGAAGAAGTTGTAGAAAATATAGCAAGAAAGAGTCGCCCCACATTAGACCGAAATTAATTTTATTGTTAATATTAAAATTATTATTATTTATGAGAAAGTATAGCAATTTATTTTAAATACATATATATATATATCATATATTTGGAAGTTAAACACATAATGTAATTTATTCTAATGAATAATGGCTACATTATAGGAAGTGCTCACAAGATACATTTTAATATTAAATAAAAAACACCCCCCTAGAAAAAATCCTGGCTACGCCACTGCATATAGCACAATTACCAATATATTCTTCAATATCTTTATCTAAACCCCTCCAATAAAATAATGTACGAGCTCTCGTCTTAGTTTTACAAATTCCAAGATGAGTTTCATGTAGTTTAAATAGAATCTTACTTCTTAGGTTCATAGGAACAAACACACGATTATTTAAGAAAAGTAAATTATCCTCGTAAGATATTTGATGACGCATATGAAAATATGGTTTTAGATCACTACAAATTTTATTTAATTGTTTTGGCCAGCCTACTTTACAGCAATGTATTAACTGTTTTAATAAATCATCGTTCAATGTCTCTTGCTCAAACTCATAACGAATATCATTTGACATATTAATTGTATGAACTACATCCGATACATCGATATCTACTTCGTTATCTCGGGGCGATATGCACGCTCGACTTAATGCATCCGCGATAAACATTTTCTTTCCTGGTACATGTATTAAATTAATATCATATCGAGATAATTTGACCCTAATACATTGAAGTCTTTTAGACGGAATGTCATTTATGTTTTTCTTTATTAACGAAATTAAAGGCAGATGATCGGTTTGGATTGTCACACGCCTACCATAAATAAAATGATGAAATACCTTACACGCAAATAACACAGACAAAAATTCCTTATCCACCTGACCATAATTAATTTCATTATCAGATAAACTTTTAGATTTAAAGCAAACTGGTCTGCCTTCTTGTAATAAAACACATCCAATAGCAAATTTACTACTATCCGTTTGTATAACCACATCTTTCGTATTGTCATAATTTTTAAGCACTGAAGGACTAGCTATAATTTTTTTAAGCTTATCTACACATTCACTATGTATTGATGACCACATGAACTCATTTTTCTTTTTAAGAAGATCCCTTAATGGTTTTGTCAACATTGCTAAATTAGGAATGAAATTTCCAACATAATTTACCATACCTAAAAACCTTTGTAAATCTTTTACATTTTTAGGGACTTCATACTCAAAAATTGATTTAACACGTTCACTATCTAAACTCATGCCTTCAGAAGAAAATATATGCCCTAAGTAATTGACCTTATCTACTTTATATTGGATTTTAGCTTTATTAAATTTAATATTATTCTTCAAAGCTACATCTAAAACTTGTTGTAATGTTGAATCATGTTGAGCCTCAGTATCACCAAAAATTAAAATATCATCAAGGTATATGAATACATTTTCAATACCTCCAAACACTTTTACATTCCATTTTTGACATATTTCAGCTGCATTAACAATTCCAAACGGAAGTCGATTAAAACAGTACGTGCCAAACATAGTACCAAATGTACATAATTTTGAACTCTCTAAATCTAATCGAATCTGCCAAAATCCATCTTTTAAATCAAATACTGAGAAAACTTTTGCATTTTTTAACTTTGCCGATAAATCAGATAGTGTTGGAATTACGCAATATTCACGAACTATATTCTCGTTTAAATCACGTGGGTCTAGACACAACCTCATATCTCCATTTTTTTTTTCAACTATAACCAATCTATTTACCCAGTCAGTCGGTTCATTTATAACACTAATTACATTTTCCGATACTAAACGATCTAATTCACATTTCAATTTGCCTTGTATATTAATAGGAACTCTGTGGGGAACATTCGATACGGGAATTGCATTAGGCTTCAACTTTATGTGATATCTGTCAGGGAAATTACCAAGACCCATAAAAACTGTGCGATAAGTCTCAAGTAAACTGTCAAGAGTTAATAATTTATCAATTTTATCTACTCTATTTATGAGTCCTAATTTTATACAACTTGGTAAACCTAGTATTGGCTTACAATAATTTTCAACAATTACAAAATTTAAAACATATTTTTTTTTTTTTACAATTACATTTAAATCCACAGTAAAATATGTGTTAATTTTAGTACCCCCATACGCCTGTAAATTTATAGGTTGCTTGTTAACTAATAACTGTTTAAAAGTACAATTATTTTTTATAAAAATATAATCATTTAAAGCCAACAAATTAACATCAGAGCCTGAATCCAATTTAAAATTTATACTTATATTTTCGACAAGAATTGTTTCAGTCCAAGAAACAGATAAGGTATTCATTTTGTATACCATAGAACAAAAATAATTATCATTACTAAGCCCATCAACATTATCAACACAATTAACTTCAGATTTACAAACACTTTGAAAATGATTAATTTTGTTACATTTTAAACATTTTTTACCATACGCAGGGCATTTGCCTTTATCATGTATGAAATTACAAAATTTACATAGTTTATCCGACCGATTACAATTAGTATTCACTTTTTTATTATTCACAGAAAAATTACCCATATTTTTGAAACTTTGCTGCACCTTCTCTTGTCCACCATATCCTCCTTTTTCCGTCCATTGATTCGTTTGACTTCGGTGTTTATTATTACCATTGTTCCGAGCGTGATGTTGACCATACATACGTTTACCACAAACACGATGTGCCTTTGAATGAATCGCATTTACTTCATCTTGTCTAACGTTGATCTCCTTCATTTGATTAAGTTCTCTTCGCTGTATTTCCGCAATACGAAGTGTCTCAATTGCAACTTCGAGGGTGACATCAACTTGTTTAATTAATTTGTCACGAGTTTCACCGTCTTTCGTGTCTAAGACAATTTTATCACGTAAAATTTCTTGATGAGATTTAAACTCACAATCTTTGATCAAACTACGACACGCTGCCAAAAACTCCTCGATAGATTCATTTTCTTTTTGAATCCGTTTATAAAATAAATATCTCGAATGCAGAATATTTTTCTTTGGTTTACAGTAGTCTTCAAATGCCTTTAACACCAAATCAATTTTCTTGTTGTCTTCGACGTTTTCAAATGTAAGTGTATTATACCTTTCAAGACCTTCTTTACCAACAAGATTAAGAAAAATTGCCACTTGACGTTTGTTGGACGCTGACGTTAGACCAGCCGCCTCAATATAAATTTCGAAGGATTCACGAAACACACGCCAATTTTCAGCCAAATTACCAGTCAGTACTAAAGCATCTGGTTTATTATACTCCATGGTTCAATTAAACAACAAATCACACACAACAATTTAAAACTTAAATTACAAAATTCACAATTTACGTTCTGATCCTATAGACTGCACCATGTTATGTATTAGTATTGTTCGTGTGTGAGTAGAACACAACTCCTCATGAGTGATAGACGCATACTGGTTTATTGAACAAATATTAATTTAGACATCGATATTAAATGATACAAACAGATATATAAAGATAACAGCTTTTCATAATAATAATAATAAGATATATAGCTATGTAACAGTTTGAGAATGATCTAGAATATTGCATAAAGGTTAGGTTTTCCAATACTTATCGGAACCCATAGACACCATAGACTATTATTATTTATTTCTATGATCGGAGCCCACTCTCAGACGTAATATTCAGTCATAAATGATCCATTAGTGTACTGAATATTCGTTAGCCGACTAAAAATTTGGGGATAAAATAAGAATTATTAATTATAAATAGGGCCCGGAAGTGTATGCACTAAAAACTACCGAATTATGCATGCACTTTTGCTCTTACAAATCGTGATATATGCGCTTAAATATGCCCTTATTTTTTTTTAAATTTATAAATATAAGGAAAAAAACATTATTATCCTACTTACAATTTTTATTCAAATTTCTTTGACAGGTAATTAAAAACATTATTAAATAATATAAATTTTTAAACATTGCAATTCACAATCAACGACTTTGATAAATTTTCAAATTTAAACGACCGCCGGTTATATGTCAACATATTTTTGTACACCGGAAAGCTCCGCTCTACGTCAACCGAAGAAATAGGTGCGTATTTGAAATATAGTAGATCATCACAAGAAATATCTTCAGGTAAATTATCCATTGTGATTTCTTCTCCCAGCATAATTTTTGAAATTTTGGTTAGTATTTTGAAGCCCAGATTCTTCTCAATAACTTCTTTAAATTTTTTATAAATTGTAATGCCTTTGGAACAATTTTTGTATTTAATTTATTTTCTACATTTTCCACTATTTTTATTGCGTCAGTTAATAGAGTTCCCTGAGTAAAAACTTTTAACATGAGTTATTAAAAACCACAATAAAAAATTATCAGACACTTTTAATGACACTTATTCTACTCAAATATTCTATTATTCAACTAATCACAAGAAATAAACAGTTTTATATTTTAACTATGCCATTCTTTAAGTTGCATTCTTCTGGAAGAAATTTGGGAAAATAATGTTATAAGTTTATAACATCATTTTCTGTAATATTTTTATTTTTGTTTATGTTTACCATAGATAATCCATTTAGTTTTTTTTCTGACATCGTGAATCGCAAATAAATTTTTATGCGAGTTGATGTAGAAAATGTTCGTTCTAGAGTGGAAGACGTTACTGACAACAAATAATTTAAAAAGTATTTGAGTATCAAGTTGAAGATTGGTACAGTGAGAAAGTAATTCTATTGCAGACATTGATTTTGGTAGAGTATTTTGTTTCCATGTTCTCTCCATATGTATAGCTCAACATGAAGTGTAGAGGTAGTATCATTTTGGAGAACTTGTGCATACACTTTAGCAGCTTTTAAAATACTTTTATCATCATATATAATAAATTTGGCCGGAATAAGTCCTTCGAGGGGCATAATATTAGCTAGCCTTTGATTAAAACGCTTTTGATCAAAACGTTTTGATTCACGTTAATATATTTATAATTTAAAATAATTAAAATTTGTATGACAATTTCCATAGTTCAATTGATTCAAATCAATAAAAAAATACGGTCAACGGGGGGGGGGGCTATAGCCCTTTAAGACCCCCCTTGGCCACGCCACTGGAATTGTAGAAGAACAATATTTAATCAAAAATAATGGTTATAAAATATGATAAACCACATTTTCTTGTACTTTATTTCAATAACTTAAATATTAAATAAAAATTAATGAAATTCGATTTATAATAAAATAATATAGTCGATATAGTTGTGTCTATTTCTATTAGGTAAAGGTTTTTTGTGCTCGTTTTATCATACAATTTAAAATAATCACTTAGGTAAGGAGAGCAGTGAATTAAAATTTAAATAAAATTGTGAAAGACGTATCATAAAGGTGTCAAAAAAATACATAATATTTAGTGTTTTAATAATTGAAAAATATGAAATTAATGTAATTATTTTAAAAGACCTTCGTTATTTTTTTATTCTCTTCGTATCTGTTATTTGTTATCAATTATATTTGATTAGGAATGTTTTTCCTGAGAATTAAAATATTTAACCTTATTTTAAAACTATTGTAAATAATACTTTTTATTTTAAATAACAATAAAAATAAATCATGTTTCAACACAAAAACACACACACACACACACATTAAATACGAATCTAAGAAAAAAACGACACGGAAAAAAACGCCACGGAAAAAAACGACACGGTAAAAAAGGACACGGGTATAAAACGCCACGGAAAAAAACGACACGGGTAAAAACCGACACGGTAAAAAACGACAAATATAAATAATAAAACGATGAATTATGTATACAATTATTATATTATTAAAACGATTATTATTATTATAACGAACAATTTGATAATGTTCGAAATCAAATATATTGTATAATATAAATAATAATAAATTGGATAAAACTTGAATTTTATAACCCGTAATCGAAAAACATACAAATAAAGATTGTAGTATAAAAGAAAATCGATAATAGGTACACAAAAGACTAACTTTAAGTTGATATAACCACGAAATGGTCCAAATTGATAGGTATTAGTAGTATTGCACAACGCATGGCATAGCCTGTTAACTATTACAGTAGGTAACAATTTTCAGTTTAGAATTCAATTTATTCACTATTTTCTCATTTTAATATGGAGATAATTGTATCAAATAAGGGAGGTTATAAAATATGTTGGGATGGACATAGTTATATTTTGAAGCACCGAGGGCGCAAACGAATAACATGGAGGTGTACAAAAGGATCTTCCTTGAAGTGTTCCGGAACAATTATAGTAGAATAGTAGGTCATAACCATCCCTCAATATCGGTTTTAATCACGAAAATTAGGTTAAAAGTGGCAAGTGATGAAGCAAAATTAACACAACATTCTTTGGGGAATTTTAAACAAAAGAAGAAATTAGTATACGTGAAGGTCCAAGAAAAATTGAAACATTTATGCGAAGAATATAATAATAATAATAGGGATATATCAAATTTTTTAACTGCAATTGCGTATACAATTAGATATGGATAATTATGGTATTTTTTTTAATCATTTTTTGACCATAAATTGTCATAAATAATATAATAATAATTGACGTAATAATAATATAAAAATACTTAAATCTAAAATACTTAAATAATTATAATTTGTTTTATCGTTTTTTACCGTGTCATTATAAATATAATAATACTTTTATACTTAAATCTTTATTTGTATGTTTTTCGTTATAATAATATAATAATTGTATACATAATTCTTCGTTTTATTATTTATATTTGTCGTTTTTTACCGTGTCGTTTTTTACCCGTGGCGTTTTTTTCCGTGGCGTTTTTTACCGGTGGCGTTTTTTACCGTGTCGTTTTTTACTTGTCGTTTTTTTCCGTGGCGTTTTTTTCCGTCTCGTTTTTTTCCGGATACCTTAAATACATTCATATTCTCTAAACTGATTTGGTTAACTTACTTAATTATGTTTAAATTGATTAATATGTTAATTGTTATAAATTATAATTAAAAGGAATTAACAATTTTATTTATAAATGTGTATGTACTTAAGTCACCTATTTAAAATAAAGTATTTAACATGCATATTTGAATAGTTTTAGTTTTTATAACATATAATAATAATTTAATACAATGAAATTGATTTCTGTATATTCTAAGATTTACTCGGCTGTAATTTTCCACAGGTTTTGGATCTGCTCGATCATCATACTCGATGTCTTCTTCATTAATTTGATGGCACATCTAAAATTTAAACAGATCGAAGAAATCAATGTTTTCTCACTTCATTGTTTTATGTAGATTGTTCAGTCGTACAAATTATAAGACATCAATATTAGAAAAAACATTTACAGAGTTATGATGTATTCAAATACATCCGGAATATCAATGTTCCTTGTTCATTATAAAACAATATTATAAACATAACGCTATCCGTATAAAAAAATCCATGTAGGAAATACATATATTTTAAACTAGTTCACACTTAGACTAGTTAGACAAGATGGAACGTAATATCAACGAGAAACACGATTAAATAGAAACCTAAAGAGACTACTTAAACAGTTGAAATTTCATAAAACCATTTTTAATTATTATTAGTTAATAGTTATCCGGTAATGTCGTGTTTTAAATTAATAAATAGGCGATAGCGATGAAGACAATAATTTTTATTTTATTTAACACAAGAGGAAATTGATGTTTTAGGATTTTCCAAAAAATGGCTGATTTGACAGGCCAATATTTGCAAGATTTATACACTGAATTTAAAAATAAAGTCAGTCAGCTGGAGGTGCCTCTGCCACCCCGTTCTTGTCTTGCGCACGCCTATGTGTGTGTGTTTATAATATGTGGGTATACACAAGCATGATGTTTTCGCTGGGTCATGTCTTATTCCCTCCTCCGATATGATGTGTACTAAGTAGTTGACCTCTCGACGCATGAACTCGCATTTTGCAAGCTGGAGTTTGAGATTGTACTCTCTTAGGCGGGCGAACATTTCTCTTAAACGTTCTTCGTGTTCTTGTATGGACGTGGCTATCATGATGATATCATCCAAGTATACAAAGGTTCGAAACCCGTTAATGCCACTAACTCAGAGTGAACATATCAATCAATACTGAATTACATATAATCGAATTGAGGAATGCGTGAACCATAAAGCTGAATCAAAATTCAGGGACACTATATAGTACCTATCACGTTCGAATACTAAAAAGTTTTTTTTTTACGTATACTTGTTTTAAATTTTGTTTTCAATGCTTAGCGGCAATTTCATGTATTGCAATGCAAATTATGTGTTTCGTCAACATCGAGTGATCTATTAGCTGTCGAGTTTAAGAAATCTAAATCTGTTTAATCGTGGCAAGAATTAAAGTGTAGGAATTCTTAGAACCCGTCTTATGTTAATTACCGTGTGGTACATGAACCTGACGAATGATTATTTTGAAAGTAACGTAGTGTAAAAATGTTTTTTGAATACCATCCAAATCGATCTGTACGCATTAAAATAGAGAACTAATCACACCAAAATATCAGATACAGAGGCATCTTACGGACTAATACAGTTTATAGTGTTACGTTTGATAAATACAATCATTTTTAGTGCTCTATTTACCATCACATAGATTTGAACGCTAAAATAGAAATTAGATTAATATTTAAATCCAAGATCTTTAATAAGGGGTAGACATTCAAATGCCATTAAGATAATATATGTAGTAGTTAAGCAGTTTAAATTAGTTAGAAATAATGTATCCGGTAAATATGTAAATATTATAAAATCACGTGGATAGAATCAAAGTAATAATAACTACGAATATACAGAGTACTATTTTTATTTTATTTTTTTGGTAGAACACGATTCCGCACATTGATTGTTCGATATTACCTTTTTTCTACCTTTTTTTGACCCAACATTCCATTGTATTAGAATGCAACGTTGTCATGTTAGGTTTACAATTCCATACGTTTATTTTTTTGTATTTTTGTATTTTTTTGTATTTTTCATGATTTCGAATTTCTCCAAGTCAACACGATGCAACTATAATAATACATATTATGTAGGCACCTGCGCTACTTGCCTCAGTGTCTAACCTCTATACCACGACATTTTCAAGTTCAAATTAATTAAAAACTAGATAAAATGGGTCTTTTGTTAGAGATAACAATATGTAATAAATTACACGTATTACTTACAACGATCTCAGAAATAATTTGTATTAATGTAACCATGGAGTATAAAAGTTTTGTACGCTTAATTCAACAACTGACCGCTAGGGCCTTACTTCACTGCAATTTTTTCGACGTTTGGTCTGAACGGTTTAACTGTCACTATTTTCACGTTACCATCAAAACCATCAATTGAGTCATATTACGAGGTTTGCAATATGAGAGTCACTAGACGCTGCAGAGCGGGCATATAATCTGGTGCTCTCATTTGCCGATCGATCGTTATCAATTATCATAACGAATTGTTATCAGAAGCTTATTTCAAAAATTAAAATTGATTTTATTATTCACACAAAAGATTTCATTATTCAAGTTGTTTCCCATTGAAATATACAATAATGTAAGACCCAGAAATAAACGAATTTATGTATTATACTTATTAAATATTATATTATAAGTATTATTATATTATAATTATAAATAGTGTACCTATTTTATTATGTTTGTTGTTTTGCTGCGGGTTAAGAACAAAAATGGACACGTAATATATAATATAATACACTTATTAGTTTAGAGAGGAAGGATATGTCCAATTTTTTACGACCAGTAGATGATAGATTAAGATTAAAGATACTTTGAATATCATTTAAACTAGGTATGGTAGTTTTCATTGTGTATATACGTATTATTTGATATTTTTTAAAACCCATGAAGTGCAAAAACTTTTTTTACAATCTTTCGGTTTTTTCCATTAACTAGAGAAAAATAAAACATTGTATTTTTTTCAAAATGGTATCATTTAACGGATTTTTAACTCACTTGTTTTCATATTATGAAATGATTTTTCGTCGATTTTTTTTAGATTCACTAGAAGATCAGGGAGTTTGGTCTCATGTAAATTAGGTGACAATAAATGCAGTACAATGCAAACCATTTAGTATATAATAATATCAGTTTCAAATTCTGAAAAAGTACAATGTGTTCTTGATGTATTCGTCTATATCAAGTATGGCGATTCAATGACACGCGTGGCCAGATTTCAACGGCATACGAAAATACTATTATTTATAGTTGAATCTTGTATTTAAAGTTACATGAAAAATGGTATTTATTTTTATTTATTTTTTTTTTTTTGAAATAGGCAAAAACGTTGAACCGACAATTTCAAGTACAATATGGTTATGAGGTTATTAAATAATTTAATTTTGTAATTTTTTTAAACAAACCTAACCTAAATCCAGATCGTCTCA
Source organism: Therioaphis trifolii (assembly GCA_027580255.1). Classification (NCBI taxonomy): domain Eukaryota; kingdom Metazoa; phylum Arthropoda; class Insecta; order Hemiptera; family Aphididae; genus Therioaphis; species Therioaphis trifolii. The sequence goes on from CM050404.1 coordinate 6,062,306, forward strand.
AAGAAAATAAACGTTTATAAACACAAGAGTCAAGCATATTTTAGCGATATTACTCGTTAATTTTTTTTTAACTTTAATAATAAAATCGTAGCACGTATCTCGAAAAAGGTTAGTACATCTGGATTGAATAATAATTATTAATGAGCGTCACTGGATTTTCTATATGGATCATAGTTTTATTACACTCATATGATGTTAAAATTATTAATTCATAGGTACATATCGTTTCATTTTTTCTAATCCGTCACGAATAATTAAGATAGACGTGCCATTTAAATTCTTATATGAATTGTGAAAAAATATAATACCTTGTAATAAAAAATATAAGTACTTTGTTCAATGCAAATGCAATTTGTTGGTATGTAATTAGAGCGTGTTCGAAAAGTTTAATACGAGAAATGTGAATTTGCAAAATATGACAACAGTGATAGTTAACAAGTATAGTTTACTCGGATTAATAATGTATACCTCATTTGAACAGGTCGCTAAATAAATATCGTTTGTATTGCCACTACGAATTAAATGTATTCTTTACGCGTATAGACACTGGAATCGTCTATAAATGTCCACGTGTTTATGAATGAAAGATATACTAAATGGTCACGTTACGCTCATCGTTATCTCTTTGTTCCATTGCGAATGCGGTCATCTCACAATAAATACTTACGTTCACAATCCCGTGCAGCTTTTTTCTTTATGGCTTCCGATACTGGCTCAAATTCTAGTCAGATCAAGAATTAGTTGAATCAAGTGAACAATACTATTGTTTTGGTCTCATACTTTGAAATCTAATTAAGTTTTTATTCGATTGATGGATATTGATTTCCAAATTATTTTGAACTGAATATTTTTAGAAAGAGCATTTATTAACTATGGTGTACTCTAAATAAAACCGAAAGAGAGATAAAAAAAAGAAATCAAATTTCAGATACTCATTGGTTATACCTAGGTATAACAATATATTTACTCAGTTATACTTACTTGTGAAATCTATGTGATAATATTTTAATTACTATATTAATACTTAATAGCTAATAATATGTATTATTCATTTATATAATTAATATGCATCATTGCAACTTTTAAATAATCGTTTTATTATTATAGATTAAACTTGACATTTTTTTGGTGTTAATAAACAGATGATACTATATTGTGAATCATGTAAATGGAGTGATTCACATTTTTACAATAAACGATTTTTGATAAAAACAAATGAACTTACTGAAATATATTTCTGAATATTCATCATTTTTCGGTGATTTGATAAAATATTTCAAATCTAAAAAATAAAATTTGATTGAATGGATAAAAGTGGTTAAATTTTTTAGATTTCCGTGCATAATGTACGCTCGAGTGTACCTCAAGAACAAGTGGTAGGTTTATGAAACAAAAAATAATTCGATTACAAAAAGTGGTTATTTAATACATTTTGTTTTAAAATTAAGAAATAAAAATCATTTACAGCAAACAATTTTACATTTGTAGCATTCTTCGATAAAACCGAACGGATGAAGTTGAACTCCTTATATAAAACACGAATTAAAATTCTCATTATTTTTACTGCATATCTATGTGAAATATATTATATTTTGTTTATGAGAATTATCAGGATTAAATTTTATCTAAATCAACTGAATCATAATATGCAGTGAGTATTGTAGCACAAAAACTTTGTAGATACCATAACACATTTGGTATTACCCAGCCCATTGTGAAAAAAAAACAAAAAATCAAACAACACAATTATATATTTTTTATTTGCATTAAAATGATAAATAGATGTGTGGGACTTAAGCTAGCCATGTACCACTGCCATGTCATTTCAATCGCAATGGTCCAATGCAAAAAAAATTCGACTACATTTGTTTTAGTTTTAAATCCACGATAAGTAACTATACGGTTAGGTTATTTATGTATTCTTTGAGTGAAATCGAGCGAATCGTTTTTAGTTCGATTACTCAACTTTGGTAGTAGTTCTATTTTTCAAATAAAAAAAAATGTACATGTTAAAATTAAACAATTATTATTTATATATATATTACATTATTTAATTTAAAAGCGGTTTGATTTATAAATTAATGTTTTATTATTATTCATTTTCAGATTTACTTTTGACCAAACAACTTCCGATGTAGTTTTACCCGAGAAGTGGATGAACATAATCATATCTTTATTTCACTACGCGAGGATTACAATGAGAAATATACTATTCACATGTTTCTATGAATTTAATTGAGTAAGATTTTTTTCAAAGTGTTTGCTAAAATCAATGAGTATTGACTTTTTACTGTAAGTTTCAAATAAACTATCCGTCTATCGTCAAAAAAGACATCTTGATAAAATGAATATCCGATTATATATGTATAATGCCGATTGTTGATCAGAACAATATTTAAAAAATATATAAATATACTTACATTCAAGTTTTAGATCTTTATAACAATTTAATTTAATATAACTATGAATAAGTGGAAATAATTAAAATAAAAAGATTAAAAATCATTTACATTTTTAAAGGAATTATAATATCAACTACGAAAAATACTAAAAAAGCAGAAAAAAATCTACGAAAAACTTGGAAAAAAAATTATTATAATTGTCTAGTAAAGTAGAGAATCCATCATTGAAGCCGTAAAAACCCTTATTAAAATATTACAACACATTTTTATCCATGTATTACACACAAAATTTACCAAATAAATATTTCGTAAATGTTTTAATATTTTTGATGAATTGTATTGTTGTATCTAATTTTCGGTTAATATTCAAAGTAATCGAACTTACCAATTGCTTTCAAATACATTGGTACATTATCATAGACTATTTGTAAATCTGTGTACAATAATCATGTTATACAAATAATAATTTTATTTTTAACATTTATGTGCGATAATTTAGAGTTAATTATTTTAATATTATATGTTTTTATTCATATTTAATTATTATTAATTTTATTAATCTAAAAAATTCAGTAAATAGAGCATTGCATAGTGTAGATTTCTTTTAAAATTATTTTCTCTGTATTAATAATGTGAAAATCTAAATTTAATTTTTTGTCATTTTGACATTCATCTGCATTTTTTGTTTTTCATTTGATATAAAATACAAAAAATTGGTAAGATAATTGAAAAGGTAGTTAGTCCTTCGACCCTTTCTATCTTTAAACTTAGGTTCTCAGAAAATATATTGCTGATGAGAGTAGAGAATCTTAAACGTCCTATTTTTACTATCAGAAAACTATGCTTGAATAGTACGATACTATTTAAAATTTTAAACAAATAGCATATCACAATTTTTTGGAAATGATTATGAGCTTAACTCAAATAATAATAAAATACATTGTTATTCATTATAGTTTAGTTTTCCAATATGAGAAAATTGGTAACATTGTCCAATTTCAAGCAAAAATCATATGAATAAGATGATATTTAAGTTTTAAGTTTTACACCAAATACTAAAAATTGTATTAGAATAGAAACTTCAAAATCATGAGATATTTTCAATAATTTAAAAGTTCTAAAAAGTCAGATTTTCTTGAAATTTTTATCGAGTCTGTCCAAATATATTTTGATATTTGATGAAAATTTCAAGTGTTTAGCACTATTGTTTTTGGATTTACGTCTAAATATCAAATACGGAATTCATGAAAATTTTATCTACAGAAATCGTTATTGTTATTAGTTAATTTTTAGGTAGATTTTCCATGAAATTGGAAAAAATATCGAGTATAGAGAAAATGAACTTTTTTTAAGTAACAACTCAATGCGATTTCTGATTTGTAATGATACTAAATGACAATTTCGATATATCACTGATCAAAAAAGTGATAACATAGAAAAAAAGAAAACGCATCATTGTAATATCAAAATTTGTTTTACTTAGAATCTAAAATCATAAAATTTATTCTTAGCTATGTAATGTTTGTTATGTTAATTTCTTTACCTCTTTCTCCGTTTAGACGTGTTTCTGTTATTTCATCTAGAACAAATAATGCTGTATAATTAACTTGTCATAGAACAATATATATATTTATTATTATTAAAACAAATATTATAGTTAAAACAAAGCTCCGCAGTACAATGAGGCAAGAACGTTTGGACGGACTTTTGACAATGTTCATCGAGCAAGAATTGGCATACAATATCAATGTCGATGAGGTGATTGAAACATTTAAAACTTTAACTCCAATTGAAAGACGAATGTAGTTATGAACTGCAATATTTATACTAGAAAATTTCATAATACTATTTTATCATTAAAGATTAAAAAAATTTATTTATTTCAATTTTAAAACTATACAATTAATATATTTCTTTTTTAATTTAAAAAAAAAATGTATTTGTTTTTATTATATGAATTATTACATATTTAAAATATATTTTATACGCTCAATAATAGGTGATAACGAGTAGCTAAAGTAAAGTATGAAATATTTTTATTGTTTCTTCCTTCAATATTCAAGTATCTTAATCATTATTGGCTTTGGCCCACCCTGCCACATATGTCTGCGCACGCCTATGTATACACGTGTTTATTGCGAATACAAAACGTTGTAAACACAGTTACCTATATACGATATATGTGTGTAATCACGTCCGAATCTTTTAGACTTTGTTCTTGCAAGACACTACGTCACCCCGGACGAATGTCTTGCTTGAAAACCTCGGTCACTGGTTTGGGTTGATTACTTTGGCGATGGTTGCATACTTAATAAAAAAAATAAAAATAAATGTCCATAATGAAAAAAAATAAAAGAGTTTGACCTTCTCTTTAAATAGTTTTCCTTCAAAACTAGGTTTATTTTCATATGAAGCAGCAGGTTTCTTTCCTTGGAGCACATTGTAAAATAGTACCATTTAGTTATATATATTTTCACTTTGAATTTATCAATTAGAAATTTTAAGATACCTAACCAACATTATTTCACAAATAAAATATAAAAAAAAAATGTTTCACTCTTTGTAAACATCAATTATTGACTTAAACGTTTAATTAAACATAACAAAAACAAGAATGTTATTTTCTTTAATTTAAAGTTATTTATGGTAACATTTTACAACATTATCCGATCATTTTTATATACTAATATAATGATATTTAACTATGATAGTTACCATCAGGTAGTTTAGTTTTCCTAATCTAATCGTTTTCTGTATTTTCAGATGATGCCGAAATTGGAATTTAAAAAAAAAAACACAATAAAAAGAAGAAATTTTATTGTGTGTCATTCCACACATTTCATTGCATTTTGTTATATCCATAATATGCAAAATATGAGTTATGAGTTTATAACTCATCAATCGCCAATTAAGTGCCTATTTAGTTTATGCTTATTTGAAAAATATTAGTACATATAGAACAAAAATTAATTTATTGTTAAATAATTCGAAAAATATTTATTATTGTTACTTAACACTTATTTATTGGTTCACTTTGTTTATAACTCATTCGTTGCCAATTAAGTGCCTATTTTGATTTTGTTGATTTGAAAAAACTTAAGTACACTTTGTACAAATATTAATTTATGGTCATTTAATTTGAAAAAAATATGTATTATTGTTACTTAAAACCTGTTTATTATTTATTTTTGTTAATAACTCATCCATTTCTAAAGCGTACCTATTTCGTTCAAGTTTATTTGGAAAAACTATAGTACACTTTGTACACGAATTAATTTATTGTTATATAATTTGAAAAAAATATGTATTATTGTTAATTGAAACCTATTTATTATTTATATTTGTAGAATACATATTTTGATAACTTTTTTTTGTATAAAGTAAACAATTTTAAAAAAAATATATATTTTTTTATTATTTTTAGATCCTTTGAATATTTTTTTTTATAGATCCATGGGGACTTTACCTCCACACTTCCTATTTATACATCTTGACGTACTTCTTATTTTAATTATATTCAATAGGAATCATAATGATAAATTACAAAATATATAAATCTAGTTTCCTATATTTAAAACTTAACAAAGAAATTCTAAGGTGTTTCGACAGACACGCCTTAAGGATAAGACAGCCACCAATTACTACTTTTTAAGAGGCTTTAAACCGAGTAAATAAAAATAATTTTTTATTGATGTAAATAAATTGTTCATTTTGTAATACACTTATAATCTTTCTTACTATTTGCGTATCATTTATAAATCCTATTCCAAAAACAAATATACTGTTCATAAGTTTAGGGTACCGCCACTGGCCACAGTATCAACCACCCTTAAAAATATGTAGTTGCCGTAACTCTTGCAAGTAAAGTTCAGTGCTACTGCCTAATGACTAATTTCAAATTGAAATAATGACTAAATAAGTAGTATTGTTCACGGTGATATATGGTGGAAATTTATTTTGGGTTTTAGAGATTATGTTTCAAATTAAAACTGAGTATGTACAAAAGGAATGAGTATTCTTATTCCGTTTTGTACCTCTGGTTCTTTGAAAAGTAAATAGCTTTAGATGCATAATAATAATAATTTAATAATGAATAATAGACATCACATTAAAAACTACGAGTGTAAACAACACCTGCCATTTTAGAGAGCTTTATTTTATTAGTACGGTGAATTGAATAGGCAATTTCGGTACATCTGTGTACACTGGAGTGGCGTCGAACACAAAACACTCCTGTTTCATTTTTTTTTCATTTTTTTTAAGAAGAAATATACAATCTATATCGGTTGACAAGATGAGTATATGTGAAAGAGTTTACATGATGAAGTGAGTAAAGAAGCCACCCAGCGATGACACTTTGTGATGAATTTATTAATAGATTAATAGATTATTATGTTTTTTTTTTTTTTTTTTAATTTAATTATTATTGTAAAAGATCCCTGCACCAGCTGCGTTTTAATCGTCTAGGTGGACTACCAGGAATCGAAAGATATGAGAGGTTTTTTATTAGAGGATTTGAGTGAGAGGAAAGACGGTTGTGAAATCTTTTATAGAAGTATTTAGCTTCTTCATGTATTGATTTTAGGTTCATATCTGAATGGAGTGAATGGTTTGATGCGTATGGGGGAGCATTAATTAATTTTCTTAGAGCAATATTTTGGAAGGATTGAATTTTATTTAAGTTGGATTTTTTGGCGTTTCCCCATAATTTGATTTCGTAAGTTCAGATAGGTTTCAGTAAAGTTTTATACATAAAGAGTTTGACATTAGGAGAGGTATATTTATTGTTGGATATTATGACGATAAAATATAGTTAATTTTATTATAATTAATACAGTATAATAACAATGGATGATGGGTAAAAAAAAAAATATTTTTTTTGTTTTACAGTAAACTATAATAATTAGAATACACAAATTAAATTTTTGTCCAAACCAACGAAATTTTTATTCTCCCCAAAAGATTGAGAAAATGTTATTCTATCTTCATCCAACGTTTCATGATGAACCAATTATTTTTTTGCAGCATTCGAAGTTAAAAATTGATGTCATAACAGTCGGTTCCATAAAAATCGAGTTCATATTTTATTAAACACTAAAAAATTTTGAGTAATGATTTTTAAATTTTTAATATCTTTAGGTGAGTACATGGTTAAGATAATTATTACATTTATGAATCTTAACATTAAAAATTAGTTATTGTATAAGAAATAAACTTTAAAAAACGAGGTATTTTCAGAGTTATATTATTGTATAAAAGTTGTCAAATCATGATTAATCAACCCGTGGGTCATCATGCTCAAGTGGAAAAGTTGACGATAGACCTGTCAGTGCCGTATTTAGAATATTAGCACAAAATAAAATGTATTTTAATTACCAACTTACAACCTACAGAGAAATCATAATAAAGTCGAACGTGTTAAACTCGAACCTTTTTATGACATTTTCGATACCTAGAAATTTCACCCCGGTCCCAAGCGTTTCTAGCAGCTATGATTTACTATTTTAACAATGTGAAAAAATCGCGTTTAACTCGAATATTTTCGTGGATAACTCGACCTTTCAATTTTAAGTATAAAATTATAAAATGACTAGCCTAGCCCGTCAGACATTTTCCTGTCTTGGGCAATAATGTTCTATTGTATGAGTAATAAATAAGTAGAAAAAAAATATTTTAAAAACTTAGTCAAAATGTCAAGTTAACTAAATTTTTTTTTTTTTTGCTTTATAGGCCTTTTGCAGCTTTTACTAATCCTTTCCATATATCACGGTCAGTAGCGGTCTCAATATCTGCTGTTCCGTTTATCATCCTTATATCTACATTGACTCTATCTTGCCATCGTTGTCGAGGTTCTTTTCCTGGGGCGCTTGCCAGCTGGTTTATTTATCTGTACTTCCCGAATTATGCTTTCTTCATCACGCCATACATGGCCCGCCCATTCTAAACGGTTGGAATTCAGAAAGCATTTAATACTTAGTTTATTGTACAGAGATTCCAAAATAGTATTTGTTCTCCTTTCATAGACCCCAGTTGTTTCATTTCTGACAGGACCGTATAATTTTCTCAGTACTTTTCTTTCAAAGACAAGAAGTTTCTTCTCATGCCCTTGAGTCGTCGACCACGTCTCACAAGCATGCATTACTATTGGGCGTAAATATGTTAAATACATTTTTCCTTTGTCACCCATGATAGCATTTTTGAGCTTAGTAATTTATTCATTGAGAAATATGGTCGGTTCGCCGAGTTAATTATAAGTTTAACTTCATTATGCACGTCATTTTTATGGTTGATATTAACCCCCAAGTACTTAAAATCACCGACCTGCTCGAAAGTGTATGGTCTGTCAGATTGTTCTTAGCGGACGTGTGGCGTGTCATTAACATGTATTTTGTTTTTGCTTCGTTAATTATGAGACCCATCTTCCGACTAGATGCAATTAATTTTTCCACAGTGTGTCCTACCTCCTGGCGACTAAATACCTAATATAATATTTCATTAATTCAAATTTGAAATTACAAAAACTATGAAAATATTTCATTCACATCTTGAATGTTACACGGAAGTTGAATCACACTAAAAATAGGTTTTAATTAGTAAAAATAAGCATTCTCTCGGACAAAGATGAACAATGATGTTCGCGTCCCATACATAGAGTACCTATGTTACAAACATTGAAAAAAAATTAGTCAAGTCGGTCAAGCCATTAAGGACAAGTTATGACGTCACCAACAAAATATCGATTCATTTATATACACAAAGATGATTATATACCCCCTCCCTCCCATGTACGTATATTTACTACCTATCGAAAATAAATGCTTTTATGTTATTGATACTTATAAATGGTTTGGTTTACCATCAAGACAAAAATGCGTTATCCACTCGTATACCTAAGTTTACCTAGTACTTACACTTCGGTGCTAAAAATAAATATGTACTTTTTTTTAATGGTTTCTCTTATAAATTCGATAGTGTGAAAAACAATATTGAATAAAATATATTCTTATATCGATCTCAAAGTTCTATGCCAAAAAGGCCCGTGGTTGAAAAAAAGTTTCTTTTAAAGTTCTTGAACTTTGAGGTTAATAAAGAAGTGAAATCAATCTCAAAATTCTGTGCTTCATCTTGAAAAAATATCTTATTCAAAAAATTTTCTTGATGTTCAATTGTACAAACATTGAAAAAAAATTAGCACACAACGGCGTACCTAAATGATGAATTAACCATAAATTGGAGTTGTTGACTTGTTTACGAGTTAATGTGTCTTGACTCGAATTTTTGTTGACAATCTGTAATTCTCGCCGTTCTATGCTAATTTTTTTTTCAATGTTTGTACAATTACAGAATACCTTGAAATTTTTTTAAATAAGATATTTTTTCAAGATGAAGCAAAGAATTTTATGATTGATTTCACTTCTTTATTAAACTCAATACTTTATACTATACATTAAATAAATTACAAATACTGTAGTTTTTTGAAAAAATATTTAAACATTTTTTTTTTTCATTTTTGATATTTTGAATTAGGTACTCAAATTCTTGGATAAATCTTTTTCCGGTCCTTCAACTTAAAATTAACCTAGTTTCGCCGCACATAGAAATTTATCTAATGTGTATACCGATAACAAAAATTAAATACAACAATATTTTAACAACACAGTTTTTACATTAAATAACTGGACGAACCCAATAGGACTCTGATTTATCGGCGTTAAATGTTAAGTCCCAAAATCTTATCAAATTATTATTATTATTATGTTTTTCATCCATTTACTTATCAAAAAAATCGTAATACACCATTTATCGAAAATACACGTAAATGAGCCGCTGCCCGCTATATTGCTATATTATTTTATCGCCAATTTATATTCATTTTTTTCTCATCAAATTTTCAATACAGTACAGCGGTGTAAAATATCCATTACATATTATTATTAATGAATTTTAACGTTTTCCACAGCGTACACGTCCAATTCCGATTTCCGGAGTACATGCATGATCGTCGACTAATCGTTTACACAAAACGAAAAATGAACCGATTTTCACTCCCGTCAGAATTATAGGTATTCAGCTTGTTATATTTTCTCGTCACCGGCTTGTAAGACAATCTTTCACCGGTGGTACTGTCAACAATTACAAAAAACAAACGACGAATCGCGACGAGACCGGATTCTCCAGTAATGGCGCCAGCAGAAATCGATCCTACCGTCTATGCACCGGAGTCTACCGTTCAGCGGTTGGTCCGAGACGAACAACTGTGAACCAACAGTACGCGACGAGGACGATATACATATGCATGTTACCGTTAAAGCAGGGGCAAAAATACATCTAATTTCAGAGGACACACTTTTAATTTAATTGTTCACTATAAAAAATGTCTACAGCAAAAAGGACCTGTAGTAGTTCACTGTGGTTATAGCACCCAAAATCCTCCTCTTTATTTATAATCACTTTACTGACACGTTTATATTATTCACATAACGTTTGAAACAAAATTATACAAACTTAATACAAGTTCAAAATATTTTACCGATTATTATAATATAAAACAACTTAAAATGAAAAACAGCAATACCTAGGTACTCAATTTATATTGAGATAAAAAATGATAACACATTTGTGTTGAAATTCCAAAATTTTTGTTATTTCTACTATTAAAACTAAAACCATGTTAAACAAAACTTGGGTCACACATTTGTAATTTAGAGCACATACTTTAATTTTCAGGGGATACAAAGTGTGTCAGGGACTCTTCAGGAGACATAGTATTTTAGGCCAAGCGTTAAAGTGTGAATTAAGTTATTTTACGAATTAATATACATTGTTTTAGTGAAAGTATACTAAATGAATAGATAAAAGTCAAATAATTAATAATATAGCTAGGTATTGTAGACGATATTTGCTAACACTCCGATAAAGTATATGATATTCTACTTGATTAATTGTTAAATTGTATAATAATTATAAAATGAAACATAAAAAATAATACTTTAAATTAAACTATTTATCATTACATATCAAAATTTGATGACACTTAGAGATACATAAAACGTTATTTATGCAACACAAATATTTGTTTGTTATTTATTTAGTACTACATAGGTAGATATTAAAAACACTTATTTAAAAAAAAAATTTTAATTTAAATGATAACTTCACCAAAATGTATTTTTAAACATAATAAACATTTTAAGTAAACTCAGAAGAGAATATTTAAAATAAACCACTCATAATTTTTAAAAACCACTCATAACATTTTGTTCAATAGAAGCTAATTATTATATTAACGTACCATAGTTGTTACCTAGCTGATAAAACATATCTTCACTACAACAATATTAATACAATATTAATTACAACAACAATAACTGAATGAGGGTCTCCCTTTCCTCTGTCTATGTCGGGTATTTTATTGCGTACAAATTAACCCTCTTTAGCCAGTGGAAGCTTGGCATTTGAAAAATTGATACACGAAAATTGTCAATATAAAGTTATCAATCAATAAAATATATACACAAGGTGTATACTTACCTTAATATTATACAATTAGGAAGGTAAATATTATCATTTTGGCTGTTAAATTATCAATGCCAATAAGTGATTATTATACAAAATTGAAAATACCATAATTTCTATAAAATACCTAGAAATATTATAAATACTTTAACTAAGAGTCCAAAAGAATTTCATCTGATTCCTATATAAAGCGTAAATACTATACCTACTTTAACTAGTCGTAATAGTTATTTTATACAATACCTAGTTTTGTATGAAATAGGTACCTTCATTTAATACTTTAAAGATAACACATAATATAAAAGGTAGGTACTTATGTTTACTTAAGACTTAATACGTTTGTAATCTAATTATGTTTTCAAAATATTTTTATAAGTTTAAATAATTATTTGGAAAAGTGTCTTCTAGAAAGAATTAAAATGTCCTTTTAATTTTGGAAAATTGTCCTATCAGTTAACAATCTAAACTTTTGATCTGTATCAAGTTTCTACTGATTACATTCACTTAGAAAAAAACTGACTTAAGTAATACCGGAAAATTGTAGAAGTTAACATATTTGGCTTAATATCATTTAAATTTTTAACAAGATAATTGAAATACATTTTATTTATTTGTACTTCCATTTTTAGAATAAAATAATAATAAAAATAACATTAAAATACTCACAATTGATGCAATTGTACATCACAAAGAAGGCATTTTAAAAGAATCTACATACAGAAAATATCAATACCTATTGATAAACAATTGTTTAGTTATTATTTAAGATTAATATGGTTTACTTCTTATACCATGTATTACTTTCTAATATGTTTAAGTTGACCATAATTGTATCCAAATGTAAACAGACAAGACTCTGGATAAGACATAATGAGCATTTAGCACCAGTCATTGGCAATTTAGGTAGATTTGTAGACAAAAATGTCAAAGTATCTCTTTAGGTATATGGTGTACCTACCTAAATAATTTATTTTAATTAATTAAAATTTGTTTCCAATGAAATACTATAAGATATTCTTAAATAAGTAAATATTTGTATTTGTGTAAAATAAGTAAATATTTAATTTTGGTATGTTCAAAAAAAAAAAAAAAATTGAAAATTGAAAATGTATTAATATAAATTCATATGAATGGGGAATTTGTAAATTACTGGTGTTTTTTTTTCCGAATTGTAGTTAAAATATTACTACTACCATTTTTAAATTGTATATGTTTATAGTTTAATAAATCTAAGGTGACGGGAAAGCACACCTGCTTTTAATAATGCGCGTTATTCATTTTAATAATAACTCATATTTTGATTAACTGTGTTATTTAAGTGAAATAGTTTTTCAAAATTCCTGATTTTTAATTTTGTAATAACATTATTATAATTAGGTCTAGGAAGTTATTGCAATTATTTATTATTTTCTGTTTAGGAATACTTGTCATATATACTCAGCCATAAATGCTATATGTCACAACAATATTAATAACTATATACATTTACATCAATATTTATAATGATATTTGAAATATGACTTTATTTAATTCATTACTCAATAATCTATTAACCCATTATATTTGATAATGTTAAAATAACAATAGATTTTATTATTTTTTCCCTTAAAAAGCATACCTACATACTACATACTTACAATTTATATATATATATATATATATATATTATATATACAGTTATATAAATATATTATTTTTTAGACAATTGATATGACAAAGCAATTTTGTGGATTTCAAATTTTATAATATACTAAATAAAAAAACGACCAATTAAGAATATATTTCTGTAAAATATAGGTACTAGATATTTATATAGCATATTTGTCTCTTTTTAAGATCATAATTACAGAAATATATATTGCATTTTAAAAGCAAGTCTTTATAATAATATTTTTTTAGTAGCTAGTAAGAGAACTTATATTTATAGTTACCAATAAAATGACGTAATAACTAATAATATTGAATCACAAATTTAATTTTCAGAAATGTTGATGAAAAGTTGTTGTTTGCACCCATAGGCCATATGGCATTATTTCGTGTATTTTTGATAACGGTTGGTATCGTGCGTTCGTTGCAGTGCTGTCAGCAATGGCATCAGCTGTTGTGTGTTGACGGCCCAGCTCACGTGCATGCCACATTGCCACCGTTATCCAATGTCTTCGTTATTTCGTATCGCGTGTGTGCGTGCGAAATATTTCCGGTTATGTTTTTGTGAATTTTGTCAAATGTCAAGCATTGACAAGCAATGTCAAGCATGATGTCAAGTCATTGCCCTCAGTGTCACCGAAAGTTCTTAAGTTCGTGTGTTTTTCAATTTATGTAGGTGACACTGAGCTTTCGTTCCGTAGTTCATGTACCTGTCCGAGCCGTATGTTAAAACCGTCGGACCTACGTGCTCGGGCCTCTGTCTTGTTCTGTTCGTCAACGGTCAAACCGTCGAGGTTGCTCCGGTCCGTTCCTGTCTGCAGCCAAATTTGTCAAACCACGTGTCTTGTATTGTGTTGTGAATCGGTCTACTGGTAACGTTAGCGCAAATTGTTTGCCCTCCATTAATTGTTTTGCAACTCTAGGTTGGTCAAATCGCTTACCAGAGATCGTTTCGTGTTGTGAATGACCGTGGTTCACTAGTATTGTTTTGTCCGGCTGCAGCAGTTTGTTCATTGTGATTTGTTCGTCCAGTGCGGTAGCGAGTCTACGTCTGTGTGCAGGGTCACTAGTCATTTTTATTGTTATTAAATCTTGTTTTAATTACAGGCCCTGGCACAGCGTAGCTCATATCCGTACTCAAGGTAGGTGGTGCACCACCGCAAATTAATTGTTAGACCGACGGGCCAACATTATAATTAAACATTTTTACATAGTTTATATACACATTTACCCACATATCCTTAATACCATTTTGCGCATTTACACACTATTCATACATTGATCTCATATATTTTTTACATTTTATTATTACTATTTACACATATTTACAGTTACATATTTATATACATTTTTACACTCAACACATTACTTATGTGTTACACAATACATTACCTGCATTATTACATTTTTATTTATATTGTTGTTGTGCCAAGCAGGCAATCATTGTTTATATATATCTTGTCATAAAATTATATCATCATTATTATACTAATTTAGTTTTGTTGTCATTTTTTTATTATACTATTTTATTTAATCATTGTTTATATATATCTTGTCATAAAATTATATCATCATTACTATACTAATTTAGTTTTGTCGTCATTTTTTTATTATACTTGTAGGTCGGTAGTGCTGCATTTAGTGTAGCCTACCCTCCTGTTATGAAGGCATCCTTATTTATTATTATATAAGCGCTGAACGCCACAGTTATCTTTATTATTATATTTAAATTTTCTTAAAAACAATCACCCAATTTATTGAGGATATTAAATATTTGTGTAGTATATTCATGGGTCAAGTATTAAATTATTTAATAAAAAAAAAAATATAGTTAAAAAGGTTTATTACTTCGACTTATACAATTTTACATTAATAGTTGAGTTAATTTATAATATTAAACTAAAATAAACAATTATGAAAAAATTAAAGTGAAATTGAAGTTGATACTGACCTATGTGTCAATATATATTCATATATTAGGCCCTTGAATAATGTACTTGCTTTGTAATAAATATTTTCTTTTACACGCAAGTACATATATTTCCTACCCAATGTTTCTATTGCTACCAATACGTAAAATAAACTGAATCTTATTTGTATTTTGGAAATATCCCATTTTATTCTCTGAAAGAAATTGAAATCTTGTCTGATTAAAATGAATGTATTTGAATTATTGAAAACTTTTATTATTAATTATTTATTTATTTACTGTGCTTTACACTAGTGAAGAAAATCTGATACAGTAGCATTTTACATTAGATACAATAAAAAGCCTATGCGAATGAGCTGAATTGAATGTAATAAAAATACTATATTTTTTAGATAGTTATTTAATGATAAGTAAACCTTTTAATTATACTCCGGCCCACGAGAGAAGTAAACCGCGTCCCGACCAAAACGCGTCCGATCGTGCGCATCAACCACCTGTTATACATATGTTCCGTCACGACGTTGCCCGATTCACTGTCGGCAACGCTGTACAGTATGTAGCATAACGATCACAGTGCGTTATCGATTACACTAAGTGGGAGAAACGGTGCCTTGGAACGGCCGCCACCATCAGTCTGCGTGCTCGAACTGGTTTACTTCTCGTGGGCCTGAGTATAGTAGCCAATAGTATTTCAACACTGCCAAATTTCTCTCTCAACTTTTCAATCTCTTCATCTTTTTATTTCATGTCATTAGACAATTTACAAGTTTTAATGAATTAAATAGGAAAATAATATATCTGAATATCAATAGTAAATGTATATTTTTGATGAATATTTTTTAACAAATATGCAACAACGATTATTCATGAAGGATAAATATGTTAGGTATATATTTTTTCTCTACTCGCAGACTACGATTTACTTATCTATGAGTAGGTCTACTGCACAATCTTAGAAGATATCTTATGAAACCGTGGTCTACTAGATGGGTATCCTACAAAATGTTCCATTTACTACCAAAATAGGATTATTATAAATTAAATAAAAGCAATCATTCTGGTGGCTATTGTCTATCACTTATTTTATGAATATAATCTGTGGCCTAAGCTATAGCCTATGGTGCGTTCATTCGAAAGTTCAATACTGGTTGGGCAGTTTTGGCTTATTCATTGTGATTATTGTTACTATTATGACTACAACTTAAGTAAATAAATCCTAAATATGATGTTTAATATTTTCAAATTAGTACAAATAAAAATATTATCCATATTATTATGTAATGCACATTAAGTGTGGACCATGGTAACACCAGCACCTCGAAAAGTTCATTTAAGTTCAATACTTTAACATATTTTTCACAGGAATAAACTATCAAAATTGAAATGTCCAACTCTAATTTTAGTATAAAACTTGAAAATCACCAGGATAAAAAATTGTAAAAATCTGAAGTTTTGCCAATATGTAGCATTCTGAATTCCAAAAAATTTGAATATACCCAAAAATTACCGAGAAAATAAGTTCAGAAAAATAAAAGAATAACTATGTATATTGTTATCATTACTTATGTTATATTTCATGTATTTCTCTTGAAGATTAACTCAAAAATAATATCATCAAAACTTTCTTGAAAACCATAAACAGTTTGTATATCAATACCTCTGTATTTGCTCAAAGCTGCCATTTGTTTAGCCTAGACAAAAAATATAAAAATAAATAAATGAATAATTTAATTCATTGATATTGTATAATGCTAACCTTTATTGCCTTACTAAATTTATTTTGAGCTATTAGGATATTGTCATGTTTTCCTTGCCATGCTTTAAAGATTGGCTTTTGTAGAGTATGTCCATAACTGAAGCTCAATGTCCATGGTATATTACCACTAAACATGTTAATCCCATTAAAATCAATCAATGATTCTTTCTCAGTTTGGCCACTAGGCAACAACATAATTCCTAAAAAGTAAATTAGTTATTTAGCATAGAGTAAAATTAATGTTCACAATGTTCAAACATAAGCTAAATCTATTTCAATAATAATTTATATTAAATAATTACCAAAGATTGCTGGAGGAACAGTGTGTAGAAAAGCAGTCAATGTAGCTTTAACAATTTTATGAGTAATAGGTTTCTGGGGAGAAAACTTTCCAGGATTAACCATATTCATCTTCAAAATTATACCTTCCAGGTATACACTGTGATAAATTAAAGCTTTGTGTAATGTAGTCAATATATTTTCAGTGTATTTTTGGCAATCATCAACATCATGGCCTCCAACATAAAGTATCTATAAAATTAAAAATTAAACGTAAAAAAATACTTTACATAATTTTCAAAAATATGCATTTTAAGAATTATATACACTTCAGGCTGAACGATTGGAACAATGTAATTAGACCGACAGATGTATACAAATTAACCTTATAAATAAACATTTACCTTTTGCTACCAAATTACTGACGATCGAGGTCAATTCATTTTGGTGCTTCGTTGACAGATGTTCTGAGAAAATAGACATATTGATACTTTTCTGAAATAAAATAATACAATAGGTCATAACTCATAATTGTTAAATTTATCAAATACTTATTGAAATACGTATACAATAAAGAAAAACATGAAGAATGAATTTAAAAAAAAAGGTACAGTAAAACTTTATTAAATAGAATTAATTTGATTCTCGAAAATATTTTAAACACGTTATCTCACTTATCATGTGGTAATGAACTAGGTACCTACCTACGTATACCTATAATCTCGTTTTAAAATATTCAAGAGCTAAATTCAAAATCTGTAAAACTTGAAACACAAAAAAATTGTTTCTAAATTATTTGAATTACTAACTAACAAATTTATTCATATAAATACACTTATTTCTAATAAATTCAAAAACTTGTAATTGCATTGCATCAAATATACTAAGATATACATAAAATTAAAAATAATTAATCAACATTTAAAATAAACTATTATTGTACAATACAACTCTTTTTCTCAAGAAATTTATATGTACTTGTAATTTTAATAATGTAATATTTTTAAACACCATTTTCATTAACGATTAAAATATAAAAATGTTTAATATATGTTTTCATTTTTTTTTTCTTGCATATTAGTTAATTTTAATTATTAAGTGCATATATTTACTAACTTTTAAATAAACATTCCAACCATTCTAATCAAATCATTAAGAATGAATTATTAGAATGAAAATTAATGTATTAAGCTATAACAAGACGAAAGCAAGCCTAGATATACTAGTTCTCAACACAGTGAAGTCGGGAAAAAAAATGTTACCAGAAAAAACATATTACATGCATATGATACATAGGTAAAAAATGACAAAATATATATATATATATATATATACTCAGTCAAAATACTTAAAATTATTCAGAAATTATTTTTAGATTTAAATATATTCAAATTTGAAACTCCAATGCTTGACATGGCATAAATGTGTCATCAGACATCAATATGTTAATATATTTATACATATTTTATAAACAATTGTTTTGGTTTTTTCTTTACATGAGAACATGTATTTTAATAAATAATATTACTTTCAAAATATTTCTAATTATTAATTTAACTATACCATGTAACCTTACAAACAATTATTATTGATAATATGGTTTAAGGTAAATATTTGTTGATGTTCTTGGTACAATTAAAATATAATTTATTTTTATTGTTGGAAAAAAAAGAAACGGTTAATTTTAAAATTGATTAAAAACTTATTAAAAAAAATTAGAAATACATATTATATTATGATTATCACATTGAAATGCTTAATTTGTCAATGTTTGGTAACAGAAATGCAAAGAAACTCATATCTTAAGTTATTACTGAATTGATTAAATTTTTATTACAGAGTATAATCACTAACGCAATTACACAAATACAATTTAAAAACAACTAAATGTTGATAATAAATTACCAACAACAACTGAATTCTATAAAAAAATAATTTTTATAATAATAATAACTAAAGCATGAAGAACACATAAAAAAAATTAATTTTTATTAGATACCATACTTAAGTTCATAATCAACAAAAAAAGATGTTGGTTTGTTTTTGACTTTTTGTAGATCAACCAGAACATTAAAACACGTACAAATGTTCACTTCTTATTCGTAAGTGTAACATATCATCAATCAACAATACAGCAATACATTGAGTACACACATGATGATTTAAACTATTGCTTCATGAAAAAAAAAACATTCTGTATATTTTATCCTACTTTATTTTTTTATTTGCTGATATTGGAAAATTAAGATACCTACCTACATGATTACATGATTTCAGAGGCATAACTGACTTATTCTATGGCTGAAGAAAATTAAATATAGGTACCATTAATCATTACTCATTTTTTTCTTCTTAATTCATATCTTAAGTAATCTTTGAACTCATCGGATGATAAATGTTGTACGAGAATTTCCACTGTGAATTTTCATTTAATGAATTTTTTTTTCTACACAATATTAAACTTTAATACGATAAAGTACACACATTATTGTAAAAAAAAAAAGTGTTGGTTTACTATTTTTCATTCCATTTTTGAGAACGTATTTGAGTAGTACAATGTCAAAACTAATTATCTACACTTATTAAAATTTTAGAGAAATACAAAAAAAATCCTTATAAAAGTCTTAATTAATTATAGATTAGTTATGGAAGTTTTTTTTTTGTCCTATAAATATAATAAATGTCCTATTATAAATTGAATTTTTAACATTAATTATAAATTTAATGAAAATTTTCAAGAAAAATGATTTCAAATAATTAGTGTTGGAAGTAATGTGTGTAAATAATTAGTTTTGTAATTAAATACTGAAAAAATTCAAGATCTATATGATTATAAAAAAAAGCAAAGTTAAATTTTGTAATATGTTATCAAATAAGATAACAATTTAATTCCTATTTAAATAATATATGGTAAATATTTACATCTAAAAATTTCAAAATAAAACAATTAAAACTAGGTATTAAAAATGAAAATAATTTACGAATATGAATGTTGTAAACACTGAAAATTAAACTCTATGATCCAAGTCAATCATTGGAATGTCATATTCTTCTTTATGTACTTGAGTTTCATCATGAACATCATCCAATGGGCTTTGATAAAATGCAAGGCTTTCAATATTTCTCCAGTTAGTACCATAATGTTTAAATAGTTATGTAGTTTTTCGACATCTTTTTTTAAATTTAAATTGGGTGGTACTCCTAATTGCATAGCTTTTGGTTTAATTTGATTTAGATTTCTACCTGGTTTTACAATACTTCTTGGTACACCACAGTCCAACATATACGAAGCTTCTCCACGTACACTTTATTAACATTTCCTTTTTTTGTAATATAAATATTTTAGTTTCAGAAAATTTAAAATGCCAAGAACGTATCGATATAATATTTATTTTCGACAAAACAAATATGATATTATATATATATATATAATATAGTCACCATATTCGAAAGAAGATAATAAGTTCTGGAAATATAGCTGCATTTTATGTATAATTTTAACAATGAAATAATACGTTTTGGAACTTAATTTCAAGACTATATAAAAGCAATATGTTTTCACAACATTTTAAAGTCATAATATCAAAATTAATTTTTTGGTACATTATCTGTTTTGGAAATAAGCTACTCATTTAGTTTATCTTAAATGACAATCTCTATTTTTAATTTCATACTTTAATATAAAAAGAAACTATCAACTTAATTTATTGGATTAAAGTTATTAGTATTAATATTTTCTAAAAATTAGCTATTTTTTTCAAACAATAAAGGAAAAGTAAATAAAACAAAACAAAAAATAAATCAATGCATTTTTATTTATACTTATTATGTAGTCTCAAGACTTAGTGACATTATGTTAAAATGTATGCAATTAAGTTAATCATTGCTTAACAATATCTCAATTTAAAAAAAGTTGATCATTATAAAAGTTATATTTCCTTAATTTAACATAGTTTGAGCAAAATATGTGGTGGAGACCTCAACCTCGAAAACACCACTGCATGATTAGAAAATAACGCCCCAACAATTAGTGTAACCTGTGATATACGATTTACAAGGAAAATGATTGTATCTTATGAATCATGAAATAACTTATTTAAATATTAAGAAAATAACAAATTAACAAAACAGTAACACAAAAATTATATAAGTATTTAAAATATGATTTCAAAATTGCTTCATTTCTTGTTTTCCTTTTTTAATCTTTATGTTAGTAGTATTTTTGCTATCAATCATAATCATCATCAGACCTAATTTGAAACATTAAAAATAGAAATTGTATTGCAAGTAAAAATACAATTTTTTAGATTAAATTAATAGAAAAAAAATAAAAAAATAGGTTATCTTCAAGTTACAATAAATTTCACAAAATAAATATTGTAATACAAACAATATTCAAAACACATAAATATTAAAATACTACTTGGTTTTCAATAAATTACTTGATTGGCGTTACAATACAGATATTTTTTTTCCCATAATATTCACTGGATGCTAAATCACTATTATGACTATTATTGGCATGTCTTAGATTAACAGTATCACCACTTGCTTCATAACTAAAAATATATAAATATAAACAATAGTAATTTTTTTTAAATGAGTTTATTAAACATAGCCATTATATGAAGAAAACTTTTAAAGGATAAGATATATTAAAGGATATTTTTAGTATTTTTAGTAAGAAATCCATCTCAAATGGTTATCTACCAAAATTTTATATAAATAAATAAAAACTAGTAAAAATATAAAACAATAAAAAATAAAAAAGAATGAATATTATAAAAACAACGGGCACGCCCCTCAAATTTTTTAATTGTATTCATATCTTTATACATTTTGTACAAGGTACTGCTGGATTAATTAGTGTCCATACACATTATAAACAAATACATACATTAAACACAATATGTTAAATTAATTTTTGAAAATTAATCTGATATTCAAAACATTTGTTTTACTATTTTCAAAGAAATTGGTCACCAAAAACGTTTTATTTTTTGTGTGCTCAAACCAGATCCCAAGTCAACAATATGATAAATTTGATATCTGATTATGAAAACAATAAAATATTGAAAAAACCGTAATGATAGAGAGTAGTCTTAATTGAAATCAAATTAAATTTATTCATTTGTGTGTTTAAACAAAATATCATTAACTTACATTTAAAATTGTTTTAAATATTTTTTAGATTAATCACAATTTTGTGAATACTGTAAACTATGGATGCTGCCGTATTTAATAGAGATAATTTAAAAAAATAATTAACGCAATAAAAATTAAAAACACCAGTAATAACATTACCAAATTACATTGAATTAATCACTTTAGAACTAAACACAGTTTTTTTTTTTATAAAATTTAATCAATAAATCTAAACAATATACATATTTATCATTAATATTACTTTGAATCTGAATTTCAAAAGTTACCTTTTAGTTGACTTGTATGAAAAAGATGAGGGTTTAATAGTGGATTCAATATAATCTGTTAATGATTCACTTTTCTCTTTAATTTGTTTTGATAATTCCAAATTCTTTTTACGTTTTTTATTAGCACGTGCTTTTTTCATATAATCGACCACATGGCGCAAAGGAATTTCACGTTCTTGAGGTTTGCCAACAGTAACAAAAACATCATTACTCATATGGCTAAAATTAACAAATACATATAGCAAAGATCTGACATAAAAATATGAATATAATTGTTAATAAAATATTGAATCACTCACAAAAAACAAATTTTCAGTTAACAGAAAATATAAATTACATATTTCTTTTACATTTTAATACCTTAATATAATATTATTTTATCTGATAAATAACTTATGTGAATTAATATTTCAATGCATACTAAATAAAAGAAAAATTTAAATTACTTTTCATTTGACTGATAAGAAGGCAAGGATTTTGAAACGGATTCAATAAAATGTATTAACGATTCACTTTTCTCTCTAATTTGCTTGGCCAATTCTTGATGTTTTTCATCAGTGCTAATAAATATTTTGTTCTTTTCATTGTGGGCATAGGATTGCTCTGTATAATCATCCACAACTGCCAACATACGTCCACAAGATTGAAATCTATTATTTTCACTAACAACTTCATAACTGAATACACATAGAAAAATAGTATTGTTTCATAAATATGTAAAATAATATTAATGAACATAAATATAATTGTGATTTCTTTTTATTCAATTGGTGAGAAATAGCCAAAGGTCTCTTAATGTGTTCACTTGTTCACTAGAATCAGCTGATAATTAGACTTACTTTTCAATTTGATCAAATTCTTTTTTTAGATACGGCATAGTAATTTTATCATATTCATGGTATTCTTCATTTTTCACACATTCTTCACTCTAATCAAATAAATATTAGAATAGTTAATATGTATTAATATATTATGTAATACATGTATAAAAAATTAAATTTCAGTTTGAGTGATTTATGTACAGCTAGTATTCTTTTTCAATTTATAAAATGAAACTGATTTAAAACTATTTTTTTAAGGTTAGTATTTTTATTTTTTCAAATTTCACCTAACTAAATTTAATATTTGTTAAATACCTATTTCATTACTCTATTAAAAAATTGTATGTACTTTGTATTATATTATTAGGCAGATTTAAATAATATATTATGATCTTATTATATTATTAGAAGAGTTGTAAGTGTTATTTATCAATGTACTCTCTACAAAAATGAAAACCGGGTAGGGAGTATAAAATTATAAAACAAGAAAAACATTTACTACTTAGAATTTTTCTATATTCTATAACTTAGTGTTTAAAAATGTCAACACAACACTGAAGGCAAAGATAAATCCAAAAAATATAATGGAGCACTTATACATTTTACAAATTAAATTATATATTGGTAGACAGTGAGTGAGTATCAAGTCGAAATATAAAAATATAAGGAAACAGTAAAATATACTCTTTAATTTGTTGAATAGATACCTATGCTCTTAATACTAAGAAATGAAAAAATAACAATAACATCTTTTAAATTTTGTCAAATTTGGTTATCATTCTGACACGAAGTAGAACTTCCATACTAAAACTTATAATATTATAATATTTACAAATTGAAAAAACAAAAAAACATGAAATACAGGGTAATCTTTGTGTTCAACCCATAATTGTAAATAATACAAAAAAAACAACATGTTTTAAATATATAATGAAAAGAATTTCAAATCTGATTAATATGTATCCATTTGTATTATATTTTACTTATTTAATGTCAAACATTTCTAAAATATTTATTTTATTCTACTCACTTTAGAAAAGAACTTCAGAAATAAAAGAATAGGGTATTTACTTTAAAACATAAATTTAATGAAATGTATTTTGTTTTATAGATTTATTATAGCTTAGAATATCCACAAAGTACAGAAACAAAACAAACTTAACTTTTTTTTACACATATAGATAGGATAATTTAAATTGTTTTAAAATTTAGAAACAGAACAAAAGCTTAACTCGGTTTTAACTTGGTATAAAGAAAAAATAATAAACAGCTAATTAATTGATTAATCAAATTAGATTTATCATAGTATTTAATGATAATTATAAAAAAAATCACAATATTTGTTATAAATAAGAAATAACACAATAAATATAAATTATGATATGATTTTAAATGCACAAATTAAATTAATGCTATCAAAGTATTTTAAATTACATTGATATGACAGATAATTATGTTGTATAAGATCTAATGCTATGTATTCATAAACATTATCATTACAATGTGGGAGGAACCGTTGTTAATGTTAGAGTTTAAACTATAATATCAAAGAATAGGTTAATTTTGTTCACATATATATATATATATATATATATAAATGTATGTATGTATGTATTTATTTATAGGTAAATCTAGATAATTATTATATGAGTGACAATTATTATAAAATAATTATTAATCTATTGCTAATAGCTATACATATATATTTGAGCATATTTTTTTTATTATAAAACAATAATTCTAATTAGTATCTCATTAAAACCACGGAAAGGATAAAATCTTTTATTATATATTTACATGTACCTTAACAGCTAAAGGTGTGAAGCTCACAGTCTTCATAGTAGTCGATTGTAGATTTATTAATTTCTCAAAAGCATCTGACGAAGATATGGGTATACTTTTTGTTCTATTCTTTGTCTCTACTTTTAAATTCTGGAAAACAAATTAAATCAAATCATATTGTCAAAAGATACCTAATGAGTGATACAATATTGACATAATTTATCAATCACACGAGCATATTTCGTGGGATTTTAAATGAATATAAATTTGCACATTTTTAGAAATTTATTGGTGGTACAAGTCTTCTAATAGGTAACTAAAAAAAAAAACAAAAAGATCCACTTACACGCGTCACAGGTTCAATATACAGGGTTGGAATGGCAAAAGGTTTCGTGTGCACCAATCCATTGCGAGTATAAAAGCAATCGTCGGTAAAATGCAATGAGCACACACGACTACTGTTTAGCCTGACTGTAGAGCGTGGTAATTTATATACTCTGGAACAGAATTCTTGCCATTTCGACCTGATGTATTTATTCCGAGGCACCCTACCGAACAAAATATTATATAGTCCTTATAAATCATTACGGTTTTTACCTATTGAGAAACCATAACCAAGCGGGCGCGTGTTTCGTTGATAGTACCGTGTATATCGTAGGTACCGTTTTGGTTAATCAACTCACCGACGAAGCGTAATGGTTTTGGGTTTACCGGACTTATTATCGGGCTGCCCGCAGAGAGCACAACGTGCACGTGCCATATTGTTCACAACGAAATAACAATTTCACCGGTAATCGAGAATATTAACATTTGGCGTTTACACGCGAGAAACGCCGAGTGAAACGTAGTTAATGAAAGACGGCAATAAAAAATATCAACAAAACTAACACAACCTTTTGCCCTGCCGTCGATATCGTGCACACGTCGGTAAATAAATATTAATACAACCAAATATTTACAAACGAATTTCTAATATTTGATTTAGCAACGCTAATTGAATATAATATAGGTAATAGATTATAGTTACAAATACAATAATAATTATTACATTTATTTATTTATAAATACGATTATATATATATATTTATATGTTTATAATATTCCTATATACCTATTACCTATACGGAGTGTCCCATGACCCATGGGCATGTAAACATAATAAGATTGAATATACGTTATATAATACATCCGTGGAGTGGGATTTCTGTATATTAATAATGTCGTGTGCCTATTTCGATGCAATCAATTATCAATAATCTGTTCCGCGTGCTGATGATAGAGAATTCGTGTTTTTCTATCATCTACGAACAATTAACATAGACGCAATAATTTCTTAGTTATCATATCACAAGAACGTTAGTGATATCATAAAATAAAACCGACGTCTAGTTAATCATAGATCTACGAAATACGAATTTTATTCAACCTTTTTTTGTAATTGATGTTTATTTTCTAGGAAATCCTTCGACTTGATTCTATCACTGCTTTACGGCAGAATTTCGGGTCGGCGCCGTCTGACCATTTTCGCCTTGCCATTTTTCGGATACCTAAATACGCATCAACGCCATCCACGTTGAGATCCGCAAAATACAGTAATATTGTATCGATTCAATTATCAGTAAAATGTAATTGTACCCTTCGAGACTCATACTATATTAACACTATTAACAGTAGTGTTTTCGGAAACGTACTATACAATTATTAAGGTGCGTCCACATAGTATGCAAACATGACACGCAGCTCACGCGCTTGAATCATGTGTGATGTTTGCAAACATCACATACTGCAAACACGTTAACCGTACACATAGTATTTAGTGTATTTGATTTTTGTGTTGTACATGAATAAAGTAAGTTGCGTAAACACTGAACACAGTTGGATTTTCGTATTCGTCCACAGTGGTTATAGGTATTTTGTTAAAAAATGAGTGGTAGTTGGTACAGATGTTAATTAATGATTGCTTGTGCCGCGTACGTAGTTTTGAATAGTGTAGTTTAAAAAAAAACAAAAACATAAATTTTAAAAAAAATCGTCGATTTTGGGTTAGTGAAATTTTTAAAAACCGTGTTCGCTATAGTGGAACAGACTTATTTAATGATTTGAAAATGAATAGTGCTTTTTATTTCTCAAATTTTTGTCGTATGAATGATTTTGAAATGTTACTTCAATTAATTGGACGTAAGATTAAATTATGTAATTTGAAAAAACTCTACTATAATTTATAACCTATACCGTACTTGTGACACTGACAAAGTGACAATGATCGTTATATTTTTGTCGCATTCCGACTTTGATTCAAACAGTAAATACATCAAAATCATGAAAAACCCCGTCCAATAGTAGTCATAATTTTCTTTGATGTACCGACAATCCGGCAAACACGAAATACACACGTATGCGCTGTATGTGATGTGTGCAAACGCGTCCACACTATCACCGTTTTTGATGAATGCTGTGTATGTGCGTGTGCTGCGTGTCGTGTTTGCATACTATGTGGACGCGCCTTTACAATTATTCAAACGTAGCAAATGTTCACGCCTTACAGCCGAGATGTAAATCATTCGCACGTCACGCCTCATGCTGTAGAAACTAGATAAATTAAAATCGGTTACCTACACTTTATATAGTTCGCACTCCGCAGCGAACCAATAATATACTAATCTATGCAGCGAACTTAGGCTAATGGACAGCGGCGTACAGGGCCATATTTACCATTAGGCAGGATAAGCAACTGCCTATGGCCTCCGCTATTAGAGGGCCTCGGATTTTTATGAAGCTTCTTTTTTTTCTTTTTTTTTTTTAGATTACTTCTTTCATCGTATAAACTAAGTATAAGAAACATTTAACATAATATTTCAAAATAATAAAATTATTAATCCTTATCAGCGTAAAATTTAAATGAAAATAAATAAAAGTCTAAAAGTCTATTTTTATACATATTGGAAACACCATAAGGCCATACTGGTTATATATGGCCAGTGGCCACTGGCCACCAGTCATAACAAATATCACGAGTACCTACATAATAAATAAGTATTAAGTACACACTCATCATACAATTATGGGAACCGTGACTCGTGACTCGTCAGTACTCAGTGGTCAGTATATTATTTAATATTTTCATTTGCAAAAGTTATTATTCGTTAAATGTTTCTACTTTGTAGTAAACATTTTTTCTTATAAAATTGATTTATATTTGTATTGTTAACGTTAGTTTCAACGCATAGTTTATTACACATTATTGGTATCTGGGGGTTTTATAGAACTCATTTGTGGAGGGGGGGCTATATACGCTACTGTTGATAAAGGGCCACATTTTTTATTTTGCTTAAGGCCACCATATGTCTAAATCAGGCCCTGGTGGCGAGGCGAACTTAAAATATTGTTGAGGCACAAAATAATTTTTCTAATCCACCCCCCGTTGTGAGTAAGTTTACCAATGTATTTAATTACTATAGGGTACTCAAAAAGTTGTATACAAAGAAAATGAATGATAAATGATGACCGTAGATTACTAAACAGTGACTATAGGTACCAGACACCCACCATCCCTTAAATTGAGGCTCGTGCTAATGGATATCCCGAGTTTTCTCGTGAATTCTGTCGTAGAGTATCAGAACTATACGTTTTATTTGATGACCTCCGGTGGTGTTTTCTAATTCTTTATACTGGGCAAATATGGTACCTATTTTAATAATTATTGCCTTATATTATAGCGATAAAATTTAGTAAAAATTAATCATTGTAAGGAGTTACTTAATATACTAAAAACAAATGTATATTATATTTTAATAACTGTACATAAAATAATCAGAAATTATTCTTTTTTTTTCGTTGAACGAACATTTTGAAAATTCTTTTTGTAGTATTGACCATATAGTATCATCAGTATGAGTCATTATTAAAATAAATAGGTATCTAAGTAAATTTAAACCAGCAAAAATTAAAAATTGTTTTTTCTCTCGCCTCGAAAAACTATTGAGATGAGAGATAAATCCTCAAAGTACCATAAACATACAATTTCTGATCTATGGAGTTGCTGCATGAAACTTTTGGACAATGCTGAGTTAAGCAAAAAGTGTCCAGAAAAAAAAATTAAAATAAACACCATTATAAAACCATAAGATTCTTCACTTCACTCAGAATCTAAAATTTACTAAATCCATTGTATCAATTGTCCTTGTAAAATATTCCAACACAATACGCAAAGCCGTATCATAACTAGAGTGAGGATGTTGATGACTTTTGCATTTTTTTCTTTGATTCTATACAATGTTATCCTAGCTAAATTTGATTATCATGCTCTCTTGATGCAGAATATTCTAATTTTATTTTGCATTTTTTTTCATTTTTCAGCATTTTTAGCTATAAATGTATTTTTTTGTTTTTAACGACATTTTTCAACATTTTTAAGACATTTTTTCATCTTTTAGGTCATTTTTTGTAGTTTTTGTATAATGTGGGGCAAATTTAGATTTTAGAGCAAGTGTTGAATCCAAGTTTGGAAGCAAATTTAATTTATTTAAAATCTAACTTTGGATTAGGACAAGTAGTAAAAAATTACTATTACACCCATTATCACGCCCATATCTCTAATAAAAATTATTATTTATTAATACATTTTTTTCACTTACTTAATTAGTTTTTTAGATCATTTTTAAGGTAATTTTTTGAAGTTTTTAGGGCATTTTTGCATTTTTTTTAGGGAATTTTTGCGTGTTTTTTAGATCATCAACATCCTAACTCTAATCATAACATTTATAATATTGAAATACGATTTTTCGTTCTGAAATACACTATTACTCTCTGGTTATGCATGTCACAGTGAGGTGTATTATTATTTATCTGTAGTATTAATCGGATGATTTTAACGGCGTTATTTTATATCAATCGTTTGCACACTAGTTCCGATCCGATAAAATGTCTATTTTATTTCACCGATATCGTTGTGCATGTCGGACAAACGATAAAAATCGGACGATACTTTATCGGTCCGGTTTTAATGATTACTAAAAATAAATGGTACGTTTGTACACTCGTCGATATTATCCGAATAATGAAATAAAATGTAGTTTTAATTCATCGCATGCATCAGGTAGACGTATTCATTATTTTTTGAGTAAATATACAAAAAGTATTGTAGGTACATTTTGAAAAATGAGTTACTTTCCCTACAACGTGCCGACTCTGATTGAATTAGTGGACTCAAGACCAGGTCTTTGGGATAAAACGATTTTTTTGATAATTCACATTTTTGTTTAATGTGTAATACAGCTATAAGAGAACGATTTTCTTTTAGAATTCACTTTTAATTGTTAAACACTAGAAATAGTAAGAAATTACTGATAGATACCAACCCGATAGGCAATAACCGTAATAATTAGATTTTTATTCTTTTATCGTACCGATAATTTTTACTAATGTGCAAAATAGATCCGATATTATTACCGTCACTGATAATATCGTCCGATATTATCGGACTGTGTTCAAAGAGCCTAAAAAAGGTACGTTTTCCCTATTGCGAACGCGAACCGCGATCCAAGATCGCGCGTCCCGATCTCGCGGCCGCTGATACAATGTAAAATAAATAGTGTTGGTTTCCCTTGCGCGATCGCGGTCGGCGATCTGAATTCGATCACGGCGCGAACGCGAACTGACTGTTTCAAGAGCGGTCAAATCGCGTTCGCGTCGCGATTAATTAGTTGTTTAGAAAAAAAATTATGATATGACATTCATTTATGATTGACTGATAGTTGACGTTGGTGGTGTCTTTCAACAATGAGTGCTCCAATGACCAAATTTAGCAAAGCAGAAGTCGGATTTAAGGCTAGGTCGTCTCTTATTCGATTTAAAATAAAATCAAACTGATTACGATTTATTCTAAAAAATTATCTAAATTTGATTTCATTATTTTTCAAATGACCGTTGATTAGTATTTCATAATAAACTTCCGTACTTCTCTTTGTAAATAATTGATTATGGCCTTTTCTTTTTTTCTATTAACATATACAAGAGCAAAACGTCATTATCATCTTCTTCTTCAAAAAGAATTTTCAATATATTTACATCGTCAGATACTCAGATTTATCCATTATAATTTAAAAATTCACAATATGTTCGTAATCCATAAAGTTGTGTTAGTGTCGTGATTGCTACGTTAAGGTACGTACAGACCAAGCAACATTTTGCTGGCAACACGTTGCCGAATGTTGGCAACAAATTTATCGGATTCAGATACATGTATCTAGATACACGTTGTCAACAGTGTGGCGCGTTCAAACCAAATAATAGTTGTGCGTCAACAGTCCACATCCGTCTGTTGTAGTTGTAGTTTAAAGTGTTAAAAAATGAAAGTGGAAGTTAAAATATAAAAATATTTAAAAAAATAAATACTTTATTTTAAACAAATACCAAATGGATCTGACAACTGCTGCTGGTGGTGCTAGTGCTGCATTCATCATTATAGCTACTCATGGCAAAGTAAGAAAAAGAAGATGGTGGCAGAGAAAATTTTTAAAAAATGGAATAAGCTATGGTGACAACATAATGTCTGAATAAAAATAATGCAAAAAATTAAAAAGTACAACTAAACTACCTAAACGATATGTGAACGTGTGTACTGTTACGTGATACCCAATGAAAACAGGTAACTATCGTACTCTTGAGGATGTTATGAGTTAGAATAATACGGTAGACAATTGAATAAGTTTAAAAACACTTTAATTTAATTCACTTTACAATAATGACAAGGCAAAATTACGAGTTATAATTTAGTCGCGAATAACAATATCAAGACATAACTCCGAAGGGCTTGTACTGATGGCTAGACACGTCTCCTTTTCTGTGTGTATCCGGGGTTGTTATATATAGTCCTCCTTGGGCCCGTGAGTGGGATTGTTATTGCTGTGTGATA
The DNA here is from genome assembly GCA_027580255.1 of Therioaphis trifolii. Classification (NCBI taxonomy): domain Eukaryota; kingdom Metazoa; phylum Arthropoda; class Insecta; order Hemiptera; family Aphididae; genus Therioaphis; species Therioaphis trifolii. The sequence continues at coordinate 6,094,784 of CM050404.1, forward strand.
TGTATGTTCACCATACAACGATGATCGTATGGCCTACTCCGAGAAAAGCTGACTGTTGTGGAAATATGCGCTGTACGCATATTTAGACTGGTCATGTTAATGAGGGCGAATCCTGTTATTGTTTAATTTGTACGGCAAATCTTGTTATTATTTAATTTGCACGGTAAATCCTGTTATTATTTAATATTTCTTATGATATGTTTCTGACTAATACATTACATTTCATTATACATTTATGTAATAATGGATATGAGCATTTTACAATTAATAATGGTTTACATTTGAAGATTAGAGACGTGTGAAATAATATAATATAAATATGTATGTGAATATATGTGTGTTTGTGTGTGTTACAATAATATATAGATATATATTTTATTTACGTATTCATTGACATTTGCGTATACAACCAATTTATGTATTATATAGAATATTATTTATTAACAATTTATTAATTGATTATAATTATACATGTTACCAGAATATGGTATGATTTTAATAACAATAAAATTACTTATTCTATGGTCAGATAGATAATAATATAAAATATATTATTGTGCGTTTTTGGAAGACCTTAACGGGTGTGTTGGCCAGTGCGTGATCATATTACACCTTTAGATGTTCTTGGCTCTCGAAAACATGCGTATTAATATTATTTAATAATAATAATAATAATATGCATGTTACAGTACAAAATCAATATAAAATGACAGTAATTGTTGACAAAATCGTCCATACTGAGCGATGTTTTCCATTTCGATTGGAAAATTCAGATACTAGCAACACTTTTAGTTGACTTGTATAAAAAAGATGAGGGTTTAATAGTTCAATATAATCTGTTAATGATTCACTTTCCTCTTTAATTTGTTTTGATAATTCCAAATTTTTTTTACGTTTTTTATTAGCACGTGCTTTTTTCATATAATCGAGGACGTACGGGAGCGACGCCGGCAAGCCGGACGATCGGTCCCGGGTCGGCGTATTACCAAACACTATAGAGCCCCAGCGCCGTATTTTATCCCAGCACTACCATTGGTCCGTTTAAAATACGCGCCATAATCATATCAATATTAAATTAATATCGTTATCAATTTATAATGAGCATTTTTAATTTGTGATATTATACGTCTTGAATATTGTATATTTCTTGCGATATTTCTGAAAATAATTTTATAATATACATATGAGCATTTTTATTTTTTAATTTGTGATATCATACGGAACAAATGCACTTTACCACGCCCCTCACGAATTTCGATTTTTTTTTTTTTTTTAAGACGTGTTTATTAACGCTGATTCCGGAACTGTTTTAATTTTTTTGCGGAAACCATTATTTTGGAAGCTATAGCCTTCCAAAGTTTGTGGTTTTTTGTTTATACGCATTCGCGCCACACTACTTCCGCGCGTATACTATAATTACATTTATATTTTTTATAGATTGATTGCGCTATTTTGACATTGAGCGTCGCTTCGCTCCGCAGCTACGTTCGCTTTGCTCACTTCGCAAAAAAAAAATAAAAATGCTCATATGTATATTATAAAATTATTTTCAGAAATATCACAAGAAATATACAATATTCAAGACGTATAATATCACAAATTAAAAATGCTCATTATAAATTGATAACGATATTAATTTAATATTGATATGATTATGGCGCGTATTTTAAACGGACCAATGGTAGTACTGGGATAAAATACGGCGCTGGGGCTCTATAGTGTTTGGTAATATGCCCCGGGTCGTCTATGGACCACCAGCACCGGCCGAAGCCGTACCTTTTTGAGGCCGGAGAGACCGAGGTCTCTTTGGGTCCGACCCCCCACTAGGTCGAGTGGTTTGGGTTTCCACTATCTTCACGCTGGTCCCACAGCCACCACGTTTCAGCCGAGGTAGGCTCCTCAACCTTGAGGGGCACTGAGTCCCGGACGGTAAGCCGGACGGGCGTACAGTGGGGCTCCCCTCTCCCGTGGTACCGACTAGGTTTTAAGTTGACGTCGGTGGGTCAACCCGGGGCGAATCCCTCCCACTATTTTGGCTTCCCGGGCCGGCTAGTGGTGGGCCTGACTGTACACGGTATATCAGAGGTTTTGTGCCGTGGTTTGGGCTTTCCTCTCGGTAGTAACGTCGAGTTTATTTTTTTAATTAATTTCTCGTTTTAATATAAATAAAATAAAATAAATTGATTTGTCTATTACCCTAAAAAACAGGTGTTGAATTTCCTTATCCACCCATATATAATTGTATATCCTCTGTATTCCTTTTCAGGAAGTAAAGATTAATTTTGGTAATAAAATCTCATTCGCTCCGGCTTTGGTCTCGGCGATGAGTCGGTCGAACCGACATTAGGTATCGGTCGAATAACGCTCACTATATTCAACCTCCTACGGCTGTCATATTATTATTATTATTATTATTATTATTCGTAAATAGGTATATTATTACTGCTACTCAAAGGTACAGAATATAGTCGAGACGTTATAATATATATATAATTATTTTCATAATAATGCATTATTGGCTAATTTACCAATAGCCTAACCTTGATTAGATATTTTTCAAGTGGCTGAAAGGATAATTATAAATTATGAGTTATGATATAAAAACTTTACGAATTGGGAGTTTAAGTAATTAATTTCATACTAAATAGGTATTATGAATACATTCAAACAATAAACATTGTGTTCGAATAAAGGGTAGACCAGATTTGAACCCCTCTCTCTGACCCAGACACCTAGTACCGGGTTAATGAATTTTCCATCCGGAGACAAATTTTGTAGTGCAACTTACTTAATAATAAAAATATAAGTAACATAGATTTTCGAAATTCATAATTATTATTTGAGTTAATTTTTATTCGAATAATAATGTTACAAAATTATTTGGAATTGGAATATCACCTTTCATTTACACGTATATGCCACTGCTTCTCCTTCTTATTTATCTCATTAAATAAAAATGATTTTAAAATTATAAACGTTTATTTCATATTATGGATGCATAATGAAGTTTTATATACGTTATTGCAGATCGAAGATCTAGGATTGAAGTCCGGTAAACCAAAACACAAGATAATAATTAGCAAATGTGGAACATTTGAATAACGCATTTAAAAAAATCATTGCGAATGAACATTCAATACAAACATTGGTGCGAACATTCAATATTAAAATGATTTTAAATTTTCACTAAATTTAATAATCACGGCGCTTATTTAGTCATACTATCCAAACTTTAAATTGTTCTGCACACAATTAGATAATCAATAATAACTTAGATTTATTTTTACTTCACAAATACTGAATGAAAGTAGTTTTTCATAAAATAAACTGTTCTATATTTCTATAGACGCAAATGGGGGAGGGGGGCTATGGATACAAAGCCCCCTAAAATTTCAATAAACTCCACAGATATTTAAAAACAATTTCCACTAGTGAATATAATTATAATTTATAAAAAAGGGTAAAACATATATTTGTAATAAAAATTTATTGGATGACATCCTAATAAGAGAATAACTGTCATGATTAGTAGAGGTCGGGTTTTTATGATTTTATATATTTGTTTCTAGTCTATGCAATTAAATGGGAGTGAGAAATCTTTACGATTCATGAAACACAGAATCCATAGGAAAAAAATTATTTTGCATAAAAAAGCATATTTTAAGGGATAGAGAATATTTAACACTTTAGAGAATAATTGAGAATATTATTGTAATATCGGCATATAATGAGCATATTTCACGTATGTCAGCATTTCGATTATTCACTAAATGATTAATTTCTGGGTTTTAATAAAAATTAATCTCCAGGTACACTTCCGGAAAATTATTCACCGACTATGGTAGCCGACTTGCAATATTTTCCAGTGATATCGGTTGATGTCGAACGGTCCTTTAGCATAATATATAAAATCATTATTACAACCCGGCGTACTAAAATGACACTGGAACACATTGAACAATATATAGTTATTGTTATTGTAAAATTAATTAACGTAAATATATTTAAAACCAAATAAATAAAAAATAAAATTTACTGATTTTTTTTGTTAGTATTAAAATAATATTTTGCATAATTAAGGACAAAAAACATTATATATCTGGTATTTTAAAAGAATATTAAGATAATATATTGCCTATTTTATGCGACATAATAACATATTTTAAGGATTTTAAGAGACTATAAATCTGACCTCTAGTCATGATAAATGCAATAGTTATTTATTATTATATTTATTATTATGAAAGTTCTGATTTATCTTTTTTATACGTAACGCGTTTTGATAATATTTTTATTGAGTATGCATATCAATGGGAATTAGAAATTTCGACGATTTATTTAGTTGATAATGCATAGGAAAAAGTTTACATATAAATGTATATTTTATGAATAACGCTATACTAAAAAAAAAGTCCATACTTCGCTCATATATTCTTCGGTGGTATATAAGGGCAGAGGCGGTTTGAGATACTATTTTTGGTGCTCTGCACCACCAATATTAGGGTGGTGGGTGGGTGGGTGGTCAACACAATGTATATATTTTATTGTTTTATTAACAAAAAAGAAAGTAAAAAATCATTGCACAATCGTTGTTATTATAAAAAGTGTAAACAACTTAACTGAAGAAAATTAGGTATATGAAAAAACTTATAAAAAATATTTATTTATAATTTCTAAGACGAAGGAGGTGGGTGGGTGGGTGTCTATATATTGTCTTGCACCACTAAGTATAATACATTCAAACCGCCTCTGTATAAGGGGATCGGTGTATTGAATTTTAAAGAAATAATAAATCATTAGAGCAAAACTTCAGAATTCAAACGTACCATTTGGATTTCTTCAAATAAATTGTTCAAGTTAAAAACTGAAGTAAAAACAGTTTATTACGTGTAATAATCGTAAAATAATCACATAAACGCTTATAAAACAAAATTCTTTGTCACGATTCTTGAAATCTCTTAAGTATTGTTAGCAAAGCATATGGATATGAGTAAGGTTACATTACATTTTCAGAAGTTTTCATCAAATATCAAAAATATACCATACATATACTTATTAATTTTCGGACATTTTAGATTCTGAGTGAAGCGAAGGATCTTATGGTTTTACAATGATGTTTATTTTTTTTTATTTTTTTTTTTTCTGTAAACACTTTTTCGTATAGAAATCCTTGTCCAAAAGTTTCGTCTAGCAACTTTTTAGATTCGAAATTGAACTGAGATGGTACTTTAGAGAGGTCATTTTTCCAAAATATCCATAGTTTTTCCAGTAATCAAGAATAACGATCAAAAAACTGAGTAAAAACGGTAAAATCGGTAAAAATCCGCCGTAAACGAGATTTTCACTGTTCACATTTTAGGTATTTAGTCATAAATCGAAAAGTATTGAAGCTAGAAACTTGAAAATTTTATCCGATATCAAATACATACTTTTTTATATTGGACAACATTTTCAGAACAATTATAGCACTTTTGACTTAAATATAGAAATTTTAATTTACTAAATTGTTTGAAAGTTTTTATGTAATATAATTTTAAATATTTGACAAAAAGTTCTGAAAATTTAATATGACCTTACTCATATACATAGACGTAAATAGGGGGGGCTTGGGTGGGCTTAACCCACCCTTCAGCTTCTCAAGCCCACCTAAAATGAAAAATGGATTGGAAACAAGCAAATACCTAATTTAAATAATACATTTTTGTTTACTTATATCACAATAGAACTAATCGTCAATCATGTGCACGATTTAAGATAGGTATCTTATAATAAATAATTATCTATACCTATCTTAAATCGTGATCATGTGTGTCACAAAAAAAAAGTGATAATAAATATCGAATATTGTGATAATGGTGTGGAACAAGTTACGGCTGGAGCTTGTGGGGCAGTAATGGATAGTAGGTGTAATACTACTACTATCAGTGATTTAAGTAAAATAATTTTATAAATAAACATATGCCAGTATTTTCCATGTTCTGAAGAATATAAGGTTATCATGATGATTTTGTAGCCCATGTCATATGTGTTCTATTTTCATTTGCTCTTTCTAAAGTGTATTACCATATCATTTAATTTAGTAAGTGATTAAAAGTATTGATTTGTTTTATTGTTTTTGTAATTTCAAATAAATTCTTAGTTTACAAATTTTCAATTATTTCACGATCATTATGTTTAGCATATTTAATAATAAAAAACAATGTGAAAAAGAAAAATGCAATCGCGTTGTTGGTAAAATGAATGTTAACCCTACAAAACCATAAAAAGTATTATTGAAATCAAATTCGCAAACGGTAATTTTTTCATTTACAATTGAAAAATGTTGAGTGTAGGTATATTATTTACTCATCTCAATTAAATCCATAACTAGATGCATATGAATCCAGTTGTTCCTCAAGCAAATGATTTAGATCCAGATGATCCTGATATTTATGATACTAATAATCATGAAATAAATGAAAGCTCAATTCAAGACTTAAGATGTATAGGTAGAACCAAGTATGGTAAAAGATTTAGGTGACTTGAATACAGGTCCTGCACAACCTATTTTGTCAGTAAGTCTAAATATAATAAACATTCTTGTAATAATTATTATCTATATTTGTTAAAGTAATTTCTTATTGAAATTTTTTTTTTAAATTATATGTTCTCGTTTATGTTTTTTTTTTACTGTAGAATAGCCTAATAAACAGTATGTATAATAAGTCAAATTTACTTGACATATTTGTTATCTATGAACTTTATTACGTTCACCACTTTTCAGGCATATCCTATGCCAGTGTTTGGCAAACAAAAACGATCATTCAACTCAAAGTACTACAACGAGTATAACTGGCTAGAGTATAGTATCGAAAAAAATGCTGTTTTTTGTTATTGCTGTAGAGTATTTGGATGTGATTCTAAAGATCATGTATTTACTAAAAACGGATATACTGATTGGAAAAGAGTAATAAATTGTACATTATTATAATATAAATATTGTTTGATGAAAATTGCTTTTAACCTACCTATTATTTTATTTGACAGTTAGGAGGTAAAAATTCTAAATGCTCTAAGCTTAAGGCACATGCTGGTACAAAATCACATTTGATTAATATTTCCAAAATGGATGGATATAGTGCTAGCAAAAAAATTGGTAGTATTGTGTGTCAATTATCAAATGCACACAAAGAATTTGTTGAAAAAAATAGAAGTTATTTGAAAACACTCATAGATATGATATTGTACTTGGGAAGACAAGGAATTGCGTTCCGTGGAAATTTTGATGATAAAGATTCATTTAACCAAGGTAAATTTTTAATTACATTTGATACAACCACTGTTTTATTACATTGTGTTTTTATTTTAAATTTTATTTTAGGAAATTTTATTGAACTTTGTAAAATGATGAGTAAATACGTCCCCGACTTTCATCAAATATTTAATAAGGAAAGAAATTATACAAGTGCATTAGTTCAAAATGAACTAGTTGAAATTTGTGCAGAAAATGTTCGTAGTATGATTAGAGCTGAAGTAAAAAAAGCTGGTCATTTTTAAATTATGTGTGATGAAGCTAGGTAATAAAACTTATTATCATCATACTTAGACCATTTTAATTGTTTTTGCTCATTCATATTTTTAAGGTGTCATAAGCAGGAACATATGTCTCTTTGCATTAGATATGCCATTGATTTTAATGTGTACGAACGTTTTTTGGGATTTATTAATGTATCTGAAAATCAGAATGCTATTTCACTTGTAGATGCTATCTTATCCTTTTTAAAAATGTCAAAATTGGATACTCTTCCTATTATAGCTCAATCTTATGACGGAGCAAATGTCATGTCTGGTTGTAAAGGCGGAGTACAAACTTTACTTAGAGAACACCATACAAATGCTATTTACATCCATTGTATGGCACACCGTTTAAACCTTGTCGTAGTTGATATGTGCAAACATGTGAAGGTACTAATACCTTTATTATATTATTAAAATTATATGTAATATTAATCAAAATTATATTTGGTATCACAATTATTTTATTAACATTATGATTCATGAGTAATTGTATTTAAAGAACTATTATAAACAATGTTTTGGTTAATAGGTAGCTGGAATTTGAATACATATTATTTAATAGGATTTAAAAAATTTTAACACATTTTCAGTATTCTAAACACATGTTTAATGGGTTGGAGGCTATTTATGTTCATTTTTCAACCCCATCAAAGAATAAGAAACTTCAAGACATGCAAACAAATTTACAAATTAACAAGGTTACATTATCAAGAATAAGTGATACCCGTTGGGTTTGTAGGCATACAAATTGCAAAGCTGTAATAGATAATTATACATCAATTGTCAATGTTTTGAAACAAGAAATAAATGAAAACAATGACCGCAATGTGACTACAGCTATAGGTAAATAATTTATAATTCTTGGTACTTATAAAATGTTTAATTTGGAGTATATATTTAATATGGAACTTTTTATTTTTATTTTAGGTATCTTAGCTACTCTTCTAAAAGGAGAATTTGTTGTTCATTTACATATAGTGCACTTTGTATTGAATATTATAATCATTTTGAGTAATCAACTGCAAATGAAAACAGCAACTTTAGGCCAAGCTGCTAACACTATTGAGGGAGTTATTCAAATGTTTGAAAAAAGTCGAAATGCTGAATCTTTTTTAGACTTGTGGGAATCTATTGAAGAATTTTCAAAAAAACATAATATCAATCTAATCTTAGCAAACAATAAAGATATTGAAAGTAGTATGTCTTGTATCATAATTATTATTGATTATTTTATTTACTAAAGATAAAAATGTAATAATATTTTTTTCAGATTCAAAAAGAAAGAGAAAAGAACCAAGCTCCTTAAGTAATTTTGTAGTAACAACTACAACAGGTACAGAAGATAATCAAAATGTAATTGAAGGTGTAAGAACTGTCAAAGATTATTGGATGTTAAATGCTTACTTCCCGGTACTTGATGTTATAATTATGAAAATGAAAATAAGATTTTCTACTGAAAGCCTAAAATTTGCTAAGTCAGTTGACACATTTTTAGATCTTCCTTATGAAAAAGATTCCTGTTTCATCAATCATTATAAGGTTTGTAATTCAATTTTTCCTTTGTGTTTGATTCTTTATCATTAAAATATTTGTTTCAGTCTTTGTTACAAATTGAAGAAACTGATCTAAAATGTGAACTTACTGTAGCCAAAAACTGTTTGGAAAGCAAAAAAATGAATGTGAAGCTCTCTCAAGGAGAGATACTTCATTCTGTTGTTAAATATGACACATATCCAAATGTTTACAAATTATTGCATGTCACATTATCTATTCCTATTGGTTCTGCTTTGTGTGAACGATCGTTCTCCTCAATGAGGAGAATTAATACATATTTAAGGTCAAATATGTCACAAAACAGATTTACAAATTTAACCCTAGATTACACGCATTAAAAATATTCACAAGAATACACTCACACTGTGTTTTTGACCGTGAATTAAAATATTTCAATTAAAACTCGATTAATCAAACTAATCCTTATTATATTGCTCTTAATTAAACATAAATTGTCAAATATTTTCATTGGTACTATAAACAAATGGATTTTTCATATAAATGTTCTTACATATAAGATTATTAATTATATCCGTATATTTATTATACACTATTACACAATACACACACTACACAGTATAGCGAACCAGTGTCGACTAACAACTATTTCATCAAAAACAAAAATAATATAATGATTGATAAACATTTATCGGCCAAAAATGATTGGGAAACAAATTTTAAAAACAACTCATAATTGAGTATTCATAAAATTAAATAGTTTATAAATGTCACAGTATAACACGCACACGGTCTTTTAGACCGCGTTTTAACAGGGTAATGAACTTCTAACACTTCTATGGTAGATACATTAGATCGTAAACAGTTGGGAGTTGTATCTAATTTTAGTTTATCATCTAATTAGAAGGTACCTAGGAAGGGTTAGGTTAATATTTTGTATTTTTGAAACAATGAACAAAATTCTAAAAGTCCGGTCTTAAAGACCGTGAAGCGTGTACTCTAGGGTTAAGTATTCTTAACATTGAGCGAGCATTATCTAACAAAATTAAAAATGATGATATTCTTAACCAATTTGCAGAAAAAGATAGAAAAATGCAATTATAATAAACAAATACTATTTTATAATAAATGTAGTTTGCTGACAAATATTTTAAATTGTATTTCTTTATTGAACATTTTGGTATTCATATTAATATGTTTTCTTGTTTATTAAGAGTGAGGGTAGTCAATCAACCCCTTCCCTCTGTTAAACATTTTAACTATGGGCTTATACAAATAACCGTAAAATACATAAACAGTATTTAAATAATAATATATTATATAACACTGAAGCTTTGCTCAGAATCGTTTTATACTAAAGAAATGAGTCATCATTTCTTTAAAACTTAATACATTCATCACCAATATCTTGTCCGAGGACCGAAGGGACGAAGGATGAACTCGTACCACCATCATCTCACTTACCAGCTTTTTTACTATTTTTTTAATTATTTAGTTTTATATTTGACAAAGAAGACAATTTTTTTCATAAAAAATATTCAAAACATCTTGTTCTATCTGTATTCAAAGTTTCATTATGTTTGGATCAAATAACTTCATAAAATAAATTATTAGTTGAAAATTGACGTAAAAACAGATTATTATATAAAAATCGTATCATATAATTTACCTAAATGCTAATAAAAAAAAATCTGGATTCACGATTTTTGAAATTTGTTCAGGATCGTTAGAGATGTGTATGAGTAAGGTCATATTAAATTTTCAAACTTTTTTGTCGAATATTTAAAACTTTATTAGGGATAAACTTTTAAACAACAAGGTATTTTTAGCCCAAAAGTTGTCTGATTTTTTTTAAAACTATTTAAAAAAATGTAGTAATGGGTACGTTAATAGTATATGGTGAAAGTTTCAAGTTTCTAGCAAAATTACTTTTGGAGTAATGACGAAATTACTAAATATGTTTATTAATGAAAACGTCGTTCATGGCGAATTTCGCCGTTTTTGGTCCATTTTAGGCTATTTTTCCACTTCCATGAAAAAACTATTACTTAATAAACCCGCAAAGTACCATCTACATCGAATTTCCGGTCTCTAGAGTTGCTGGATGAAACTTTTGGACAAAGTTAAGTTGAGCAAAAAATGTCTTCAGAAAAAAAATTAAATGAACATCTTCGCTTCACACAGAATCCAAAAATATTATTATAAAACCATAAGATCTTTCGCTTTACATAGAATCTAAAAAGTCCGTTCGTCGCCCCATGGAGTAAAAGAGATATATGCATTATAATGAAACCATATTCTTTAAATAAACGCGATTAGTTCATATACCGAATGATGATGATAAATTAATCATAGGATATTATAATAGTAATCCTGTTAATGGCTACAGACGCAATTGATTTTTAACATAACAAATCCCTCATTGGTCATATGGTATTCAAATCTGTGGCCAAGTCAAACCATCTAATATAAGACCTATACATGCCCTCTAGTCTGCATGTCTTAGACAAATAAATGGAGGTCCTTGGTACATGACGAACGACGCATTACATAAAGACCTACAAATATCAAACAGTCAATGAAATAGCAACTTGAATATACAAAAAACTCCATTCAAACCAAAACCCTTATTTCTTGTATGACCTCTTTAACCATCTCCAGCAACCCTCCAAGGAGATTAAAAAGAAAATAGCCAAGAGACGCCCTTGCCTAACAAAAAAAAAAACCGGAATCTCCATATTATGAAGATCATAATATGGAGGACCGTTTGAACCCACTAAATTAAACAGGAGGTACTGTTGATGGACGGGTTTCCTCCCCAGTGGCATGGCGAATAAAGGTTCAAAACGGGCAATTGCCCGTGGTAAATTTTGAGGGGGTACCCCCTCAGGGTGCCTCAGCACCAATATGTTAGTGGAGCAACTTCTATGTATAGTGAATACTTTATTTTCAATAATGCCAGATAATTCGAGATGCTTTGAGCAAACTATAAATCGCAGGGTTCATAATAATAATCAGGTTTCTTTATTTTTATTAAATATTCAGTAAAAAATAAAAGTTTGTAAAACATTTGGGTATTCTAAAACTTCTTGCATGATATTTAAAAATATAAATGTTTGTATAATTTGATACTTAATTTTTATTTTTCAATTCAGTTATTTTCTAAGAAAAGTCTTATGTATTATAATCTTATACATTAAATAAACAATTATAAAAACATGGTTCTTGTATATCTGCCAAGTATTTTAATTATTTTAAAAATTATAACAAATTTTAAATGTAATAATAGTGAAGTTAATAAATAAACATATAAATTTAATATATTTTGCTTTATTAAAATGTATGTAGGTACTGAGTGTCAAGACAAAGCAAAAAAAAAAAAACTCTTATAACCAATCCAAAAACATATCCTTATGCAGTTATAAAACTTTTTAGGTATTTAATATAAATGTCAAATAACTAATAATACATTTTTTATTTTTGTAATTTTTCAGCTAACTTGTTTTGATACATTTAGTATCTCTTAAATTGTGTAATCTTGAAAAAAGGTTTTAGGGGGGGGGGGTCTAAAGTTATTTATTTGCCCGTGTTTAATATATCACTTACCACGCCACTGTTCCTCCCTCAAGCCCATCAAGTCACCATTATTACTTATTATTATATAATATCCAATTTACTTACTGCGCTTTTCTGTATAGATTGTAAATACAACTTTTATTAAATAAAAAAAAAAAAAAACAAAATATCTATTCAGAATTTTAAATAAAAAATAATTAATACCTAAATGATTATCATATCATAGCAGTTTAAATTTTATGTAATAGAAATAATTATACTACAGTACGTGAGAATTTGATTAATTCAATTCATTGCCTACACAGTTACACAAAGAAATAATTGACAGTGAAAATTCCAAAAAAGATTTTGATACTTACTCAGTTTTTAATAATAGGAAAACAAATAAATTAATTCCAATTGAAGATACTAGAGCTATTTGAATTGTATGAATTATCAAAATATTGACGATCAGATGTACAATTATAGCAACTTGACACATGAGTCGGTAAATTACATACACAGAAATGGCTCAGCACAACACAAATAAAAAAAATAAATCAAAGCAATAACTGTTTTAATGACAAATTACAAGACAAGTGATCAATACTTCATAAATCATAAATATGCACAAAGATAATAATAAAGACATCATAACTTAAAAATAGTGTTGGCACTATTTTTTCTCCTTTTTCTATGTATCAAAATATTATATTCTGAATGTTGCATTATAGATAAATCAGCTTTGATCAAACTTTAATAACTTATATTATTCATCTATAAAATAATAAACAAGTTCTCTCAGCACTATATAGCAATTTAATTTTGCAAAAAGCACAAATTTAAATATTTTTGTTTAACTTATAACACTTCTTTAAATAGAGTTAAAAAAAGTATTGGGACCAGTCCAATGTGTGATCTATCGATAAACGGCTGGTCCAATGTGTGATTAACTTGCTATAATGTTATAATGTTGCTTGTTATATTCATACTGTAAAAGTATTTTTTAAATCTGATGAAAAATCATCAAATGTTTGAGTTTGTACCGGGTGGCATGGCTGCCACCATTGCTCTTTAAGTTTTAAATATTCAACGCATTTCAATTCATCAATAATTATATTTTTATATGAATACCCTATTGTTGTAGTAGAATTCATTTTAAAATTTAAATCGATACAATACTATAGTCACAAAAAAAAAAAAAAAAAAAAAAAAAATGGAAAAAATTCACCAACAAACGAAATGACACGAATGAACGCTAAATGGTAATTGAATGTTTAAATGATGTATTTTAAAAATATAACACAGTCGTAAAATCCATATCATATCGATAATTATATAGGTTTAGCACTATAGTGTAAAATATAGGTATTTTATCAGTAGATCACACATTGGACCGGTCCCAAAGTATTTTACTATTTGATTTGTGTGCAAAAATAATAAAGTAGGTAACATGCATTACAATTTGAAACAGTTCAAGTCTATAAAAAAGGGCATACTTTGCATTATGCTGTTTTCTATGACATTTACACAAATTTCTATATTATACTAAATAAGGAAGTCGCATATTGGAAATACTGAAGCCAGATTACAAACGCTTTTCAGATTCCTCCATATTGCCGGTAGGCAGAACTTTCGAATTCAAAATGAAAAAAAGTTCACTTATACTTCATACATTTAGTTCTTTTTAACCATATTACACAAAACAATTAAGCTTTATGAAAATTTTTAAACTAGACAAATGTTTATATATACTTTACAGCGTCGATAACAGATGTAAATTTATTTAGTAAAGTGAGTAAATATTCCCCTTAAAACTTAAAAAGATAAATAGTTATTTCAAAAATTCTTTTGTAACTACTTGAAATCAAATTCAAAAAATTATAATTAAATAGCAAAAGTAAAAAGATAGGTATATTTCTAAACAAAAATCTTTGTTAAATAATTAGATAGAATACAAATTCAATTTTCTGATACTTTCAATAGGGAAATCAAATGAATTTATCTATTATTATTTCTGAGTCAAGTTCTATATTACCTAAGTAATGCTATGTTAGAAAATAAATAAAAATTTGAAATGTACAATACTGTTACGCCTAATATATTTTTAAAGAAATCAATTAAGGGTAAAAATAGGTAAAAAATATCTTTTTTGTCCATATTTATAAACTAATTTATTACAATTTATTATAACAGCTAAATGAGAGTAAAAAAAAAATAGAACTCAAAATTAGTTTCTAAATACAAACAATACACTATACATTATTGAAGATTAAATAATATTAACTTAGTACTTATGCATCGTTAACTAACAACTAGTTTTCAACTTGGTCACTTAATGAAAACTATAGAAAAAATGCATTTAAAATACTACAAGAATACATCTTTTACAAAATGGTTTGAATACTACTGAAATAGTTTTAAAAGTTCCTACCTGTTAAAAATGTTTTGTTCATTGATGTATTGCCATTTTTATGAGAATCCATGTGAAATTTGAGACGATTATAACGATTTGTTTTGTAATTATTACAAAATGAACAGACGTAATTATGAAATACATTATTTTTTTTATCAACTGGGAATGGTTTGACTGACAATAACTTATTATAATTCACTCGAAGATATCCTGTGAAACAATCAAATGTGACTTGATAAAACAACTTTTAAAATACAGCAACAGTAAAAGTACAACATAATCAATACAAAAACTAATGATTAGATAAATTAAAATACGCTTATTTCAAAACATCAAATATATCATAGTAAAACCATGTGTTTAATTCACTCGGAATCTAAAAATGTACTTAAAATAGAACCATAATTTATTACCATTTTTATGTTTGTCCTTTGTGTCTAACTCTTCCTGGTTTTTTCTGTCTATGTCTGTATCTTTATTAAGATCTGAACCATATAAATAACCATCTGCAAATAGAATATCACCATCAGTTTCATCAAAATTAGTACCATCTTTTCGTTTAATCTTCTTAAAACCTGTATTTTTTGTCATAGTATTTTTTTGTTTTTTAAATATTGAGGAATCATCTTTAGAACTCGAAGAACTGCTACTTGATGCAGATCTTTTGCTTTTTGATGATTTTTTTGAAGCTAAAAATGTTTTGTTCATTGATGTATTTTCATATTTATGAGAATCCATGTGAAATTTGAGACGATCAAAACGATTTGTTTCGTAATTATTACAAAACGAACAGACATAATTTTTTTTATCAGCTGGGAATGGTTCGATTGACAATAAATTATTACAATTTACTCGAATATATCCTGTGAAACAATCAAATGTGACTTATTAAAACAACTTTTAAAACACAGCAATAGTAAAAGTACAACATAAATTAAAATAAGCATATTTGAAAAAATATATACATCATTGTAAAACCATTCTTTCGCCATTGATTAAATATACATGTATATTTAATCAATGCTTTCGCATCACTCAGAATCTAAAAATATACTTAAAATGGAAATCATAATTTATTACTTTTTTTATGTTCGTCCTTTGACGTTTTTGCGTTTTCATTGACAAATTGAGCAGCATCTTCTAATGTCATAGTTTCTACTTCAGTTGTTTCCTCAGTATACATAACTTCATCTTTCAAATCTTCTGTTTGTTTTAAAACATCTTCATCATTCAACACAACTTCTTTGATTTTAACCAAGCTTTTATTCTCTGCTAATACTTTAGCACCAGGTGGTACATTATCTATAACAGAAATCAATAGCTCTTTGGTAGATGAGTTAGTCATCTCTTTGATTTTATGGAAATTTCTCATATGCCCTTTAAGCATCAAACTTGAGCGAAAAGTTCTAGAGCATTCACTACACGTGTAATTTACATCAGGTTTAGAAGCTTGTGGTTTAGAGCCGCATTTTTCCATAGTTTTATGTCGTTTCAAATGAACATCTGTTGTAGCAATAAACCCACAATGATCACATTTAGGAAATTTAAAATTTGCAGGTGGTTGAATGTTATGTTTTGTATACATGTGATGTATCTGTAAGTTTTTACGAACAGAAAAGTGTCCACAGTGTTCACAAACTCTGGTGTCTTCTTTTTCATTATGTTTTTCTACTAAATGTCTCCTGAACATATAATAGGATTCTAAATGCAATGGGTTGGCATCAGTACCACAAAGATTACAAGACCAAGGACCCTTGACATTCATTATGTCTGGTTTTACTCTATGCCTGGTCAATGGTTCTTTAACATCACTACCGACTGGTAAAATTTTCTCAACTGAATTAGGAGTATTGATTATTATGCTTTCAAACTCACTTTGATTAGAGCTAGACATAATTTTCAATTTAATGTTACTTTTACTTTGTAATAAATGAGGAAATTTCTTTAAGATATCTTGAACTACTTTACTATTTTCTGCATCTGCGTCACTAATGATATTCAATTTCTTGTTGCTAGTTGGTGATGATATAAAAGTATCACATTTAGCTGGTGATGTTTTATTATTTTTGTCAATTAATTCTCCATTAGAAGTTCTCTTGAACATTACCTTAGCGTTATCAACATTTTCTTGTTTTATTAAAGGAGCACTATCAAATTTTGGTAGCTCAAAAGTGTTTTTAATGAATTCCGGTACATCTTCAGCATCACATTCAAACCGCATTAGTTTATTTTCACTTAAAACATCTTTCACTTTCATTGTGTTGATAAAAGTAGATGCCGGTGTATGCTCTGGTGGTGATTTGACAGGTAAATTATTACTAACTAATTTCTTTGCAGGTTTATATTGATTTAATGCTATGGCTGAATGAGTTCTTGATGTCGATGCCATTGGTGAATGAACCTTAGAAGTCGATTTTTTCACTTCAGGCTGTGACTCCAAAAACTTAAGTAAAACACTCACTTGTAACATATCAGCTACCTCAAGTAAATTCATACGAGATTCCTCTGTAAAATATAATTCCCCAGTATACATAAACATAATGACACTCTTAACAGCATTGAAATCTAGATGTCCAGGCATTATCATTGATGTGTCAGTGTTTGGATGGGAAACAAAATAACCTGAACATGTATTCAAAACAACTCTGTGAACTTTGAATGATTCATCTGCTATTGAACGAATGGTATAGTCACAATATTCATCTTTTCTGGCCAAATAATTGAGACGTTGCATGAAGAAATTACCCCAGTTATCAATTTTCAATTGACTAGGAGTTGACATGTTTGTAACTGGCAATCTAAAAATTAAACATAATTTATTATTACAATTTATTTAATAAATATACAAAGAGCATTTATTTCCTAAGACAAAATCTATATATTTAAAGCCCGGTTTACACTTATCAAAAACTTATCAAAGTAGCCACGTTCGTGAACACGGATCAGTGTAACTTTGATTCGAGCACTGACGACAGTGTTTACACTGTCAAATTTTGTCTGTCCAAGTAAAATATAAAATAAAAATGTATACAAAAAATATTATTGTATTAAATAAATTTAATATAAATTATAATAAATTGTATTTATTATAATAAATTTAATATTGTAAAGAACCAAACATGAATGAACATTTCACTGAATGAAAACTAGACATATTAAAAATATAAAAATAAAATGTTCTCCCCACGTACGAGAATTTTGATACATGTCCGTGCCGGCACGGATCGGACAACACGACTTGTACGGGCTTGTCACACGTACGTGTGGTGTGTTTATATTATCAAAGTAGAATCCGTGCCACTAATTCGTGGTTCACGGACGTGGCTACTTTGATAAGTGTAAACCAGCCTTTAGTATTTTTAAGTCAAATATGAAATTACTTTATTTTATTTTTCATATTTTAACTTCTTATCACGCTTTCTTTGATGGTAAAACAATTAATTACAAAAGCAATGCTTTTTACCGATTGATTCATTTTTTTTTTTAAGTTACATAGGTATTTTACTAGTAAAAATTATTTAATTATTTGGCTCTATAATTCAATTTATAAATAGTGAAAAATACCTGTATCCAACACATATGGCAAATATTATGATTTATGGACATATATAATATAGATATACCAAAGCCATATATCTATATATATTATGTACATGTATTTATGGGGGGCACTCCCAGGTTTGAGCCTCCCTCCAGGAAAATTAACATCTGAATTGAAATGTATTACATCATCATATAATAATTATATTTACAAGATTTCAGACTCAAATACAAAATATATTATACATTGCATTTAAAAGTCATAAATTACTTATTCTGTAAGAAAAGAGGAAGAGAATATTCATTTACTACCTATATTGATATATATTTATATTTTACTATGTTATAACTTGTAATTCAGAAATAATGGTAAAACAATTTTCACAGGAAGAATTTCAGAAAACTACGGAACAGGATCAATTCAAACGAAACCGAGATGGTGAAATCGGCAAGATAACCAGAAAAAATACTTACTCGCAATAAATTTCCAATTTCCGCGGCGGGCCTAATGCGAGCGATTGCAACCGGTTGTTCTTGTATAATGGAAAATAAATAAATACGAAACGGTTTTCAGCCCCAGCCCCCCCCCCCGGCTCACGTGGAAACTCGTCAACAAAAAATAAAATTTTGAATGTCATTGGTGGAGCACTGGTTGTCTGGTTAGTGGTTATATAAAAATAAAGTATACAGTTGGCATGAATGGAGCGTGAACATATTTAAAAAATAATAATAATATCTTTATAAGATAACTTTATTTCTGAATGAGCATCACTGAATTATCGTATGAAAAATTTATTTGACCACATCGAGATATATAAACTGTAGATGTTTGACCATTACGAAAAAAATTACAGTATAATAATATATATGGTGCAACACATGTATTTCTAAAATGTCACACAGACGAAAAATGTTTACTCTACAGAAATGTACCATCGGTTTGGTGCCGTGATCTCCTGATCTAAGCACTTTACCCAAAATATAATTTTAAAAAAAGGGTCCTATCACTGGATGGCTTCCCTTATCATGTTTTCTTATGTTGTTTATGTAGTTTGCAAATTTGCTTATTGTGCTCGTTTGCACAGATTGTAAATGTTATATTTTTTTCAAAATAAAAAAAAAAAATAAAAAAACGCCAGAGTCCATCATTTTCAGTCATATAATCTGGGGGTGGGGTTGGAATGCAGATAAGTGGATTTTTGTACTCGTTCGTACGTGATTGGTGAAAACTGAAAAGTGAAAATATATTTTTAACTCTGATGTGTTCATTTGAATATTTTATAAACTAAAATTTAAATTATTAATAACGACTATCTATTAATAGAAACTAATTATATTTTTGATTTTTTGAATACGAATTTTCAAATTAAAAAAAACCAAACATACTTCGTACCGTGGATATTCTTCGGTACGCAAACACCATAGGTACCTAATAGTGTTGGGTGTAAAGAACCTTAAATTAGCCACTTTTAAGATTGATGAACGTTTCTTGTTGTATAATTTTATTAACATTTAAAATCAACGAGAAATAATTGTTTCTTAGCGAAACTAAAGATACAATTTATTTTTGTATCAACTTTTTTTTTATTTTTAAAGTTTTCGGAAAAGTAAAATCTTATGAATACTTGGGACTTGATAAATAAAAATTCACATTACGATAACATCGCCTGATAAAATTTAAGAAAATATGACAATTACTTAACAATGATATAATTTCCTACCTGTTACAGGAAAAGTCATCATTTCCTAGGAATATTCATCTTTTCCTGAACTGTCAACATTTCCGGTAACATATACATAAACATGTTCCGATAAATATCCTCTGATGAATTTTTGAATTTGACTATATCTATCCACATTTGCCTAGGTCAGTGGCGCCATAGCCAGTTTCAGAAGTATTGCAAAGCATTATAAAGCATAAGCATACCTTCAAACCAAGTACCCATCCACCTAACTACAATAGGTTGAGGAACTGCCCCTCTTAGGGGCTTAACTTTTCCACTGGTAATTTTCTTGTGCACTAATTTCTAATTCCTGTCTTAATTTTATATTTACCTACTTTATATCATATTAAAACCAGTCGACCACACTTTTGTTAAGCATATTACATTTATTTGCTAAAATGATATATTTTTTTTATTTTAGATGAAATATTTTCAAACAATTAGGCGATGTCCTATGTGAACGTAGTGAGCACAAATTTGTGGCTGATGCTAACGGCTTTGTTCAGGCCGATATTTTTTCTTTTTTAAAGCACAATACTTTTTGTTGTCAGTTATGTAACGGTGAATTTTTCAATTGCCTAATTTTTATTAAAAAAACCAACTAAAACATGATAAAGTACACAATCGTCATTATTAGAAAGTGCTTCAATAAAATATTTACTTCACAGAAAATCTATCATATTTTTTATTCAATTTATTCAAGAAAACATTTCTTCTTTGTACCCCAGATAGTTTGAACTTCATATTGACTTCATGGACCATATTACACTGCATATTAATATAA
The DNA here is from genome assembly GCA_027580255.1 of Therioaphis trifolii. Classification (NCBI taxonomy): domain Eukaryota; kingdom Metazoa; phylum Arthropoda; class Insecta; order Hemiptera; family Aphididae; genus Therioaphis; species Therioaphis trifolii. Next base: position 6,115,872 of record CM050404.1, read on the forward strand.
TATTCGTATATTATAATAATATAATAACACTATATTATATTATTTTATTGTTATTTCTTTATAGTTTTGTCGTAATGAAACAAGTAGGAAGGTAACTTAGTTTAAATTATATGAATGGATGGTATACACAATACACGGGATCCTTTGCTCAAACCAAGTGGGCCCTTATGTTATCTAGTTTTCCGGTAGAGGAAATTGACCCAGTACGAGCCTGTACTAACCTTATAAATTTAAATTTTTGATGTCTTTTAACAGTAGTAATTAATAGCCAATAATGAAACAAAAATTAAATGAAACTTAAGTCTAAATAGCAGTACAGCACAGTACTGAGTAAATTATTATCACTAGATATGTTTAAAATCTTCTTTATAAACTTGAAGGCTTTATAAAATAAATTAAAGAAAAAAAAGTTTAATTTATCATAAAATATATTTTGTCATGCTTTAAGGTGTCTATAAAAGATGTAAATTTATTTTGTAAAGTGAGCAAATATTTACCTTAAAAAACATAAAAAGGTAGTTATTTCAAAAATTATTTTATGACTACTTCAAATCAAAACCAAAATATTTTAATTAAATAGTAAAGGTAAAAAAGTATATAAATCAATAAAAATCGTTGTGAAATGATTAGATGGAATACAAACTCAATTTTCTGGCACTTAAAATGGGGAAATCAAATTAATTTATCTATTATTCTTTCTGAGTCAAGTTCTATTTAACTAAGTAATGCTATGTTAGAAAATGAGTAAAAATGTGAAATGTACAATAATGATAGGCCTAATATAAAATTTTTTTTAGAGAAATCAATTGAAATAGGTAAAAAATACCTTTTTTCGTCCATATTAATAAATTACATGGTAGATTAATAACAGCTAAATGAGATTAAAAAAAAACTTAAAAAAGCTCTAAAAAAAATTAGAACTCAAAATTAGTTTTTAATTACAAACAATATACTATACTTTATTGGTAATTAAATAATATTAACTTAGTAAATAATCCTCGTTTACTAACAACTAAACTTGTTTTCAACTGTGTCACATAATGAATACTTTAAGTTCCTATTGCTTCATGCTAGTTTAGGTTTTTTTTTTTTAAATTCAATAATACATTCTATATTATTTACCAGGCGACAGAGTGGTTTCCATGATACTAGACCAAAGATCCCAATGAAAGTCCACAGAGAAAGATCATTGACTTAAGCAAAGTTTTTAGAAGAGTTTATTACTAAAAATTTTAAATGATTTTTGTGAGGGCAAATCAGCCACGCTAATACACATAGAAATATAAGTAAAATGCAATTTTTCATAGTTTAGTAATAATCAAGAAATGTAACACAAAATGTTCTTAATAAGGTAAATGCTGGTTTTAAAGAAAACATAATATAAGTATTAATAATAATAAACAAAAACTATAATACTTATAAATATGTATAAACAAAAAATGGCTCACATACCTATAACACAGATAATAACAATAAAATACTCAAGATTGATCTGGTTTCTTGAAAATAAACTAAAATGTAGTAGATTGTAACAATTCACGTAATTCCTCGTAGTCATTCTCGTTATTATTTAGAAAAGTGATTGCTTCGGGTCTACCCAATCTACCTCTAATATTAACATTTTCTGAAGTCCGAACATCATTATTCGTATCCATGGGGAATGGTCTGACTGGCAAGCACTTAACATAATTCACCCGAAGAGATCCTATGGAACAAACAATTATGGCTTGTTAAAACTACTTTTAAAAAACAGCAATATTAAAAATACAACATAATAAATACAAATGCTAGTGATATGATAAATTGAAAATGGCATATTTGTAGAGGAATAAAATAATTTGAAAAAGGTCAGTATAACTTAAAAATTACTGTTATATTTTAGATTGGTCCATTAGTAAGAATGATCTTGACTGATAAAATAAGTATCCTAAATATAGATGCCTGAACCACTTAAAATACTATTTTTATTTCTCAAAATGATACAAAAATAGCATAATAAAATTAACACCAAAAAATTTTAATTCTGAATGCCATGAACAAAAACATTCAAATTCTGTCAGAATAATTCATAAACATACTTAGGTCTATAAATGTAATAAAGAGCACTATAATAGGTGTTTCCGAGTTATTATGAACTAGATTTATGAATCCTCAAAACTATGGGTAGTTGAAGTTAACATTAACAAAACAAATTATTTTCAAAGTTCTGTTATTAGCTAAAAAAATATCAAATGTTTTCAAAATATAAAGTGCGCTATAAGGTGAACATTTTAAATTTCTGGCAACATTACTTTCGGAGTTATGACCAAATGATTAAAATCCATTTAGTGAAATTGTCATTTACAACAAACTTAACCATATTTATTCGGTATTCCAGCATTTTTTCTCACATCTGAAAAACTATTAAGACGAAAGGAAAAAAAACCTAAAGTACCATCTACATGAAAGTTGCGACCAATAGTTTATTTGCAGATGAAACTTTTGGACAAAATTAAGTGAACCAAAAAGTAGAAGAAAGAATAAATAAATATTGTAAAATCATTCCTTTGCTTCACTTAGAATCTAAAAATTTACTTAAAATAGAATCATTAATTTATTACCCTGTTTATGTCTGCCCTTTGAGTTTAACTTTTCCTGGTTTTTTTTTTCTATGTCTGTGATTTTATTTAGGTCTGTATCACATTTATAATCATCTGCAAGTAGAATATCACTATCAGTTTCACCAAAATGTGTACCATCTTTTCGTTTAATCTTCTTAGAACCTGTATTTTTTGTCAGAGTATTGTTTTGTTTTTCAAATGTTGAGGAATCATCTTCAGAACTTGAAGAACTGCTACTTGATGCAGATCTTTTGCTTTTTGATGATTTTTTATCAGCTAAATACGTTTTGTTCATTGACGTATTTTCATTTTTATGAGATTCCCAGTGAAAATAGAAAAAATTAAAACTATTTGTTTGGTAACTATTACAATAGGAACAGAAATAATTGTTTAATTTATGCAACATTATCAATGGCTCTAAAAAACAGTAATTCTTTTAAGTACGATTTGGCTAATTAGCAGGAGTTGATGACAAAGAACATTTTCATTTTGTTGATTAAATTGCGTGATTTGTAGATTTGACAAGTATTCAGCTAAGAGGTAAAAAACAATACACTTAAAAAAAAAAATGAATATTTAGGTACTTACAATGAGTAGATAAATAAAAAAGTCTAGACATTTCAACGTAAGCCTCTAATGAACTTAAAATGTCTAGACATAAGAAAAAAAAAAGGTAAATAATAAGAAATTAATTATTATCATTCTATACAGAAAGATACCTATCCAAATATATTTTCAGAAACAAATGCATTATTAACTTAGCTTTTAAGTCCAGTTTAGCCATATTAAATTGAAATTTGGGGCGAGACTTAAATCTCAAATATTAAATCTTCTCAAGCATTCCAATCACTTTAGCTTACGGCTAATAACCATTGTCTTATGGTATATTACAAATAATTTTCTCCAAAAGGATTTAACGGTCCATAATTATCTATCTAACCGAAATTCATCTTGAATATTATACTTTATGAATCAAGCATTAAAGATTATTCTTTGATTGATATTTTTATGTTTGATGACAATTATTAGGTGTAGAAATTTTAATATGACGTCTATCAGTATGAAAAAGAGTGATACCTATATTAGACTTGGACGAATAAGTACTTAGGTCTTAGAGTGTAACCGGAGGTGAATCGTCGGAATGCACTACACACTAACAAATGGACGGCACATTTGTGGGTTATCATCAGACATAAATGATATACATTATACTATACACTATGTGTACGAGCGCATGTTATAGAATAGCACCAACACGGTAGTAGCGTTGCCCATGTACGAGGCAGAAACACGCGATAATAATAATTATTAAGATTATATGGAATAGGATCAATTCAAACGAAACCGAGAGGGTGGAATCGGTAAGACAACCAGAAGCAATACTTACTCGCAATGAATTTCCAGTTTTCCTGGTGGGCCTAATGTGAGAGAATGTGGTATCTGATGGTAACAGGTTGTTCTTGTTGAATGGATAGTAAATAAATACGACGCCGTTTACGCTAGTGATGGGAACAATCGAGAGAAATTACTCGAAATACTCGATTGTCAAATTCAATCATAGACAAGTTCAATCGATTATTTTGAATATTTTGATTGTTTCGTCAGTTACTCAGTTCTCGAATGATTCACTCGGTATCGAAATCAGCTGTAATAATCGAGTGATAAAAAATACTCGGCCAGTGATTCTTGGGAAATTAAATCGAGTGATAAAAATTGCTCGGCGAATGATTCGACATTAAATCGACTGATGTCTACAACAAAAAAATTTGTAATTACTAGATTATTAATTTTTAATAATAAAATGAGTCAATGAGATTTAAGGCGCGTTTACACGGTGACAGTAAACCTTGACAGTTACAGTCACAGCAGTTACTGCAATGAAACTGTCATGGTGTAAATCATTCGGTACCTATATAGTAGTTGTTAACAATTGTTATGACAGTATGATAGTACTGTCATACTATCTAGCTGAGCTAGATAGTTGACAGTAAGGTTTATAGAATATTCTATAAACCTTGAGTTGACAGTACTACCGCGGTTACATGACAGCAGCTATCATAGACTGTCATCATGTAAACCACGGACTATAATATAAGATATAATATAAGATAGTATAAGATACTATCGGACATATAGAGGTGTAATCACTTCCATTATACCATTATGATAGTGGGCCGAAAAAGTTACACCGCCACCGGGAGCGCTGTCTACCCGATGAGGGCTCAAAATTACATTCTACAATATACAATTTACATTGCTAATTACTAATTAGTAATTAGGAATTAGTAATTACTATGGTTTCAGCCGTTTCAGGCTTCAGGTTTATAGTTTTTTACTTTAAAATTTAAATGGCATACTAAAGCCCTCTCAGCACCCCCCCCATAAATACGCCGCTGAATTTGTATACTTTAAATTCATATATTTTATCAATAAGAAATGTATACAGTATTAACAATAATAGTTTTTATTTAAATTAATTTTGATATTTTTTTCAATTTTTTTATAGTATTCTTTTTATGTGATATTTGATCATTGTGCCTTTTACATGCAAATATCATTCTCGTGTTCAAATAAAAATGAATTATATATTTAGTTAAGACATGTTGGTGTTCCTGACCGCCAACTTTGGAAGGTACTCCAATAATATTGACTTCATCCATAACTAGAATAATAATGAACATAATTTGAAATATGAAACATGAATTAAATCAGTAGGTAAGTACACTTTTATTTGCTTACCATATTCTAAAATATTTCTACTAATACTATGGTTATTTATGACATTTATAATAGCAGTTTCCAAGCTGTATACAATATTCATTAAACATTCTGATGGACTGAGTAAATGTCCTCGATTTCTCATACTTATAAATTCTTACACTTCTACTTCAAAAGGATTATGTTCATCTGATGTTGAAATAAGAGAATCAAAACAATCACTGCAAGTTTTTGCAAATGAATGTTTTTTCGCATTTTGAGCAACATAACCAACAAAGTAGGTTAAAGCTGGTTTGTCTAATTAGATGTTATTTGATCTTCACAATATAAATGATCATCAAATATTTCAAATTCACCATTGTCTAGTATTCATCCAGTTTTTTTTCCAGGGATATTTTATATTGTTTATCTTCTTGTGATGTAACATTAATGTTAATGAGAGAATTCAACATTTCTCCACCACTCACATTGCTTCCTCTTGGTGGTTTTATAGTGAATAGCATGATAATAATCGATAAACTTGGATGAATTGTTTTGGATCTGGATTCTGATTGGAACCACATGCTTGACGTAAACAGCCGAATAAATGCTTATGTAAAAGTCATAATGCATAATTATTATCACTCAATAAAGCATAGTAAAGGTTAAAACTATACATACCTCTAAGGCATCTTGATTAATTCGTTTAGCCATGAGGTACAGGTAAGCATATCCATTTATATTTTTACATAAATAATCTACTAATTGTAATGTACTATTTAATGATACAATCAATCCTTTTTCTGTTTGGCTAGTGAACCGAAAATTTTGGTCTGGAATATCTGTTTTCCATTTATTTAAATAGTCAATAAAATCAACAACAGTCTATGAAAAAAAAAAGTAAACAAAAACGGTAATTAATAATTTTTAAAACAAAATTTGCCTATAAACTAATAATAATAATTACTGAACAAAATAAAATAATGTAATTATTGTATACTTTATTGCTACATGAATTTATGTCTGCTTGCAAGCCATATTTTTTAGTATTGGAATTCATAATATCAATTAAATCATTTATTTTCAGAATAAAACTAATTGTTGGACCACAATTTCTAAATTGATCATATCCTCGGTTCTTGAGTTCTTGCATACTGTCAGCCACTGTTTTACTAAAGAACTAAAAACATGAGATGATTATACAATTTGTTTATTACAATATGTTATATATATTAAGGTAATATTTCATCTTACAACTATAGCCTTTTTGAAAATTTTGTGGATACAAGTGATCTTTAGTTAATTTGTAACATAATTTTATGTGATTAGATTCATCATATTCAACTAAATATTTCCAATGTTCAAATTTAATGATTCCATCTGGACACTTTGTAAATAAAGTAAGTAATGGATTAAGAAATTTGAAATCTTATTAAATAAACATACATGTATTAATATATGATTAATTATTTAAAAATAGGTACCTGGAACGTTTTATATTTTATCACTCTAGTCCACATTGTTTTTATTAGATGAGGGAAATCTGACATAAACCAAAGTTTTCTTGGTGGTTCTGCAGGATGTTGGCAACTGACATTTATATTGGTTACTCCAAATGCATTCCACATACCTCTATTCCATGGGCCACCATCAGTTACTATATTATGCACTCGGAATCCAGAATTCTCAAGTAACAATATTGCTTCAATAATAAGTTTTTGCAAAACATTATTTGGAGCGGCACCTTTACTTAAAAACGCACCAATAGCTTGTATCCATTGTCCTCTAAATGGTTGATACATGAAGACAAGAGCATGGTCACCCATTTCATTTATTTGATGTTCTGGAGTGAATTGTCCCAAGTCAACTAGCCCATCAATATTTGAAGTTGATTTATTGAATGTTACTAATGGTGATAAGGACATTTCATCCAAAAGTAAGCAGCCTAAAGTTAAATATCATAAACAAAATATTAATTTTTTTATTAATGTTTTTAGATTATTTGATACTACCGTGACATTCTGTATCATCCATGTGTTTGGATTTTTCTTTGAGCATTTCAAATGTACTTTTTTGAAATCCATAAGCTGGTTCTAATATTTTGATGTAACGCTGTAGAGTTGCAAGTGATGGTAATGGCAAAATCTGTTCCCTATGCATTTTTTGGTACAGAGCTGGGCTTTTTATTTTAATAACTCATAAGTATACACTCATAAACCCAATTGTTTGTGTAATGCATCCCCTTTCCTGACTTAACTAAACTAGCTTTAAAACACATTTTGATTGCCTCTTGTTGTGTTTGTGGTGAATCTTTAATAATTGTATTTATTTCTTCCTCTTTTATTAAATTAAACTTTTGTTTTAAGCCATTCATTTTCATTTTCATCAAATATACCTGTGATATGAAATTTTAAAAATGTTTTATAGTTACTTATTAAAACTTTTGAAATAAAAATATAACTAAAATAAAATTGTTTTTAAAAAAACCTTTTTAGAAAGTCTTCTTGTTTGTTGAGTTCTTTTATATTTAAATCGTGTTCTTAAAGTAGTCTTCATCTGACTTTTTTTCCTATTTATATATTTTTTAAGATTTGTACAATATGTACATCGAACACATTTTCTTTCCACATATAGCATACATTTTGAAGACCATTGATTTGTATTGATTAAATTAATACCAGTACAAATATTTAATAAATTAATTTTGTTTAGCAGATTTTCAATGTCATCACGTTTTTCTATATGCTCTTCAATTTGAGTTTCTTTCTCTATTATAAATACCTATACCATGCAGTTACAACCTTATACAATATATATTAAATGTGATGAATTTGTTATTTTAATTGTAAAATACTTATCTTAGCTATGTTGGGAGTGATAAACATAACACATTTATTGTTAGAAATACCTTTGATATGAGTAAAAAGTGTTTTTTCTGAATAATCAGTATGTAACCCCCACATTGGACCTGGTAGCTTAATATTATTTGCATCAGTATGAACATTATATCTAAATGGTTCAATTGTATCATTTTTTTTTACAAATGCAAGGGCTAACAATTGTTTCATTTACAGTCTGTAGAAATATAATACATATATTAAAAAAAAAAAAAATAATAATGAAGGAATAACTTATAAAGATAACGTTATTGTTCATATAATGCCTTACATTTTCGTCAACAAGTTTATTCTTCTTAACATTATTTGCCCTTGTTGGTCTTTCCATTGGAGATTTTCTTTTTTTAATTGATTTGTTAAAATAAGAAGGTAAATTAGGAAAAATACAAGGTGTTGCTTCTAGATTCAACATAACCTTTTTAAGCTCGTATTTTATTTCATTTCCATCTTTATCTTCAAAAGTTTTATGAGAAATAATATCTTCAGTAACAAAATGCAGATCATATACTCCATCTTTTTTTGTTAAAGACATATCAGCACCTGGAATTTTGATATTCTAATTATCAATCATGTTCTAAAAAATAAAGAAATTATTCCTAATGTGAACTTTTATTTTTTCTATTTATTTATTAACTTGTATAATGAATTGTTATCTTATTAAACTATATAGGTATTATTTAAATTTAATAAATTTATTGTAATTTAATAGATATATTAAAGTTGATTATTAATTTTATTGTTTAAATTGTGTTATGAAAATGTATTATTTAAAAAATAGAAGTATTTGTTTGCTGATGTACCTACTGTGCAGTAGAACAAATTGGTACCTAAGACTAGTTCATTTTTATGAGTCTAAAATATTATAATTATTAAACTATATTTAATATATTATGTATAATGTATATTGTATTATTGTATATACATTTGTTTTATTATTTTTAGATCTAAAGTTCTATATTGGTGGTCTCCAGTTTCACATATTTTGATCTATGTTGTTATTATTAATAACATTTTTTAAAAGTCTGATCTTTACCAAACTATATCATTAGTATCATCTGTATCAATGTACGTTCATAATTGTCAAGATATTATAATATTACATTAAAATCTTGATAAAAAAAAATAAAAAAATTTTTTTTTAAACTATCACTTTTACATTCGGAGTAAGTAATTGAGCTCTTTTTACTGAGTTTTTATTTTATATTTTTGCCTGGAAACACTTTTTGGAGCATATAAATTAGTTCAAAAGTTATGTCCAATCTTATCTAGAGATCATACATTTCATGAAGATGGTACTTTGAGAGTGCATTTTTTATCTACTCAATAGTATTTCCAGGTGTAAGGAAAAACTACCAAAAAATTGTGTAAATACCGTAACATTTGATGTGAAATATATTTTTACTACAAACAATTTTAGTTTTTTTGTCATAACTCCAAAAATAATATCACTAGAAACTTTAAATTTGTAATCTATATTAATAACACGATTATATAAACATGAGAAAAGTTTCAGAGTTGTTAAATTTTGAGCTAAAAGTAGAAAATTGAAAATATATAAAAACCATGGGTATTACACTGAAGCTTTGCTCAGAATATCTTACTAAAGAAATGCTTTATCATATGTTTGAAATTTGTTATACTTAAAAATTATAATATTATTAGGTATAGAAAATAAATAATAATGTACCTCAGGAGGATGAAATATTGAAGGTAGCTTTGTTCCTTGTTGCCTATACATTTTATTTTGTTTGGGTAAACCGGTGTTACACCCAGGTACAAAACATTTCAGAGGCTGGAGGCATAATATTATGCTTTATCAAAAAAAAATCACAAATTTTAATAAATTTATGTCACTCAAATTACTTACAAAAAAATTGGTGACAACAAGACAACAAGAGAGAACAATAAAATGATTAGTGTATACCATTATTTTATGTGACATCTTTTGACAAAAATGAATATATGTTACATCAACATTAGAGTTTTAACAATTTCTTATCTTCTGTTTATAAATAGACGTATATGTAAATTAATTTTTTAAATTCTGAGTAATTTATGGTTTGTTTGTTTTTTCTATTTCGCAAACACTTTCCTATAGAAGTCCTGGTCAAAAATTTGCATCCAACCACTTATTTTTAGATTTGTAATCAGACTGAGGTGGTGCTTTAAAGCAGTAGTATGTCGCGACAAACTAGCGTGTCATGTATTATGGCGTGTCGCCAAAAAAAAAAAAATAATAATAATTTGAAGTATATTATACAGTCGTGAGATAGATTAAATACTGTAATATCAATTAAAAAAAATATATTATTGAAAGTGAATTATGCGTAAATTTAATAATAAAAAAAACTACGCGTAAGTTTGCCAACCATTCGTCTACAAGTCAAAGACCTATGTTCAGTTCACCAAACATTTTACCATATATCAAAAATATCCTTTTTCATATATGTATGATATATCACAAAATTTTCAAAATTATTTGAGCACTTCTGGCGTAACTTTAGAACTTTTGAATTACCTAATTTATTGAAAGTTTTTACGTATTACATTTTTACTATTTAATAATAAGTTATGAAAATTTAATTTGGCCTTACTCATATAGGTACTTAACGAACTACTGAAAAATTAAAAAAAATTGTGACTTGGGAATTTTTTTTATAAGTGTTAAAGTAAATTAGTAGTACAATATTTACAGAATAGACTGTTTTTACATTAATTTTCAACTTTAAATGTTTATTAAACAAAAATTGGTTCGTCCAATAATAATGAAACTATTAGGATACCGTCATACCGATAGAACAACGTGTTTTGAATCTTATCAATTAAAAAAATTGTTTTTATTCGTGAAACATGAATACTTTAAAAGGTTGATAATTAAAAAGAACCTACCGACAATAACACTAAAAATGATAAAATATACACAAACAAAAGTGTATTTCTTGAAGCTTTGCTCAGAATCGTTTTACTAAAGAAATGAGTTATCATTTAAAAAAACTTATAGGTACTGACTAACGACTTTTGAAAAGTTTAGTATCGTTTTTAAAAGTATTTGAGTCAGGTAGTATTCAATTTTCAGGTAAGTACTTATATTAAAAACGTTAAAAACCGCGATATTTACAAAGTTCTATTTTTCGTCCAAAATTGATCAAATTTTTTTTAAATGTGTTGATATGTAATAAGTATTAAAAATTTCAAGTTTCTAATGAAATTATTTTTGAAGATATAAATAAATACTAAAATTGATTTAATGAAAATCTGTTTTACGTTAAATTTTGGCGTATTTAAGGAATTTTCAGCAGTTTTTCTTATATCTGCAGGAAACACTATTGAGAAGATAGAAAAATAAACCCTCAAAGAACTACATAAAATTTATGATCTAAAGATAGATTGGGCTTTGGACTTAACTTTTGTACCACAATAACTACCCGAAGGTGTTAACAAAAATAAACACCAATGTAAAATCATTAGCTCATCTCTCCGCTCAAAATCAAATATATATATATTTATATATGTCATATAAATTGTAATTTATAAAAATCAAAATACATCAGTCATTTATTATTATGATTAAATTTATTTTTTATAGTTTTTCAAGCTTTTTTGCTATAACATATAACAAATAATAAATAGAAATAATAGCATCCTTCACCGTGCAATGTGCATTAGATTTGTGACATTATAAGCCCTCATCGGGTAGTCAGCGCTCCTGGTGGCATAAACAACTGGTATACATTTTTCAATCAACTTTTCAGCGAAGTGATTACACCTCTATATATCCAAGGTTATTAGATTATACTCTATATATCCAAGGTTGTTAGAGTATAATCTAATAACCTTGCTTAATAGTATGGCCCATAGAGTAATATTACTCTATGGTATGGCCACAAACGCGGACGTCAACCTGTGTAGATAATCGTGATTATAATAATAATTTCTTAAAAACTATATTTTAATTTTCTAAATATTGTCTACTATATATATATATATATATATATACAGTGTGTAAACGGTAATCGAGAACACTCAATATCTTTGCGTAGAGACCTGATATTTGGATTCTGTTTTTTTGGCAGTTGTTATGACATAAAAATACACATTTTTATGGTCTTTGAATTTTTTTTACTTAACTAGTCACGCGCATGCGCATATCAACTTTTTTTTTTAAATGGCAACCCCCCTGCTTTAACCACTAATTATTTTTTGCCTATTTTTTTAATGAATTTTGGTAGTTGAATCAACTTTCTAAGTCCAAAATTGACCAAGTTACAGCAATTCAAAAAAAAATAAAAAATTAGAAAAAAAATGCTCTAGATTTTCAGCTTTTCTAGATTTTCAAACTGTTCTCCGCCGTGAAAAAAACATGCTTCAGCGCGCCGCATAAATTCTTTATTTGCTGCAGCAGTAATTTGTTCATCAGTCACTCGAAAGCATGTTGCTGCTATCTTATCTTTTAAATTTTGAAGATTTATAGGAGGATCGGCATACACTATTGTTTTTAAGTGTCCCCATAAAAAAAAATCTAGTGGAGTAAGGTCAGGTGATTGTGGTGGCCACTCAATGGGTCCGTAAGTTCCTAGCCATCGATTTTGAAATTGTGCATTTAAATAGTCACGAACTATGTGATTATTGTGAGCTGGAGCACCGTCGTGTTGAAAAATAATATTACCTCTCAGATCTAAAGGAATATCATCAAGCATCATTGGTAATTAATTTAGTAAAAAATTATAATATCGTCTACCATTGAGTGTTCCATCATAAAAAAAATGGACCAATCAATTTACCACCAATTAAACCACACCAAACGTTTGTTCCCCAAACAGTTTGATTATTGGTTTCAAATGTCCAATGTGGATTTTGATCGTCCCAGTAACGGTTATTCTGTTTATTAATTACCTACACCATTATTAGTAAACTTGGATTCATCTGTCCATAATATTGAGTTTAAGATTGATGGATTTTCGTCTAAACAGGTCATCAACCACGCAACAAAAGCTAGTCTACGAGGTGCATCACCCTGACGCAAATGCTGAACTAAATCTGGTCGATATGGATGCATTTTATATTTTTTTAATATCTTACAAACTGTGGTATGAGATATTCCAAGCTCTCTACTAACGTGCCGTGTTGAACTTCTGGGATTTGCTCGAACATAGGCTAATAGGTTTTCCTCGACCTTATCACCTAAAGCATCACCTCGTCTTTGTTGTAAATTATTTACACTTTTAGAAAATGATCCATAGGTTCTTAGATTATTTTCTAAGTTGTAAAAAAAACTAGACAGGATGTTCTCTATCTGAAGTAAATAAAAATAACGAAACTTATTCAGTAAAATATTCAGAGAAAATTATTCAGTAATTGAAGTTAAAATAACGTATTAATATCACCGTAATAAATTGTTATAAAAATGTCAATCTTTAACAATCCTATAATAATTATTTTCAGAGTTACAATTAAAAAGCTGAAAATCTAGAGCATTTTTTTTTCTAATTTTTTATTTTTTTTGTATTGCTGTAACTTGGTCAATTTTGGACTTAGAAAGTTGATTCAACTACCAAAACTCATTAAAAAAATAGGCAAAAAATAATTAGTGGTTAAAGCAGGGGGTTGCCATTTAAAAAAAAAAAGTTGACATGCGCATGCGCGTGACTAGTTGAGTAAAAAAAATTCAAAGACCATAAAAATGTGTATTTTTATGTCATAACAACTGCCAAAAAAACAGAATTCAAATATCAGGTCTCTACGCAAAGATATTGAGTGTTCTCGATTACCGTTTACACACTGTATATATATATAAATATGTATGTATACATTATACAGAGTGATTCACTAAGCGTGCTCACCTCCTTTTTTGGTTGCAAAAATGTAAAAATTTGAATTTTTTTTTTTTGGAATGTTCAATTTACCATAAGGGCTATGTTCTCCATTACTTTTTTTTGTGTATTCTTTAGTGTATCCTGTGGGCATACAAACTTTTTTTTCAAATGGCAACCTCCTTTTTTACTACGGAATTTTATTCGTGTCACTTTTCTGTAAATTTTGATGTATCAAAATCAAAATTTGAACGAGCAGTTTTTGAGATATCCTTGTTTGATTCATTAAGCATGCTCACCCATATTTTTTCCCGTAAAAATGTAAAAAATGTGATTTTTTTTATTGAAATGTTCAAGTTCCTATATAACATGTATATTTTACAAATTTTTTTTTTTTTTCATATCGCCTTAAGGGTGTCTTGTGGGCATACAAACTTTTTTTTTCAAATTGCAACCCCCTTTTTACCTCGGAAATTTGTTCAAGAAACTTTTCTGTAAATTTTGATATATTGAAATCAAAATTCGGACGAATAGTTTATGAATTATTCGTATTTATGTATTAAGGACACGTGTAATAACATGCAACCATCCTTTCGAGTTTCGATATTGTCAGTGAAATTATCTATTAGCAACTTATCAACAAATTCTACTATCATTAATGACCATAGGCGGATCTACGGCGTGTGCCGGGTGTGCTAGGGCACACTCTAGTGTAAAAAAAAAAAAAATCATAGTATAAATACACATCAATTAAATTTCAGTTTTTCATAAGTAAAACTGCAAGAGTTGAGTCTCTGAAATAATAATTACGTTTTTTTTTTTGTTAATCGTAATTTTTTTACATTATTAACGAAGCCTGGATGTTTATACGAGTAAAATCATTACATCGTACTCGTTTATCGTCATATTGAATGTATTATATTCGATGTAATTGTCCTCCATACAAAAACTTCGGTCTAATCGGTCTAATAGTGATGGTAAATATTTTTAGCGAAAAAATATTGCTTTTTCTCGGAAACCGAGAATATATTTTTAATATATTTTATATATTGTCTTATGGAAAAAATTATTTGCTGAAAAAATTCCTTAAACAGTTGAATTAAATTTTGTTTATTGCTTACCCCTCTAAAAAAATTGCTACGGAAAAGGTTGGGCACACTCAAATGTAGAAGTCTGGGTCCGCCTATGTTAATGAAGTATATTTTTGTCCGTGACCCACGGTTATAGATTATATAACAAACCACGGTATAGGTATTATAGAGGCATACGCATGGGAATATACAGGGCACAGGCAATACAATTATATTTTTTTGTTGTCTCATGAAACGTGCTTTGATAAGAGTATACACTAGATGGCGCTGCAACCATAGAAAAGAATACCATGTGCCCCTAATTTTAATAGGTTGTAAGTATACTTACAAGTTACAGGCTGAATCTTAGTTTAAACTTTAAAGTAAATATTTTACTATTGTACTGATATTTTAACTAAATATGTTTAATAGATGAAAAATATTAGTTACTTTTGATACCAAACACTAATTTTATTATATTTAAAGTTTAAACTTGCAGATTATATGACATAGGTATCTAAAAAATAAAATAGGTACCTACCTATTTGAAAAATGTGCAAGCAAATTTTATGGAAATGAATTCAACATTAATAAACAAAGGGCTTTTTTAATTTTACTTCAACATATTTATTTAAATAATATATATATTTAAACAAATGATAATGATTATCTATATAATTAAAGTGAGAAAAAAATGGTTAAACTTTAATTATAGATAATTTTTTACAACTATTAAACAAATTTTTTTATTAAGATTTGCAAAGTTTTGATTCCTTCTTTTTGTTTCTTGATATTTTTTGAATGAATGGTTTTGCTCCCGTTCATAATGTCTCATTCTCATCCGAACATAGTAATGAAGACAACATGCTATAACATCACTCTTATGGCTACGACAAGGAAATTTTAAATCAACATTAAGTAATATATCAGTTAATGTTTTTTCATAACAATCAGAATAAATAACATTTTTAACAAAGTATTTCTCTATGTTTAAAAATAGTTGATATAAATATAAATTACAATTTAACAGATACCCCTTACTCTTTGCATTAACTGGTTCAGCAACACCTAAATTTGAAGCATTAATTTTAGTGAGAAATGAATTTCTACAAACTTGACATTTTTCAAATTTTAATAACCGTCTGCATAAATAACCTGATGCATAATGAATCACAATATCAACTATTTCTGGTGATTGGTAATTATCAGCAATTAAATATTCACCATCCCAATCATCTTGTTCAACAGTTTGATCTAAACGATTTTTTAACTTTTGAAGAGCAGTCTCCGAAGGAGACTCTTCTTCAAATATATTTTTAAATTCATAAAAATTGATATAACCAGCAGCTATTGGCTTTTCTTCTTCAACTGAACAATATCCAAACCTTGGAGGTTTTAACTATTTATAAATGGAGAGTAAACGGTATAACTGTAAAAATGTAGGCATCGCCAGATAATCATTTTGACATCCAGCTTGGCGTATTGTTCCAAAAAATTGCTGAAATATTTAATTAATCAATGTGTTAAGAAATAAATAAGAAATAAAATATACTAAAACTGTAAATTATCAAGCTAATAGGAAATACATAGTTTGAATTAATCTTTGAAGCTTAGCCATAAGCTGTTTACTATGCACATAGCAAAATTACTAGCCTAATTCTACTATAAATGATTATAATATGATGTGCGAAATTGTTTATTACAACAGTTATATTAAAAAGTAAAATCCATTTTTCATACTTTACCCAAAAAGGCATAAGAACCTTATTAATTAAGGTTCCTATATCTACAAGTCAAAAATTTAATTTAATGTGTCATTTGCCAAAAAAACCTTTTCTTGATTCAAAGTAGGTACAGTAAATTATGGTTGTAATTTATTGTATTTTAACTAAACTAAATTCCCATCCAAATTTCTAAATTGGCTGACTGGAATTTTGTTTACAATTTGATATTTTATTGAATAAACAATGATTTATATAATGATGTAAATTGATATAATATACTACTTCACAAGTATATCTAGGTTAAACAAAATGAAGTAAAGTTAAAATAAATTAATATTGTACATAAGTTTGACACTTGGTATATTTTAACTAAATCTCACCTCAAGTTTGTCTTGATTTATTTTTGAAGTTAAGACATAATCAAATCCTACAGAATGAAGATATTCGATAACATCAACTGTTGAATGCAAAGTTACCCTCAATCCTTCAGCCGTTTCTTTAGTCAAAAACATATTAGGAGAAATAATCTTTTTTGAAACTTCATTTTCCCATGAATCAAACCAAACAATACCATTTTTAATTATCTAAAAGTTCCATATAATTATTAATTATTAACATCAATAATGTAGTATATTCATATAAAATATTCAATTTTTTAACATAGTTCAATATAAAGGTTTTTTTATACTGTGAAGAAATTTAAATAAATTACAAACAATAAATACAACTTAAATTAAATTAATAAAAATATAATATTAATATAAATATAATAATTCATAATATAAGATTTTGAAATAAAATTTATTTGTATTCTACTCCCATAAAATAATGTGAAAACTAATTAATAATCATCATTTATCAAAATATACTTACATCAATATCAGGACTATTTGGTTTGATACCTTCTCCAGGATAGCGCCAATTAAGACTGTCAAATAAACTATTTAAATAAGCTGAAAATTGTTCAGTAGGTTCACTGTCTTCAAGTCCTTTAGTCAATCTTGATCTATAAGTATTTATTCCAATACTTACTGATTTACTAAAAATCTTAAATTAAATAAAAATCAAAATGTTGTTGGTACAGAAATATTTGAGCTATGATATAATTTACATGTGATAATACTATTCCATTATTTTAAGTTAACAATGATAAATAAAAAATATTCAAATTAAAATACATCACAATACCTGTGTCATTAGTGAAACCCTCATTTTTGCAAAATTGCATAGATTTATATGAGTTTCTGTAATCTTGGGATATACTCTGAAATTTCCTGGGAGGCTTTTCTCTTCCTCGTATAAAGTTCTATAATGCCTCCAGCGAACAAGACCAAAATTAGTCTAAGTATAAATAAAAACAATTGAAATTAAATTATAGAAAAGAAACTAATATCATAAATGAAATACCATAAGTTCATGTGATATCAGACGATTACGAATGCATTTAAATAAGTGAGGTACATCTGACAAAACAAATATTTTTCTATGATCATCATATGGATTTTGAAAATAATTTTTAACGGAACCAAGTTGTCCGGTCACTCCAAATTCCTTCCACATTCTTCTATTTGGTTTTGCTCCATCACATATAATATAAACTACTTTAGCTCTAGCATGTTCAAGAAGTAAAAAGCTTGAACTATTCATTTTGCTAATGTCATACCATTGGTTGAACCTTTTGCAGCAAAACATCCAATAGGTTGAAAGTACGCTTCACAAAGAGATGAAAAAGCAAAAACTAAACCATAATCAACTAAGGCATCATTACTTGTATCACTAACATTATTTTCACCAAAATCAACTACACCTTGATATTTCAGTGTTTTAGAGTCAGTTTTTAATGACTTACGAACACTCATTTCATCAAATACCAGGACACCATATTTTAATTGTTCTGATTTTGTATCTATTTTCTTTTTAAAAACTTTAAAAAAGGAACTATCAAATCCGCAACCTAATTTAACATGACTTAAATGTCTTTTAATTGTTTGCACACATGGTAATGGTAAAATATCATTTTTTAACATAAATTTATACATTGTAGGACTTTTAATATGTAATAAAAGGCAAGTTAGTAACCAATCACTCGAATATCTACGACTTGTTTTAGCATTAAATTTTCCTATCTGCAAGCATTCATTGATGACCATGGCTTGAGCAGAATTTATTTTAAGGTGTTCTTGAACTGAATCTTCCGAAAGACATTCAAATTTTTTGTTATATGATTCAATCAAATTTTCAAGTTTATTATTTATATGTAATAATGGTGTTCTAGATTTTCTAAGAGCCTGAGATGAATGTACAATATTCTGTTTTCCTTTACTTATTACTAACTTTTTTTTGGAAGCTCTAAAAAATTAATTTTTGTTGAATATTTATAGTTTCAAATTTTTATAAATAATGTAGTACTAAAATGCATAAATACCTTAAAGTTTTTGAAGAAATTGCTTTATTGAGTAAAAAACATTTTAAACACATTTTTTGTAAGGTGTTTCAACTAACTGTTTGCATTAAATACTTTGCCATCTATATAATTGATTTATATGACCTTTTTTGATGGAATTTATTAAATTACATGTTTCAAAAAATTGTACTCCATGGCAAATAGTTAATGCATGAAAGTTGGATATATAAGTTTTAAGTTCAACGAATGAAAAAATAGTTTGATTGGTGCCAAATTGATTACCCATTATCAGACAACGAACATAATTACTATTTTTTTTAAACTCTAATTTCCTTTACAATAATACTTTTTGGTTCTGGGTGGCATGAAAATTCCATACAAAGCAATTATTTTCACTTCATTCAACATAAACATTACCCAAGATGAATCAGGTAAAATGTCCATACTGAAAGAATCCCAAGTACTAAATATTTCTTCAGTCAGTACACACTCAAATAATTTAGTGCCTTTTATAGCCTGAAGTTACTACTACATTAACTGTAGATAACTGTATTAATTTGAAACTACTTGCAATTAGAAAATTACAATTTATAAAAAAAAACTTGTATGGTTTTAAAAAAAGTTAAATTTGAAAATTCAAATTTTGGAGACACATTATAATGGTTATTCTAAGATTTATTATGATATATCTACTAATAAGATAAAGTTAAATAATTAACATCTAGCACAATTATATAATGTTTATTGTTTACCTACTTGGTTTACAAGATCTATCAAAAGCAACTTTTTTGGAGATATCTAATGGTACATTTCTTTTTTTTGGGGCTTTTTCTTATTTTAACCATTTTAGGTATACATGACTTTGGGCATCCTGAAAACACTGATGGAATAGCCCCTTTTATTAATTCTGGTTTCTTTAATGGAATCTAAAAAAAAAATATGTGAAGATCAAGGTAATATCAAAATAATACAAAACATTTGTTTTAATTAAGTATTAGGTATATAGTTTGTATTGTACATTTGTACATAATATGTATATTATATATTTGTAAAAATTGTACATATCACCCAATATCATTGGTATTATATGTTACTAAAACATACCTGGTTGTTTGTAGTAACTTTTTTTATGTATTAGGTTAATACTATTAACTTGTATTGCTTTACTTAAAATAATTAAAGTTGGCATTTAAAAAATAATCAGGTTAGAATTCAATTTTAGGTGTTTTGTAATTAATATTATTCTTTATAATATTAATTAAGTAAGTAACCTAATTTTAAATAATTTTCATTGTATTGACGATATTTACCTTTGAATTTTTCAGAAGGATTTTCTGATTTTTCTTTAAAACTTGACGAGGCATTTACAGAAGATGAAGAGTTTTTTTCTGTTTTGGAATTGTCTTCATCTGTATTCTCTCTTACTAATTGTATTTTTCTAATCAAAAATTTATCCATTTTATTTCAATTAGAAGAAAAAACTTGTAGTTTTTAGTAAATGAAGAAAATAAAAGTCTATTTGACTATAGAAGTAAATAAGAACCAACCATACAAAATATAAAGTGAGGTAGGTATAGATACGGTGCATGTTTTCCATATAAGTATTTAATAGGTATACTATACTATAAATATAAATATCGATTAACTAACATTTATCAATTAGAATTACGATAATGATACAATTCATTTAATGTCGATAGCTGATAATCTATTTTTATTCATCATAAAAATTATTTGAAGTAGGTACCTATTAGTTTTTGTAAATAGTGTCAACAATGTTGGTACATTTTGTGTCATTTAATATTAGTACTTCATGCGACACATTTGGACTTACCCGGCTAGGTTAGGTTAAGTTACTGGTTGAGAAACACTGCTTTAAAGTTTAGGTAAAATACATTGAATATTTAAAGTAAATAACAACAAGCTTATATCTTGTGTTAAAATTGTCCATCTTAAGGTGACCATATTATGTAGTTTGAGTTTCAATGGAATTTTTAAAATTATCATGTTTTAATAATAAATTTAATAATTTAAATTTGTATTTAGTTGACTTATAAAGTAATAATGTGACTAATTCTATAAAGCTCATATAATTAATGTAAAAATAAGTTCAACATTTAGTGCATTTGTATTAAAATTATTATAAATTGTTCTTAAATAGGTACATTGAAAATGACTTCTGTGGATTGTCCTACAGCCATGATAAATACTTTCCTATATCATAAACCAATGAAAATAGTGAACAATTTATACCTGTTTATAATTAATAAACTTCAAAACTAAACCATTGGATGAGTTCTAGTTCAATTGTTTCTTTATGCAATTAAATTATTAAATACTGTTTTATAAAAGTATTTTTTTTCAAATTAATCAATTTTTTTTATTCTTATTTAGAAAGTAGAAATATGATTCCATCCAAAATTATATAATGCATAATATTAGCAATATAATTTTCAATATATCCTATCCTCAAAAATACCAGTTGTGTCGTCAAACTATCAATTATGCTCTCTTTGGCTTGAAGCTCAGTCATCGCATCATTCAATTCTAAGATTTTAAGTTCCAATGAAACTTATTTATTGTGAACTCATTAAATTAAATTTTCCATAGTAATTAAAAATTATTTAATTCCTTGTTGAGATAAATTTGCAGTTTTATACATTAATTGTTATTTTATTTCACAATATTGTGTTGAAAATGTATTAAATATATTTATTTATTTATTTTGTATATTTACGTATACAAAAAATAATTGTAGCAGCTCAATGTATGATCTCTCATTTGGATTAAGTACTTTATTTATTAAGTCAAGGTAAACTGTATGAGAGTGTACTTACTTAATGTTAACTTGTTAATCAGATATTATAAAATATTACTTATTTTGTTTGTTTCATAAACATGTAATTTTTTTTTTCTATAAGTATTCTGAAAAAGTCTAAGAATTTAAAATTTTATATATTTCACCTAAAAATAGTCCTATCTCTATACATTATTAGATAATAGAAACGTTTAAAACGTTAGATTCCTATTAAAAAATAAGAAAATTCTAATTAATATCATACTAGAATACCTCAATAGGTATCTCTGATCTCGGTATATCCATCATCATTGAAAAAAAAGAGTTTGTATGAGTTTTTCATAGAAATAAAAATTGATTCAACAAGTGAATCACACTGAATAATTAAACTCTTTGATTTAACATTATTTGAAAACAATAATTCATAGTTTGTGATCATAATATATTTTGTAGTTAAATTGAAAAATTCAAGATTTTTACTGTAGACCTATTAATAGTATTTTGAAAAATAATCTAATATTTATAATTTTTCTTCTAGAATAGATGTAGGAACCTCCCTATTTATTGTTTAACCTTAATCAATATCATAATTCTTTAACAAAATCATATTTTAATCAGGTATTGATATTAATTTAAACAGAAAAATATTTGATTAAAGGAATAAAACCATGGGTAAATTATAAAATTTTGTTTCTATAGTAATCACTAATTTGTAGAAGTTTTATTTTTTAAGTGGTTTCAATCTATTATATTGTAATTACTTTCCTTTTTTTGTATCATTATAATAAAATTATAAAAAGTAAAATTTTCACATTAGTTTTAAAAGGAATCTTATTGTTGTTGACATCATCATTCATTTATTATACAAGATAAGCTAATAGAAAATATTTTTTATTTATTCACTGTTCATACTATAATAGCAAAGGGGCACTTCTATATTTAAGTTTGAAAAACTGCCGAATTTTTCATTTTTTTCATATAAAATTTGAAGTAAAGAAATTGTCATGGCGTCATTTAAGATAACATAAAAACGAGGTTTGTTTTAATTTTTTGACCAGCCCTGCATGCAGAGCGCCTACATCTTTTTTCTCTTACTTACTCCCTAAATAGTCTTCTCAATTACATCCCACCATTCACGTAAAAACTGGTTTTATCCTCAATTCCAGGCTGCTTATATAATCCCATTTTGTAAAAAACTGTCAAGACTAATTAATTTCACAATGTTTCAACAACAATAATAATAATAAAAAAGTAATAATGTAATATGATAAAGAATTTCTAATTTTAAACTGCCGTAGCTACATATTTAGTTAAATATTTTATTATTTATACTAATTTTATGCATTTAAATACACAGTAAAATTAAAATGTATAACCTAGTGGATTATTACCGTTTACTTTTAATTATAAATCAACTTTTCTTTTTTTTTTTCATTTTGTATGTACAGTAAAACCTCCCTTAAAGGACACCTCTAAATAACAGACAATATTTTGGTGACCAAGAGTGTCTGGTATTCAGAGGTTTCACAGTATTTAATTTCTATAATGGCCTGGAGATAAATTCTTATAACAAACCTAATTTATTTGGACTAAAAAATTTATTCAAACGTACATAACTCAATATACATTACTGTAATAGATTATTTATTTAATAAAATCATATTTTTACAGTTAATTTTAATTTTAATATATTTTAAAGAAGTTATAGCAGTAGCATATTTATTGATACCTGAAGATTACAATTTAGATATTTATTAATGACAACACTTAAAAATAATTATTGTTAATTTGCTTCACATCAGTCAAATAGATCCAGGTATCAGTTTTCGGATTGTACATTTCTGCTGTAGTTAAATATTTATTAGTTCCAGAATGACCACCAACAACATATAATAAACCGTCCAATGCAAATACTACTGTGACAATAATTCATAACATTAAAAAAAATTTTTTTTAAAGAATTCCAGGAAAAATAATTAGTTACCAGGAAATTTACGTCTTTCACGCATGCTAGACACAAAGGACCAGGTATCAGCACTCGGTATGTAAACTTCAACACATTTTAAATTTTTTGATTCATTACAACCACCAACAGCATACAAAACATCATTTAAAACTCCTACACCAGCACCAAAGCGACTTGTATGCATACTCTTAACTGATGTCCAAGTGCCCAATATAGAGCAATACATGACAACAGAGTCCAAATATTGTTTTTCTTGTAGATTATAACCTCCAACCTATAAAATGTAGGTAAGAATATTTAATATCTGCATATTGCATATTATTTCCATCCAATGTTGATAGAATAATGAATATACTTAATAATATATTATAATATATTCTAATATCCGTGGATCTAATAATGAGGTATTTTAACAGATACTGTTATAATATGAAAATTACAATATACTCTGTAAAAATTGTGACGCCTAGGTTAAAATTAGAGTTTGGATTTAGAATTATTAAATACATAGGGAATAATGCGAAGACAATCTCAATATATTTTGGTGAAATATATCATTACAAAGAAGTAAGGGCGTTATAAGTGTTAAAATGCTAATAGTTTCTTAATCGTCCAATAGTTGGATATTAATCATGAAAACATTCCTCCCAAATAATCATGATTTAGTGTAGTTCAATTTTGATATATTTAATATGTATACATAGGTATACAGTTCATTCAATAATCTAAGCATGGGATGATTCAGTACGTCCTGGAATCTGGCTCTATCTAACACCAATTAAATATTTTATATGTATTTAATTATCATAGATATATTGTGCAAGTGTAATGGTATATATAAATGAATTTATTTATATATTATGTTAGCCACTTGTTACTTTAATCGAGAAACTTGAAATTTCAAATAAAATACACAAAAGTGACAAACAACTAATTAGTGACCCTCCCAAATGAATTAAGAAAAATAGTAGCTCTTCAAACAATAAATTACAACACCGCAATAGAACCCAAACTAGAATCATTACATAGGCTGAAGAAAACTGAGTATCTGTGAGTAATAGGTTTCAAGTAAAAATGACTTCAAAAAAATGTTTCAATAGAAACAAAAAAATTGAGAATTTTTTTTTTACCTACCCCATTAAAGGATCAATAAATTAAACTAAGTAATACATAAGTAGATATGTCATTAGTGTTTTCATAAGATAAATGTAGGGTTCAGAGTAGATACGTTTTTAAATGAGCCTTCATTAACTTGGCATTTTTTTTAATGTGGCAGTGTATTGGTCAGGTATCTACCAAATTACGGAGTCTAAAGTAGAGGTAAGATAAACAAAAATAGAAATTAAGAGCATCACATTCCCTTAAATTAAAATAATTGAATATTTAAAAAAGGAAAATAAAATATTAACAAACCAAATATAAATGATTATTGAGAACTCCAGCACTATGATATAAAATTGGATTACTTTGTACAACCGATAAATCATTTACAGTTTTAACAAGTTGTCTATGTTTGAAACGATTTTGTTTTGGAATAGTGTCAGGATTTTCATCCTTTAATACATGAAATGATAATGCATCAATTATATAATCTCTACCTATAAATATAACAATAATTATGATAACTGAAATGTATAATGTTTAGGTTAGGTTAGAATAAACATACACTGTACACTGTTTTTAAGAAGAGGTTCCTCTTTTACTCTATTGAGTAAATATTCTTTTGATACTAAAGGCAAACGTACATGTTCCATTAATTTTGGCAAAACTATTTTTCTGCTATCTGAATCATTATAATTTACCCATTCAATAACACATTCAAATATCTTAAAAAAATTAAATTAGATTAAATATAAAAACGTTTCATACACAATGAAAGAAATACAAACTAAAGTCTGTACATTGAAACACGTCAATTCAAATAGAATTGGACAAAGATGTTTTTCTCAAAAAGGCACCTTATGATTAATGCCTAAAGACACATAATTAAGAGGACGTTATACCGCTCATTTTCCACGGTTAAAACATGCCCACGCAAGACGTGGTGACAGATGGTCAGTGGTCGAAAAGAAGTTATAGTACAAAATACAATGCATTATCGGTAGTAAATATTGAAATAAGCAAAATGATTTAAAAAAATAAATGAACATTAGGTAATATTATTTTTATTTTAGGTAAGTATAATTGGTAATAAAACAAAAAAAATTTTATTCGCCGGAGTTAGATATCGATATTGTGTAAAATGTGAGAGAGCACTGAATAAAAAAAGTGAAATTCCAAATCATTTTTGTTTTATGAATTGGAAAAAAAGAGCAACAAGTATTGAAGCAGATGGAATTGCAGAGGGATTTAAAAAAAGTATTGAGTTGCATGGAGTTAAATTTTCTAAATTGATCAGTAATAAAAAATTCTTTGCTCATTTTATTTAAATTAATAAATTGTAATTATATTAATTATTATTTATTAGTCAATTAATGGTTTAAATACCTTTTTTTCTAGTTTCTATTTAAAATATTTACTAACCGAAATAGTAGATCCAGTTTTTAAATGTTTAATGATATCCAACATTTAATTATGTCCAACATACGAGTATGTCCAACATACGAGAACCAAATAAATGCGTGGTAGAAACATTGGCAGTAAAATCAACAATCAAAACAAAATTGTTTTAATTAATTATATAATATCTGTATTCGATTTATTTTAAATTAAAAGTTTTGTTTCTTATCCTGTAATAATTAAATGATTACCAATAGATAATATATTAAAGTTATGGTTTTTTATTTAGTTATATTTTACTAAAGGTATTATATTTGAAAAAGTAATAGTTCAATAAATACAAATCAAGCTATGTTATAGTACAGAAACTACTATCTACATATTGGTACATATATTTAGGTAAGCAGTGGCTTACATTGTAATCGTTAGTCCATAAGTACGCGTGGATATTTAAAATATAACGGGAGCATTTACTCCTATGAATTGTATAATGCCACGAGACGTCTCAGACGGACGTTCTTACAATAATAAACATCGCTCTTGACTTGTCGGCCGGCCGCCGACTACAAGTAATGGGCGTGACCTAAACGCCACATGCTTGCGGATCGCAAAGACACTTGACAGCGCATTCTCTTAGACGTTGTATACGTTTCACTTGGTGTATAACGTCCTCTTAAACATGTTTTGGTAACAACTGTTGTAAGTTTTGAACACTGTTAATATTATTATATATAATATGTTTTAATGTATTTGGATTTAAAAATTTGTAATTATATACCTATATCACAATGAAGTATAATTTAATTTTGTTTTAGCATTTTATTTATTGATAATAAGATTGACATTTACTGAATACTAATAATAGTCTAAACAATTATTTTTCCATGTTTTACGCATTACCTACCTACATTTAATGTTGTATTGACATTTACTATTTTTACTACTATATTTTAAAATATTTGTATATAATTTCAATAGTGATCAATAAAAATTAACTAAAATGTTTTTTTATGTTTGTAATGAATATAATTTTTAATCCAAAACCACATCACCTATATTTTTAGTTTGGGCAAAATAGATATGTGGGCTAACCATAAGGTACCATTTAGAGCAAAAACTGGTCCGCCAATTTGATCATCATATTACATAATACACGGTACATGAAATTACTTACTTTTTCCTCAGACGAAACCTGAAGTTTATCACTGGAAATAAGTTCAACTACTGATTCATATGGCGAAGATAAAAACTCATCACATTCAATCACCTCTCTAAAATAAAACAAATACTCATAAGATACATAAATCATTAATCAATATTTAATAGAATCAAAAAAGTATAATTCATACGAAAAATGTTGATGAATATAATTTTCAAAGCTTGGTAATAATTCAACACATCTATATTGAGAAACAAGTTCTTTGAAACCAAGACAATTTGTAGGCCGAAGTTGAGTTTTTAAAAATTCACAACATGCATATCGAACGTCATGTATCTGTAGGAGATCTGCAGCATGTAATAAAACCTTGAAACATGAAAAATCATCAATGATAGGTTTTAGTCAGATTAAAGAAATTCTGCAACAAAACAATAAGCACTTATTCAAACCTTTACGTTATCTTTAGTTACTACAATTCGAGCGGTATAAATGTAATCTACAATGAGTTGCAAAGCAGTAGAATCCAACTCTCTTAAAAAAACATGGTCTTTTTTGCTTTCTTCAAAATTAGTAAACATTGCACAGAAATATGGTGTAGCTGATGCTAAAACAACTTTATGTCCATACACTATAATGCCATCATCAGTTTCTAATTTAATATCGCAGAATACCTCATTTCTAAATATTAACATATACTTCTAATGATATTAATATTCCTAGAATAAGTAGCTGTCACATATTTTTAGAATAGAACTGTACATACTCGCGGAAGGATTGTAAAACTTCAAATGCACGAATCGCCTTAAAACAATTACTATATGGAATTTTAGAGCTGTTATCTGATGGTTTCTGGCAGGCAAATTGTAACAATAATTTTTCTTCTCTGATAAAAATGTTAAATACATTACATCAATAAATAAAAACAAATTTACAGATCACTTGAAAAGACTTACTCAGTTTTATTAACTAAACAATCACAATCCATGATGAATCACAATCCAACGCACAACAGTAATACTTATTGCATACACTGAAAATTACTACATATCATTATGAACACAAAAATGATTTAGTAGACATTATATTATGTAATCCTGAATTCTTTGTTGTTTGGAAAGGATATAGTTCTGTAGCCTTAGTTGCCTGTTGCCTAATCACATGTTAAGTTAAAAAACTAGTTAATTGTTTTGAATAGCACGTTAGTGATTGCTTAATTTCTTATTGAAAATTGTAATAAAAAGTTTATTAAAATTATGAATGAAATATTTATACAAAATCATAATATATTATAACTTTATGTCAGATATAAAACTGAAATTCAAATAAATCATATTTAACCTATTATATGATAGATTTTGTTAGCAGAGTTAGATGAATATGGTTAACAGTTTAGAGTATATTTTATGGTGAGGGGTCCTAAGAGTTCCAAAATTCTAATGAATAGGAGATAATAATTAAACACTTAGGGAGGCATCATACCAATGCAAAATGACAGAATTCTAACATTTTTACACAATGAAATGGAAAACGGAAGTATGGTGTTATCTATCAAGGAGGAGCCAAAAGAATTGCAGAAATGGTGAACAAATCAAAAAAGGCAAGATCACATTAAGATATCTCAATGCAAATCAAAAAATGGTCATGTTTATGAAAAAGGTAAAAATAATCAAAATGTAATTTATCAGTGTTGAAAATATAATAAAGCATTTGGTAATAAGAAATAATATGAAAGTACAGCAAATAACTGAACATTTTAACAATAATATGATAAAAATATTCTAAGTGGAAAATTTAAAATAGATGCATTAATTAAGTATTTAGTTTAAATAAAACATGATGGTACCTCAAGTTTAGGGAGAGACAGGTGAACAATTTTAAATTTAATCATGCAAATGAAAGGATAAGGGGTTGTAAAACTTAAGTATTTGCAAAATAATCAGTGTTGAGTGTAGGTAAATTTAGTAAAATTAAGCATTGAAATGTAAGAGGATATTCTACTAGTAATAAAGACAACAAAAATTGAATACCAATAAAAACAAATTAAAAGTGATAGGTAATTCAATAGATTTCCAAATGGAAACTAATATATATTATACATATACCTCGACACATACTAACCTATTATTAACTAGACAAAATAGAGTAGTACCACAGAATAAATGAAATTTCATTTATTCTGTGGTAGTACCTGATTATGACAGATACATCTACTTATTCAGTTGAAAATATTTTTTATCAGTAATTAGGAACAACAGTTAAAGAGCTAGTTTCAATGATACTGTCTTAAAACAAACTATTTATTGAATCGGGATGGCCCTATAATTTAAACAACTCCATCTAGAACTCAATTGGCCTCTGTTTAAAAGAGTAGATAATATAGTTCATCTCAACAATAAAATGACTGGAACATTATAATTTCAAAATCACTAAAACAGTATGTTTCATACATTGTATGAATTCCATTTAGGTTTAAAAATAAAAATATGACATTTACACGGATAAGAAAAAAAAATTTGGATACTAATATTTGGTACCTACATTTGTAATTCTGAGACATAAAATTAATCTGAGATATTTATTAACTGTTATACATAAATCTGAGATTTATTAATTTCTCAGTTTCAATTGTTCTATTAATATGAATTATGGTTTAATTACTTCAAAGTATACTTTAACCAAAATTTTAAACATTTTATAAAAGGAATAAGGACAATTAAGAATGTATGAAATACATACTGAAAACTTTAAACTATAATTTAATTGGTATAATGTTTAAGTCACTAAAAATTTGAATAAGAACATGGGTTATATAATATATTACCTACTACATTATATATTTTAGTAGTAGAGTGAATCAATGAGAAAAAAAACAGTCCTCTAAATATATAATGCATTTGTTTGCAAAATAAAATTTAGTGTTGGTTCGATCAATTCGAATTGATGAATTTTCATACATTTGGCAAAGGTATATGAAAATAAAATAAAAAATAGTAAAAATGCATATAATTACGGTATTAATTTATTAATCCAATAAGAATGATCATAATAAATTAATATTCTATATAAAAATTAATCTTAAATGATAAAAAAAAAATGTAGGTATTACTTACATAGTTTGAATTATATATTATATATAATATATACATAATTATTACAACATATTATGTTGTAGCCAGCCAGCCAGGTTATTCTTCATACAACAAAAGTCGATCGTGTGGGACAGGTGAAACAATAAACCTAAGTACTGGAACATAGACCTATAGAAGCATTATTCTGTGCTAGAAGAATTGATTATTGAATCCCTTTTTTAGACAGATCGACAATGCATTATGCAATGTTAATATTTGGTGACCAAAAATATGTTGCAGCCAACAAAAGCACTAGCGTAGTATTAATGCAAATGTGGAGACTGGAGATACAGGATTGAGGATAGGCAAGTAAGCGTGACGGAGTGTTTACGTGCGGTGGTACTTCTACCATAAATTAATGTGATGCTAATCGCGCGTACGATAAGGCTAGTCGCTGATAGGCAATTTTCAGTTGCGAAATAGTTGCGCAACAGTTTGATCATAACCTAACCGCACTCACAACCATAGAGTAATATCATTGATTAAACATACATGTATGTTTAATCAATGTTACTACCTATCACCGATTTATTGTTTGTTTTGACTATATATTTATATTATCGTATAGCGTTTTAACACGAGTAAATAATGGGTAAAATTTGAGGGTTTATTAAACTCTCATCTAAAAATGTTTCAAGGCAAGCGGAAAAACAGCCTAAAATGGACCAAAAACGGCGAAATTGGCCGTAAACGACGGTTTTATTGAATCGACTTTAGTTATTTCGCCATTACTCCAAAAACAATGTCGCTAGAAACTTTAAACTTTCACCATATACTACAAACATATCACTTTTCTTTTTAAAAACATGTTTCAACTAAGTGTGACATCTATCGAGCTAAAAATAAAATTTTGAAAACAAATTGTTTATTCCTAATAAACTTTTAAATATTATACAAAAACTTTTGAAAATTAAATATAACTTTACTCAATGAAGTTATACTAACAACAAGAATACCTACTTAGAAAACAGTGTATATTTCTTAAAAACAGTCAAATTATAATATTTTAATTTAAAAATATTCTAATCATTTGCAATCGTAAAAATTATACTTATTTGACTAATATCAGTTTACAAAATGAAACAAATATTTTTTTCTTCGAGATTTTCTTTTGATATTACTAAATAAGACAACAAATTCATTGGTTGTTGATTTCTCCTGCCGTATCGTTGTTTTCTCATATGTAAGAAAAATAAGAAAACACCATGGTAAATACTAAATAATGTTTTTATTTCTATTGATTTTAATATCGATTGTCCTCAACTTATTATGAACTTTTCTCAACATTGGTATTGTAGGATAAGAATTAGGACTATCATATTGTATATTCTTTTAGATTATTATTATATTAAACGCTAACAAATTGCCTTCGTTTTCACGTTGTGTAAGTTCTCTCTTGATCATTTTTGATGGTTTTTCAACAACGCTGTCTAGTACTTTTTTATCTTACAAGTCTTAAAAGTTAAAAATTGCTTTTTGATAACTTCAAATACAACCTGTCAACAAAATTCTGTATAATATTTAATCTAGTAGTCACTCAAAATTATACATATACCTACATATTATATTATATAAATATTTATATAAATATATATAAACCTCGGTCACGGGCGGCTCTCTCTCTCTGGGCAGGTGACTGTCTAGAGCAGCGGTCCTCACTACGCGGCCCGCGGGCCACATGCGGCCCTTTAGTAACTTTAGTGCGGCCCGCACTAAAATTAAATTGTTCATTCTAAAATCCAAAATTCTATAAACAGTGAATAAAACGAACGTCGCTTATTATCTTGTCATTTTTATTTATTTTATTTTTCTATTTTAAACTTGTATTGAATTACCACTTGGAAAGATAAGTAGGCACCTACGGGCTACGATTATGAGTTTATTTATTTCCACCGTAGTACCTAGTCCACCACGTAGTCTTGTATGAACAGTTTATCCGTTATTGTTTATTGTCCGTTTGTATTTTATCCCGTATTGTCGTTACAATATGTAATTCTGTGCTTCTAGCATCGTGTGTTCTAGTTTCTGTGAGTAAGCTGTTCATTTTAATTCTATATCTTGGCAAA
Organism: Therioaphis trifolii; assembly: GCA_027580255.1. NCBI lineage: Eukaryota > Metazoa > Arthropoda > Insecta > Hemiptera > Aphididae > Therioaphis > Therioaphis trifolii. The sequence goes on from CM050404.1 coordinate 6,148,689, forward strand.
ACGTAAAATCGAAGATGGATACAGAATATTTCAAGACAGTTGGGAGATTGAATTTTTCTGTATTTCTGGTAAGAAACACGATGCTTTATATTTAATTTGTCGTAAAACCATAAATATTCCAAAACGTTATAATATTAATCGTCATTACACAACTCACCATACTGAATTTTCTAAAAATTATCCACACCCATCTAAAATAAGAGAAGAAAACTAATTGAATTAAAAAAAGGAATTTTTTCTGAAAAACAATCAATTTTACGGTTCACTAATAAAAATGAACTTGCAACAAAAGCATCGTATGAAGTAACACATATGTTAGCCAAACGCATGAAACCATTCTCGGATGCCGAACTAATAAAAAAATGTATGGAAACAGTTGTAAATACTCTGTTTTGTAATTTTTCCAATTTTAAAGAAATACGTGACCAATTATTGTATAAAATAAACTATGAATTGAAATTTAAAATTGTAATTATAAATCCAAACATTTATGTCATTCACGTACTTTTTCCTACAATACCCTTTCCTAACAATATATATATATATATATATATATATATATATATATATATATATATATATATATATATATATATATATATATAATTTTTATGTTTTTCATTATTAAAAAAATTATTAAAAATGTATGCGGCCCGCAAATAATTTTCAAAAATTACATTTGGCCCATTCTACAATCCTAGTGAGGACCGCTGGTCTAGAGAGTAGAGAGAGCGGCCGCCATCTCCCCTGTGCAGAAGGCAACGGGAAACCACTGCTCACTACAAACCCTTCCCTAGTATCACCTTCTTCTAGGTGCAAACCAACCCTCGGGTTGATGACCCTAAGAATATATATATATATAATATGGCCTCCCGGCTAAATGTTCATTATGCTCTGGTGCACTCACAGTATCATGTAAAGGTTATCATTAACGAAAGTCTGACAAAATCCACAAACAAAGAAAAAAAGGGTAAAAATCCAAACAACACGTCCTCACACGTCGCCATGTATTCAAGTCAACCTTGTCCGATCCATCATACGCCAGCATAACAGCCGCTCAGCCAACATCCGGTACTCCAGATTCGATATCAAAAATGTTGAATGAATTCGAAACATTAAGAAACCATTTAATCTTCCTACTAACTGCAATTTTAAACAAACTCACAACGACATTCCCATAACAGTCATTGTTTCCAATATTAGATTGCTTGTCCACAAACTTCCTAAAAATTACCTATCTTTAATTTATTCCCGCTATATTTTAGAATATAATATCTGAAACCGAAATTTCCGTTGTTTGGTATACTTGAGTATAATATCACCAAATGCATAAATGTCACACACGCACATTATTACTAAATGTTAGTAGTGTTGTTATAAAACTTGTCAGAGCATTGATATGCCGATATATTTTAATTATAATAAATAAATAAAAGTAAAAAAAAATTTATTAAATATTTTTTGAAATAAATGATTCCTAAGAAAAGCTTCATTGTAAAAATGCATACCATTTTATATCTAACTGTTTTACGGTTTTATCTTATTATTTTACTCTTGATAACTTAAATTTACATGTATGATTTAGTGTTTACCTGTACTTATGGCGCAGTTTACAATAGCCGATTAATATTCATTGTTATGAATTACAATTATAATTATATGTACCTAATAATTGAAGGGTTTGCTGCAACAACCGGATAAATCCACTTTTTGAAATTTTTCAGGACAATGCATATTTAGTTTAAAATCTATTATGTATACTAAAATACTGTCAAAAAAAAATATTCGAATTCTATGCTCATTTATACATACATCTTTGAAGTTAGAATTGAAAAAAAACGTTTGATATTGAAATATTGTTGGGCAAAGGTTAAGCGAGCATGGATTTATCTGGTTGTTACACCGAAAAGCACATTATTTTTTATTTGTTCTTAAATAAAGTTGATTTTACTCTTCAATGTTGTAGTATTTTTTTAATGCTATGATTATGTATAAATATCAAATGACAGCTTATGCCTCTAAAAAAAATAATATTTCCGGATTTATCTGATTGTTGCAGCAAATTACAAAACACGATAAATCCATTTCTTTAAATAACTCCAAAACTATTGGTCGGATTTAACTGGTTATTGCGTCTGATTTTTAAGAAAAATTTTCTTTATACATTTCTGCAAAAAAGTGAATTTTGGAAAAGAGTGGATTTATCTGGTTGTTGCAGCAAGCCCTTCAATTGTTTTATGAATCATACTTCCTTTTTACCTAGGCATATTTAAAAATGGAACTCACGATGTCGCCTACCATTTTAAAACTATCTCCTCATAATTGTATTGCATGATGTGTAAGCATACGTTTATATTTTAATTTGTCGTTCAAAATCAAAAATGACATCACAAAAGTGAATAATCTAACAAAATAAGGGAGGCAATTCAAAACGTACTATTTCCAAAATGTTAAGTACCTATTTGTAAATGGCGTACAAATGACAAATCAATACCTTTTACATTACATTACTTACCTAATTAATTATAAATGTGTTTACTGCGTGGTATAAATTCGTATGAGTTCATGGTTTAATTTTTCGTTTAAAATCAAAAGAAACATAATTGAAGTTAGGTATCGAATATAATAAAGGTGTCACTCAAAAATGTAGTATTGCCAAAATGTTGACTATTTGTAAGCGCAAATATTAAAAATGTCTTGAAAATGTTTAGAGTTTGAACTATTTAAAACAATGAATACAAAATAATCGAAAAATATATTCTAGGCTATATTTGATTGGTTTGTATATAATTAGAAACCAGGGGTGCACAATAAGAATCTAGCTTTATGTTAAATATTCTATGTACTCGTATATGGTTAATAAAAACAATAACAGAGAATTTTTTTTACTGTTATGAAGCATTCAAATTTACATATTTTTAAGTATTAATTATGTATTAGTAATTTAAAAAAAATGTTGTTTTATACATATATTTTAATTAATTAATATGTAATAATTAATACAATTTAATTTAATTTATAATTTATGATATAATAATATACCATTTATAAATTATAAAAAGTACCTAAATAATTTTAAAAAAAATTCCTTTTTTAAACGGAATATAACCGATCCGCGCATGACACTATATTTTGTTCTGATACTGCGCGCATCACTAAAGACTAAGAAATACAAATAAAATTGTTTGTGGAATAAAACATGATATAAAATTAAAAAAAAATTATAAGTGAAACAACACGCGTAATGCTCACACTTGACGTGTTTCTTTCTAAACATTGTTACCTGCGTTTTGTTTTTTTTTCAATATTTTTGCAATTATTAAGAAATATTATTTAAAATGACATGGGCCCGGATTATAGTCCGCGCAACGAAAACTGGCCGGTGACTCTAGCGGCAATTTTCAATCAGTGGTACTGCACACTGCCTGTTACAAATGTCTGTAGCATAATGTACAAAATCAACACTATACACTATCCACGTGTTACGATCTCTCCGTGTTATGACCCCTCTATATACTACATTCCAATTCTCCAGCTATAAATGATTTTCAGCATCGCATAAAAAACACATGCCGTGCGCCTATTGTGTAAACATCAAGGCGGTGACACGCAATTTGAGAACTTGCGGTTAACGTTCATGGCGAGCGGGTTTCAGGGGCCAGTTTTCGTCGCGCGGACTATAATGCCATTTAATTACATATAAGTCTGTAACATAAAACCGTTTTTAGTCATATGGAAACGTTACGATTTACAAAACACGGTATTCTGTATGATGGTTTCACACAGGCAATAGGTAGTACCTACGTTTTGACAAGAGTACAATTTTGGAAATAGTACGTTTGGGAGAGAATCATTCGAACGTCGTGTGTCATTAATGTGGGAAAAGTTTTTGTAAAACATTACTACGGAAGCATGAGAAGAAAGTGACATTTGGAAAAACTGCCTAATTGAAAAAAAAAAACATAATAACGAAACATTTTCAAAAAAATTTTTCAAAAATTTAATTGCATTGGGGGTGGCGGTGCGGGTGGTGGCGGCGGAATTCCACCAGTCGTCTGCGGTGGTGGCGAAGTCGCGTTTTACGACACGTTTTCAGTGGCCACTCGTCCCGTATGGGTCAGGACTCCGTGCTCCTTAAATTCTTTGGTCGTCCTCAGTTTCACGGTCGCCAAAATCGCAGGCGACAAGGCGATTCTCATTGGCCCTGACGGTGCTGGGGCCGGTGTCTGACCGGCCGTCCGGGCGCACGCGATCGGCGACTCTACGGTCGTGCCGTCGCTCTTGCCGGGAATAACAGCAGGCGGCGGCGGCGGCGGTGGCGGCGGCCGGGCCTGGAAGTGCGTACTTACTGCCGCCGCTCTCGGAGGCGACGCGGCTCGTGGTCCGTCACCACGGTGGTCTCCTCTCGCGGACGAGGACCTCCGACGATCCCTCGAGTCAGCCAATCTGGTGAGCATCATGACGTCGATCCTCTGGTCGGTGCGGTCCACGCGCGTCGACATTCTCGTCACGTTACCTGCGGCAACGAAACACGGTGTCATCAACTGTGACAGGTATCGTCTGAGTTTATTGTTAAGGTTTCACTCGTTTTTACTATGGAAAATGTCGGATATCGCTAGAATGCTGTTATTTCGATTTTAAAACAGTGTACCTGTGCGTCGATAATCGCGGAGTTGTCAAATTTTAAGTGTACGAACGTAACAAAACGTTATTTTATGTAAACGTGTAACACCCCGGGCAAAACTCGAGTGAGTTATGTTTTTTTATGCGTGTGAAAATAACTGTTGGATGAAAAAAAAACGACTATAAGGGACTTACTTTCGACAGAACAAAGTGAACGTTTTTGTTTATTGTATTTCAGTAGCATTTTGTCCATGTCTTCCTTGCATTTTTCTGAAAATCACATTTAAAAATATAACATAATTGAAATATAACTATCGAATTTTACTATTTTAAAACAAACATTAATATTTATAATCAATAGCATTACCGTTGGTTCTCTTTAATTCTCTATTCAGATGATCAATTTGTTGTTGCATAATGGACATCTTCATTTCATAAAATTGAGTCACTTGAACCTGAAGATTTCCCTGACTTTTCGACATTCCATAGTCCGTCAATGGAAATGAGTGACGGGAATCCACTAAAATTTCAAGTTGAGTATTTGTAACTGAAGTTTAGAATGTCATTTTTTCAACGAGAAAAACATATTACGTTCAGCCAATTTGCGTTCGAAAGATTCAAGTTTTCTATTTAATCCATGATTGACATAGGTCAAATATTTATTCATCGATGTTAATTTATCGATTTCCTCATTCTTTTCCTTTTGTATTCGAATGGATGCAATTTCATCTTCTGTGTACAAAAATAATATTTTAGTTTCAAAATTTTTGAACGCCAGTGTGTACCAATGGTTATATTAAAAATTAAAAATATTTCATCGTTTCATATATTTAATATGCAGTTCGGGAAAATTTTGGACATATCGGAAATATAAAAACGGTTTTTTAAGCACCAGACACTAATATGAAACAAAAGTTAAATCGAATTTTCGTAGATTTTGTCTAGAAAGTTCAAAAATTCGTATTAAACTCACCAAAGTTGTAACTCTAATAAAAGTCTGAAATAATTTAATCATGAATACTATATGTACTGTAAAATTTAAACTTACTTGTGTTTTCGACATCTGACGCCGAGGATGACGTGAAATATTTCAAACAGCTAAAGCATCTCTTAGCGAAATACAGTAGGTAACTCATTGTGATGTATGAAAATATGCAAATGATAAAATATTCACGAGGTTTGTAAATTCCCCTTGACTGGTCAATATAATCAAATCACTAGAAATTCTTTTTATTATTAGCGACTAAATTAAATTCGATTCGATCGCGTCATTACAACAAAATATTTACAGCAATAGACGTTGGTTACCCACATATCTTTATATTGTATAAAAAACTCCAATAGTCAACATATTATTTTCTCACATATGATAAATATTCAATGTAGGTTTATCAATAAATGGTTATTAATAATAATATGGAGAATTAATATTGGTAGTAAATGTATGTTATGTACTTATCAATCATGGTTATATTTTCATGCATTCGTTTATTAAATATGTCATTTGATACTTACCGGGATAACGGTTTTGAAAAATTTGAAACACAAGTATATATTTCGGAGTTTTTAATTTTTAATTACATATGTTATAGCAGGGGCCGGCAACCTTTATGGTGTCAAGGGCCAAAAAATAAAAATAAATTTTTTCACGGGCCATAATTTGAAATACAGTTTTTTTGTTTAAACGAAATGTCATAATAATTTAAAATTTAATTTATTTAAGTACATTACTGTTTGGTACATGAATTATCGAGGTATCTTCAAACAAAGTTATAATAATAATTACATGTCATAATAATAATAATAATAAAAATACATACATAGTAAAATATAGTATACTATTGGAAAAAAAAAAAATGAAATAAATAAATAAAAATTAATGTGATTTTCACGTATGTTTATGTATTCTCAATACAGTGTTTAAGTGACCATCGGTTAATCGTGAGGTATATTTGCTTTTCCGATATTTAATTAGTGAAAAAGTTTGTTCACAAATATAAGTGCTCCCAAATATGGTCAACATTTTTTTAGCAAAACATTTTATTTCCCAATTTTCATCAGTAAAGATTACGTGTTGTGTAATATTTTTAAACTAATTATAAATTATTATCACGGTCCGCATAAAATCGATACGCGGTCCATATGGGTTGTCGACCGACCCCTGCGTTATAGTATTAATATTGTGATATTTCATTTTTAAAGCATATTTTGACGTTTAACGATAAAACGTATGTAGAAACAATATGGTTTACATTTTCGCAAAAGCAAAATTAAATATAAATAGTATATTGATAAAAATTGTCTTGTGAAATGTTTGAAAAGCAGGTGAATACACATAAGTGATTCAATAAACTTGATCAACTAAATTATTTTTAATATTGATTTTTACTTATACCCATTCTTCTTCTTAAGCCAACCGTTCCGATAACGCGCCTTTTAAAATGATACAAACAGTAATATACATTTTTAATTTGTGTTTTAACTACGTTTCCGCATAAAAAAAAAATTGTGTTTTATTCGTATAATATTGTATTGATGAATCATATTATGTTGTCTTTAATTTAATGTTTTATTTAACATACTGTTTAGTGTTTATTATTAATTGGATACAAGATTAAGTCATTATTTATGACAAATGATCAACATTATAATATGTAATTATTGGTTCCTCAGATCAGTCCTACATTCATAGCTCAGTGGCCCACTAAAAAGATGTTAAAACTATTATTATAACGGTGACTAAAAAGATATTAAAACTGATGTCCAGTTCGTTTGACCGGCAGTGCCCGTTTTATTTTCAAAAATCGTCATTTGGAAAGTATGTTTTATTGAAAAAAATCGTTCCACAACTCAATGTATAATGTGCTCGTACATTAATCAATGATAAATTTTCTCAGTGATTTAATCAACAGACGCTCGCATACAAACATCAAAGTTTGAAGACTTTCATTTTAACCATAAATCAAAACAAAAGCTATGAAAAAAAATGTCAAAAATGTTTAATTAAATTAAAGTATGCCACATATTTGTCAAAATAAACTTGTTACATTTCGTATATGCCAAATTCAGTTAACGTATTCGAGCCGAACGGCATGGCATCTATCTTTTATTCTTTACATTGAACCCTTATAAACTGATCAAAATCTTAATGTGACGAAAAGATAATGGACACAAAAGTTTAAATCACATAAAAAACGACTCTAGTTGTTCTTTTAAGTTGATGGTGAATGATTAGCTTTTACCCTTCGTATTTCATCAACATAGTGTATTGGTTTCGATTTTTTGTGGAGATGGAAATGAGTTGGATTTTGGAGTTCTTTGTGTATTTGAAAACTTTTACAGTTTATAATTTACTTTGTGCAACTGATATCATGGCACGCAATATTATAAATATATATATTTTTTAATTCGTTAGATAAAAAGTTTTCACTACGTTTTACAAGATTTCAATGACGTATACACTATACTTGAGTGTTACTAAAGTATTGATTTCGAGTAAATTGGAAAAAGTTGTACCCAAGTAGGGGATATATAATTTTAATTTTAGTGTAATAAAATTTCTTAATTTTAATTATAGTTTTATTGGTTAGAAGGAGGTTTTTTCTTATAGATGAATTTATTTTTCCGGATACATCCGTTTTGAATGAATTGATCATTATGTACAAAGATATAACAATGGATTTATAAAGCAAGTAATGTCAGACTGGTTTATTCAAAACAAATTTAAAACAACACGTTAAATTATTTCTGTACTGAAATGAAAGGTTATAAATTATAAAAAAAATATAAAATTTGTGAAGTGGCCATTAATGGATGAAAAATGAGAAATATTCTACACTTATTTAGAGAAATAAGAAAATAAAAGATAATTATGTTTAAGGTAGATATTATGTGGTTTTATCATTTTAATATTCTTTATAAGCAACTCATTTCAAATTACCTATTTTATTCGTTGATGAAATTATAAGTTTTATCAACTGATAACTATTTTGTATTTTAGATTCCAAACACCACCGACAAAAAAACAACGAAGCATATGACATTTACAATGATATTATTCATAAAACCGAACAGTGCATTTTTGATACCACGAATCGATTCTTATAAATACAGTACATATATGTAATTTATATATATATATATATACACACAAATATGTATAATAATAATAATATATAATAATATTATAATAAAAGTTAACACCATATTATGTCATATACGCAATTATTGATTATTTTGAATATATTGTATTTACTTGTATTTAATAATTTTGTTTTTAATGTATTCAACCGAGAATCTACATATATTGTCAGACGTAGATAAAGCAAATTATATTTAGTACCATCATAATACAGACATTATGATAATAACTTATCAATTGTAATGTAATATATAAAATGCAATAAATACAAAATAAACAGTAGAGAGAACACTATTGATATGACGATAACTTATCTAGAGATTGATAATAAAAATGTGTCGATTATTTCAAAACAAAATTATTGGATCCAAATTGAAAACAAATTTAACTAGGTATTAAATTCTTTATTCACGACTAAGATAAAGAATGAATCAGTTTTGAACCGTCATCGTTTCTTTCGCCGAAATCTTAGATGGTTAAAAACGATGGTTTATCTACGATTTATCAACAAACTTCAAAACTATGGTTAACGGCAGTCACTACTAGGACGTAAGGCATTTAAGACCTTAGGACATAAACTATGCATCCGAAAAAAAATGCAGTTCACTTTCCTTTTTATTTCTTTTACATAGTTTATAGTGTTGTTAGAAATTGTTGACTACGTCTTAAAAGTATTGATGAGTATGCAAAAAGCATAAAAATCGGTTTCATAAACCAAGTAACGCTAAACTGTAGACGGACTTAAACATTACGATATCGAAACACCAATTCAAGCCATTTCTGTGTTTGAATAAAATATTATACATAGATAAGATTATTAACAAAGAGAAAATTTATTTAAATGTATGATACGATAAACGGTTAAAACAAATTAAATTTTTTTATATCTAATCAGAAAAAAGTAAAAGAAAATAATATACGTACAATAGATGTCTATGATAGTGTTATAAGCAAATATGCTTAAACGTATTACATATACTCGACCGACGACCACACAATACATTCTTCACTATTATTACTATTATTTTATAAATTCAGAATAAACATTTTGTACATGAAAAACTGACACCACCGAGAGTGGAAAAGTCGGGCGATTGTAAATTCCACCGATTTTCAGGTAGTCGATTTTAGGGTCAGATTTATAACATGTAAATTCCACCGGTACGATTTTTCTACCTGAAAAAAAAAATGTAAACTCCACCGATTTCAAATTTATTATTAGTCACTTTATTAGTCTTATCTACATCAAATTATTATCTAGAGTCCAGACGATAAATTTGGTAGATAAATTCTTGGTGGTGTGCGAAACTATTATACAGTAGTTAGTTCCATTAGTTCGTTTTCATGATGAATACGCTAAGTGAAATAATAAGTGAACGTGTCAAAGTATTACTTTGCTTAAATAATTTTAAATTTTGGAAACAAACGGACTTAAAGTCCGGTGAAGAAAAGTGGAGGTGCAAAAACAAAAAATGTCCTGCTGTTTTAAAAACGATTGGTTCTAAAAATAATCGAACAATTACATTTAATCGTACTCAACACAACCACGAAGCGTTAGCCGAAAATTTTCTTCAACGTCAAATACTAAGTACCGGAGCAAAACGAAAAGCAGCTGAATCCAAATGTGAAGTGCCAAGCAAAATTATTAAACTTACTCTAGATGGAAATTCCCTGGGTGGAATAAATGAAATACAGGTTAGAGATGTCAGTTATGCTAAAAGAAATTTGTACAATGATAGGAGAAAGATAAATAAATAATAAATAAATTTTAAAAAAAATGTAGAATACAATTTTTGGAAGATAATTTGAACCGCCTCCTCGTGGTGTCTTCTGGGTAATTCTAAATGGTTCTTTCTCAAAATACATCCTAACAAATTTATTAAAAATTGGATCGGTGGAGTTTACATTTAAAATATCGGTAAGAAAAAGGTACCGGTGGAATTTACATTTTTTTTTCAGGTAGAAAAAATGTACCGGTGGAATTTACATAAAAATATGGTAAAAAAAGGTTCGATCGGTGGAATTTACATGCGCCCGAAAAGTCAGTCTTCCATAGAACCAACAAAATGTAAGACCGTTCTGCAGCGGTTCGGCTCCGTCGCCGGCATTAGTCCGCACGGCAATTAATCTTAATAATAATAAGTAAAATCTGTCGTGTCCAACAATAAAATAACTATTCTTACAAAATCTAGTGTTAAACCAATTATTTCACCCGTCTTTAAACCATTTACTCTTTCGTAGTGCGTAAAAGTGGGAACTCATAATATAACGTTACATGTTGTCGGCGGGCTATATCGAGCTTAACCGTAGGTACCGGCGCATAACAATAGTTTACCATACTGTCATAATTTTGAGTGTACTTACGGATCACCACTTAAATTTATTAGATTTTTAGTTCAAATCCAAAGTTTTGTTTACGGGAAAATTATTTCATATCTACTTAGAATTTTCCAAATACAGCTGTCAAAATTAGCATTTGGTTTTTTTTTTTTATATATCAACATTATATTTTATGATTTCAATTATCAAAGTTATGATACCGACATACCGTATACCGATAACATTATAAAAGACAGCATGTTATACAAATAGATAATTGGTTATGCATATACGTATATGTTACGAGTACCTATATACGATAGAAAAGATATTTTAATACGGTATTTCATTAATATGCAGACCTATGAAAAGTGTGTTATATAGATTTTCAAAAACGATTACGATAATCACGTTTCGAGTTTGCGTGTGTGTATCAATACGTAAAAACAAATGTACATAATATGATGCTTTTAGTATTTCATTAAAATTTCATTCTCCCGTGTTCATGTTATTTGTATCCGCCGTTGATATAATAGTCCATCGAATTATTAATTTCTCATTTGGTTAATAAATTAATACTATAAGATTAAACTACTACACGTCATCTACAACACTGAAAAATCCATTAACTCGATATTTTTAAAGTGCATTTTAACAATTAAACTGTATTACAAAAGTTCTCAAAAAAATTTCACAAATCTGATAAAAATGATTAACGTTACGTTCAAATTTTCGATAACAGCCGTTATTTTTTGGACCGTGTTCATTGTAGGTAAGTCAAAACTTTTTTGATGATTATTTAGTTACATTATGGTTTATTTATTATTTATGGTTACATTGAAGCATGGAAACTTTAATTTATCCTGGTATGTTTAAGGGAGTTTGAAGTGACTATTTGTTATTTATCAGTATTTAGGCTTTTTTCAAGGTTGGTACGCGGTCCGCAGTTCTTTTAGTGTGGCAGAATTTGTTAGTGTTTGAGGTCTTTGAACACTTGTGAAATGTGCATGCTCTTATTCGTTAATAGTGTTTAAAAGAACAGCATATGATTTCCTCTTCAACATATATATTGATGCGAAACAGATCCTGCAAAACGTATCTGAATTCACCGCGAAGTCTACTTCAAATCGGCTTTCCAACTTTTTCTACTTATTTTTATTTTACTTGTGATATACAAAATTTGTTTTTATTTTTACGGTGTCAAATGTTTTAATTCTATTTTATAGAACTTAAACAACTAAATCAAAAATATGGTATGTCGATCTATAGTAGACCACACGATGGATTCAAATCTGTCTTAAGAATGCTAATTTAATAATAACTACATCGATCTTAAAATCATGTGATTAAACTGACCATATAGTGATAACTAAATTAAATGTCATAACATTAGAGATACTGGATAAATTTTAAGATAAGGTTAAGTGTACCAAAATAAACGATTATAAATCAACTAAAAATGAATTAAAAATAATTGATGTCTATTTTCAATAATTTTACTAACTTTATAGTTTCTGAGTGAATATAAAGGTGATATGGTTTTACAATGATGTTTTGGTATATTAAAATTTGTTCGAAAATTTCATTCAGAAACACAATAGATTGAAAATTGAATATACATGACATATTAAGTCTTTATTTTCGATTTTTACGGAACAGAATGTTTTTATGTAAATTTTTGATATAAAACAATTTATTAAAGACAATTGATTTATCCAATTGTTCAAACAATTATTTTTGAAATTAATCATTAACAATAACAATAAGTATTTTCTCGTCAAATTAATTTAATCAGAATTGTGTCGCCATTACTATGAACAAATTCTAAGTATGGTCAAATTTATAGTGATTATGAATAATCAGTTCTTATTATTTTTGAAGACTCTATTTGTATGAAAAAAGCAGTTATGTATAGTAGATTCGATTTTAATATCACGGAGATACAGAATGTGATTATGATAACAGGTGATGCGATCGAAGAACGATTATTATTCGATGACAAATCTCACAGTACCTCAACGGGCAATGAAGTATTGAGTAATAACAACACAAATCCAAGCATGGAATACGGACATCTGCAAATTTCAACCATTGACAGCACCCAATACCCATACCAACTTGGCTAACGTATTTTGGTGCACGATTGTTACAATTGATATCACGTGTATTGCTTAATTTAATTTATATTTAATATTCACCATAAAGATTTTAAACTTTATATTATCATTAATAATTTTAAAGTCTTTTCGACTCTTCGTGAAATTGAATATACTTACGTATGTTTTCGTCTCTTCGAAAGAAAAAAAAAAATTTTTTCGACAAAATTCAACTTCGAATAAATGAATATGTATTCTGTTCCTTAGGTTCAAATACAATAAAAACATTCAACATCTTCAAAAAAAAAACTTTTTGAAATGTCGAGTCTTTTCGACTCTTCGTGAACGGCTCTCTAGTCATTTACTTAGTTGAAAAAAAGTATAAAAGTACGTTAAATTTGTTAAGAGACGATGATATTATCAATAAGAGCCATTTAATTCCTTCAACATCATCTATGCAGCATTATACGTAAAACTATTTTACCTGTTTGTAGTCAAGTAACAAACAAATATGTATTTCCTTTTGTCTTGTATGGGCTATCTGCTATAGGTACACTTTGAAAAAAAAATAAAATAAAGCACATTTCTAAAACTCACTTTATATTAAAAAAAAAAAAAAAATCAAAGTGGAATTTACCTATGATAAAGCTGGGTTTTATCAATGGGTTTTTAAATATTGAGTGGGTACAGTGCCGGATTACCCATTAGGCGGAGTAGGCACCCGCCTTAGGGCCTCACTAATTTAAGGGGCCCCGTGAAAACGGAAATCTCAATTTTTTAGATTCTGAGTGAAGCGAAGGATCTTATGGTTTTACAATGATGTTTATTTTAGATTCTGAGTGAAGCGAAGGATCTTATGGTTTTACAATGATGTTTATTTTTTTTTTATTTTTTTTTTTTTATTTTATTTTTTTTCTGTTAACACTTTTTCGTATAGAAATTCTTGTCCAAAAGTTTCGTCCAGCAACTTTTTAGATTCGAAATTGAACTGAGATGGTACTTTAGAGAGGTCATTTTTCCAAAATCTCCATAGTTTTTCCAGTAATCAAGAATAACGATCGAAAAACTGAGTAAAAATGGTAAAATCGGTAAAAATCCGCCGTAAACGAGATTTTTTCTGTTCAGATTTTAGATATTTAGTCATAAATCGAAAAGTATTGAAGCTAGAAACTTGAAAATTTTATCCAATATCAAATACATACTTTTTTATATTGGACAACATTTTCAGAACAATTATAGCACTTTTGACTTAAATATAGAACTTTTAATTTACCAAATTGTTTGAAAGTTTTTATGTAATATAATTTTAAATATTTGACAAAAAGTTCTGAAAATTTAATATGACCTTACTCATATACCTACCTACTTATCCTAACAAAAATTCAAAAATCGTGACTCAGGATTTTTTTTTATACACACTTTAATAAATTATTGTACGATTTTTTTTCGATATTGTCTGATTTCTTTTAAGTTTATTTCTTATGAGTTATAATTGTTATAACAATTGAAGTTTAAATGAGTTATATCTAATTGAATATTTTATGAGGGTTTAATTACAAAACAACTCACCAAAAATTATACAAATAACCGTAAAATACGTAAACAGTATTTAAATAATAATATATTATATTACACTGAAACTTTTTTTTTTAAATTTAATAATACCTGAATGAAACAGTATCAGCATTACGATCGTATAAATGAATTTATGAAAATAAGGTGGAATCAACCTTTCCAAATGTTATGACAGCATTAAAAATATATAGATGACTAATGGTCACCAATGCTACTGGGGAACGATCTTTTTCAAAGTTGAAGTTGTTAAATAATTGCCATCGACCTTCAATGGCCAAAAACGTTCAAATTCACTTGCCGTTATGACTACAGAAAATTACATTTCACAAAAAACAGAATTCAAAGATATTCTCGAAGAGTTTACTGCGAAAAAATTCAGAAGAGTTAATATTTGAAAAGCAAATATTTTTTTAAGTAAAAATTACAATTTATTTTAAGTTTTTTATAATATAGTTCATTATGAATCATTAAAAAAAAAATAATAAATTGGAATAAAATAGTAATTAATTATTTTTCTTACAAATGAAAAAAAAATTAATAAACATGATTATATTTATTAATACAAGTTGGTTTTTATTAAAATTGTTTATTTTAATTATTGGATAGTAAAGTTAAAGATGCATGTAAAAAATAATTTTTTAGGGCCCAAAATTTTATTTGCCTAGGGGCCTACAAATGTTTAATCCGGCACTGAGTGGGTATAACCCAGAAAAAAAGCCCGGGTTTTTTCGGGTTGGGCTTTTTCGTGCCAACCCTGACACGATGTCACGACGGGGACATCCCGAGTGCGCCCTGAAATGACATGTTTCTTAACGTCCTGAGCACGTCTGCAAAAAGGTATCACCCGAGTGTGCCCCGAAAAATAGTAATGTTTTTTTCGACACTGCCCGAATGCGTCCCAGTACATTTAGAGTTACCCAGGGTGCTCCGTGAGGAGGTGAACTGGCTCAAATCCCCAAAATGTGCTTTTTATTAATCAAATTTATATTAAAAGTCATACCTTTTTTACACAGATATACACCCAAACATTTGCATGTTAGTGTCGTAATAATTTGTAATGTTTATGTTTTTTTATGTAGCGATTAATGTTTAAATTCAACAATTTTTACAAACGCAATCCTTGAATTTTGTTATTCTTTTTAAATTTATTAATTGATGAATGCAATTTTTTAAAAGTTATTTCTTTTTTCTGATTCTTTTAACTTGGGTGCACTCGGACTATGAAAAAGGTAAAAAATAAAAACGGAACGCACTCGGTAAACCCCCGTCACGACCATTATTCGTTTACACGGAAACAACATTCATATTTCATTCGTAATTGTTCAACAGGATTTCGTCGTTTTCAAATAATTCTTCAAAACAAATACTGGCTGTGAGATGATCGAGTTTGAAAAATAAAACAACCGTATCCTAGGCCACAAAAATCTAACGAAATGGACACGAAAACGAAATACAACAACAAATCAATACATTTCAATTCAAAATTTACACGAAATTAATTTACACGAAATTTACACAAAATTTACACGAAATAAAATTACACGAAATATCAAAAACCACAGTCCGAAAACACTTTGAACTCCTCTTAACACTTTAATTTTAAACTTACAAACCTTTTTTTATTATTTATAATCCTCGATGTGGTCGATGTTCAAGAGACAGGAAAAAAAACGTAACGACACCCCGCTGCAGAGCAACATAAACTCGTTCAGTACGATCGTCGGAGCTTCCAGTAGCATATCGCAGATCGGAGAAGAAATAAGAATGGCCAATACGCTGGAAGCGCTGGAAAAACGAGTAAACCTCGGGATTGAAGTGTATGCGAAAATGGGACCATTGAGGAAAAAATTCGCGGAAGACAGCAAGAGCACGTCGAACGTCGTGCGGGCCAGAGACCACGACGAGAAACTCGGATCCGGTTACGAAGAGTTAAAACGCAATTTCGAGACCATCATGAAAAGACTCGAAGCCGTACCGATTTTGCAAGATCAATTACAAGCCGTTTGCAATAAAGTAATTATACGTCGTGATCGTTTACTCGCGTGTACGAACAAACGGGGTGGGGGGGACGTGTGATTTGTATTTTTTTTTATGTTTTATTGTTTTTATGCTTTCAGGTGGCTCAATTGTCCGACGTAATCGAAGCTCGGGCGGCCGACGGGAAAAACGTACAGGAGCGCATCGCCTCCGTGACCGATTACACCGCTCCGAACTCGACAAAGACATTGCATTCGATCCCGTCGAACGTCGCGTGCAAACCGTTCCCAAAACCGGCGGTACAATCGTCACGGAATTTGACGGTATTCGGAAGAGCGTCGGGAACCAATGACGGAACGGCGTCGACGAAGGCGGCGGTGGGGAAAAAACCACTTAAAAATAAATCGTCCGTGGCGACAGGAAAAGTTTCGCGGGTGAATAAGAAGTTGTCTTTGGAGGACGGACAACTGCCGCCGAGAGAGGAAAAAGCGTCCGGTCCAGGAGCAGCCACGGCAGTGTGCGTTGCCGAAACGGAAGAAAAAACGAATGTACAAGATGAACACGTGCGTGTCGATGCCGAAAAACCAAACGGCATTTGTGATTTTCTTCAAAACCACCCAGCTCCAGAATGGATCGAACTGGAGCGAAAGTCTAATTCGACGGATAATCAGTGTGAAAATGTTGGGTCACCTGCTGTGACGGACAAAAAGTGCGCCTGGGAAACCCGTTCGGATCCGGTCGTGGACGAACGTCACGAGACGATTATGGGTCGACCTGACGTGACCGCGCAAAGCACTTCCCCCGGGTTGCAATTGATTTTGGATCGTTTGGATCATTTGAAAAAGTCGCAGGACACGGAAAAGAATGAAATCTTGGCCGCATTGTCGGGATTCGAGAAGAAAATTCAAGAAATCGACGAGAAAATCGACGCGAATAAGCTGGCCCAGGTGACGTGGTCAAAGGGTAGTTTAGATGAAAAAGGCTCAGTCTGTCCCGAGGAACACGTGAAACGTACGCAAAATCAGTCGATTGTTAAAATCGATAATAATCGATGCCATCGAGGACAGCAAGTCTCAGGGGAAGACATCACTAAATGTCTCGAAGACCGGATCGACGCTAGTTACACGCGCTATGATCGACCGCAGCCGGTGATCGTAAACATCACGTTTACGGGCGATAAAAACGATAACGCTCAGAGTACGTGCAAATCGGATCGGTGCGTTTGTGTGTCCGAAACAAAAGAAAAATCGAATGTACCACATGAATACGCACGTGTCGGTGCCGAAAAATCGAACGACAATCACGTCGATCGTTTTAAATCGAAATCGCACACGGAACGGCCGATACAGTTTTCGAATTTCAGTAAAACGGACGAAATCAACGAGGACGGAGTGGAAAAAGTCACGAAAACGAACAGTGATAAAAAAAGTGTCTCGATGTCGACTCGATTAAAATGTACAAATCGTTTTTCAAGCGAGTCAGTAAACAACGAGAACGGTCCGAAAGAAACGCAATGTGAAGAACACATTTGTAGTTTTCTTCATAACCACCCGGTTCCCGAATGGATCAGACCAAAGCAAATGTCTAGTGTAACAGATAATCCGTGTACAAAATCTACGAAAATCGAGAAAGACTGTCGTATCCTACGGAACAGCAAACTGTTTCGTGTCGAGGAAACAGTGAACGGCAGTCGTGAAAAAAATGAAATAGTATACGAGATCACGCAGGAAAGTCAAAGTAACAGAAATTTCAACGGCTCTTTTCCTGATCATATTTCAACAAATAATAAAAAACAACCGCATAGAGTGTATACATAGAGTGCATAGGGTGTCCCACCGGGATTTACACAGAGCGATATCTCCCGTGTTAATAGAGATAATCAACTTTTTTTTTTATAAGACTCACAGAGCTAAAAACATTTATTTCACATTAGTTTGGTAAATATAAATGTTGTATTAAAAAAATTAAAAAATTAACTTTTTATTTTATGATTTTTGTAAAATTCGAAGATAGCCATTTTGTAGGGCTTGTTTTCTGAAACTTTTGACGGTTCAACTTTCAATTTTCATTAACTTTATGATTTTTAATAATATTTTTAGTTTTTAAGAAAATAGTACTATTTACCCACGTTAAAATTTTAAATCGCCTCATCAGCTCGTTCCGATACCCAACTATTATTTTATTGTTACCATAGATAATAAAAGATAGTAATTATTTTATAACCCATAATTATTATCATCCAAACAATTAGACGTACTTCTTACCTACCCGGTGTTTATTAATCCATGAATTACATTCTGATAACATAAATTATCAATAATCAATCGTAAATATAATAGTTATAGTTCAATTATTGATAACAATAATTATTATTGCGATTTCCGTACATTTAATGATTTTAATGCGATTTCTTCCAATAAAATGGACAATTCATTTGACAAAAAATTCAAATATTGCTCACCTGTTGAATGAGAATACTTTATTATCATGTAAATAATATTTAAATGTCTTACTGTTGTATTTGTAAATTATTGTACTTCTTAAAAATCATCGCTTAAAAGCCGAATGGCGTTAATTTATAAAAAAAATATTCATCATATTATGTAGATTATTGTTAACTAATAATTAATTTTATTATAGATTACATTTTTAAGGTTATATTAAGATTCGTTTCACTATTCCATATAATTAGTAATATTTTATACATATTTATTTGTACACAAACTGACAAACATAATTAAATTTACCTATTAAATTGCCATCATAAAAACAAGGACCAATTATTTTCCCATTTAGAATTCCACACCACACGTTTGTGCTCCACCTAATTTGGTGTTTTGGGGAAGGTCCCATGTGCTTTATTTGGGCCACACTTTCTCTTTTTATGTACAAATTACTAAAATGTTCAGTTATTTTTTTTATTTTTTATAAGTACTAATTTTTTAAAAGGCTCCTCCCCTGATCTGCCACTAATGTCAATGATGTTTTGTGCAATAGTCAAAGGGTAAAAATAGAATTACTGTTAATATTAATCAAATTTTTTTTTTTTACAAAATTGACCACATTCACTTAACCAACTAAAAATATAAAAGTATTTACTGACGGATTGCATAATGCAGAGTACTTTTATAAAGCTAAATATATCTTAGTGACTAAGCCAACACAGCCAAAAATTGTAAAAAAAAACTTAATTAAGTTAACTCAAAATTAACATGATGAAAGTGGTAATTAATAAAGATTAATAAAGAGGGCTCGGATTTTATAGCATTTACTTATTATTATAGAACATAGGGAAAATTACAGAGTAAGCTACTACATCATTATAGTTTATACAATAAAGAATTTAAATTATTTAAAATGTATACATTTATACACAAAATAATATACTTACAAGTTACATTATAATAGTAAAATATTATTTACTTATTTATTTTTGCTTAGTTTTCTATATGTTAAGGTTATATTAAGTATAGCACATAATATAATGCTATAAAATCTGGGCCCAGTTAATAAATAACGTAATAATACATTAATACATTGACATAATAAGGTCTAGAACTGTGTCAGAAAAGTTTAATACAAAATTCAGGCAATATAATTTGGTTAATATAATTGGGTTTTTTATTTTATGTACACCTAATTGGTAATACATTGCAAAATATTAATTAGGAAATCATCTAACTACTTAATATTAAATTACTTCATCTGTTCAAAAATAAACCATATTTTAACATGTTTTACATACCAATCACATTTAAAAAGTACATAGAATATTAGATTTATTTTGGTAGGTAATATTTTTTAACAATTTTAATTCAAATTTCAGTATGAAGAATAAAAATAGATACTTGTTTGTATACATTATTCTTTCTTCTTATTTTTGATTTTTGATACATAGGTGCCTATCTAAGATCTGTTGACCATACACCAAACACATACGACATACATTTCTGAAATATTATTAATAGTTCACTAATTATTGTACTTGTACCTTTAAACAAGTTATTGATAATTGTTTTATTTACCTACATTAATTCATGTAATTGAATGAAACTTCCATAATGACTTGTTATATTGCTGTATTTTTGATACTTGATTGACAGTTATTTAGTAGGTCCCTTTGATAATAGTTTACAGTTAGTTTTAGGCAATTTGTCAATTCTCATGTTTTGCATTTTTTCAATAAATGATGAAAAAGACATGCCAATTTGATTATTGGTCTGACGTTAAACAGTAAAACGGTAAAATGATAAACATTTAACATAATATACCAATTTGGAAGAACAATTTTCTTTAAAATGCACATTACACTATTTAAATGTCATTTGGCTCTCCGATTTCACACAAGAGAAAAACGTCGAGTAATACATAAAAAAATTGTGGTCTATTATTTAACTTTTAAGTAATATTATAAATACTAATGAACTTACAAAGTAAAAATCACACAACAATTGTATTTTATTTCGACCATGAGTTTCTTAATTTATTAGTTATTACTTCATTCGTTAAAGGAAATTTGTAAGGTTAAATTTGTAACTTTACAATTATTACGCCCGTGTAATCATAATTATATACAATCATCGAGATAGATAACAATACAATAGTATTGTTATCTATCTCGATGTATACAATAATTACGAAATTTGTGACGATAATGATAAAATATATCAATTAATAATTAATGATAATATGATAATAGCTAAAAATGATAACAAAAATCTAATCATGTAAGTAATTATTAGTAAAATAATTATTATCTTTTATTGCCTATGCTAAAAATAAAAGAATTGTACGGTATCGAAACGAGCTGATGAGGCGATTTAAAATTTTAACGTGGGTAAATAGTACTATTTTCTTGTAAACTAAAAAATTATTAAAAATCATAAAGTTAATGAAAATTGAGAGTTGAACCATCAACAGTTTCAGAAAAACAAGCCCTACAAAATGGCTATCTTCGAATTTTACAAAAATTATAAAATAAAAAGTTAATTTTTAAATTTTTTTATTACAACATTTATATTTACCAAACTAATGTAAAATAAATGTTTTTAGCTCTGTGAGTCTTATAAAAAAAAAAAAAGTTGATTATCTCTTTTAACACGGGAGATATCGCTCTGTGTAAATCCCGGTGGGACACCCTGTATATCAGCTCTCCGTGGCAAAATAATAATCGTTGAATATCGTGCGTGTGTGTGTGATTAATATTGTGCACTTAAGAGGCCATAACTCCGGAACCACTTATCGCACAGCATACAAACTTAGATAGTATAGCCGATTCTTAGACCTGCTGAATATGCATATAAAATTTCATATAAATCGGTCAAACCGTTTCGGAGAAGTATGGTAACTAACATAGTGACACGAGAATTTTATATATAAGATATAAATTGTATTACTATATTATATAATTATTCATACACATTATGAATTGAATTTTAATTGATATTTTTATATTCTTATACTATACATATATACCTATTATACGTTATCGTAATCGGTCGTAATTCGTGTTTTCACGTGTATCTAATTGCGTTTCGAATTGACGCTGTTTCGTAGTTTTTACACACATAATATGACATGTACCTACATTAGGATTTGAACTAGGATTTTGTCAGTTACAAAATCACCGAAATATATTAATATTTTTACTTTTTCAAATTTTGAGTGCCTTTTCATCACTTAAATTGCCTCAAAATCCAATCCCTATTCTTTAGCCTCTGCCGGTTTATGCATTTTGTTTTCGCTAACTTTCCGGTTCGAAATAAGCGGTTTGAGTATCGACTATTAAACACGTTAATTTAATATCCTGTGCCGTACATGAACTTGAAATCAAGCCTCTGCTGTAGTAGGAATTGAGCAGTTAGTAAAAAAAAAAATTGGACACAAAAATTTTTCAAATAGGTATTATATTTGATTACACCCAAATAATATTGACTTGGCTATTTTCGCAACCTTTTTTCTATACACCAAAATGTTTTAGATTATTATTGTCATTATTTATTTCGTACTCCTTTTGATATCATCCGCAGGGTCGTTCAGGCGCGTAGCTTTTCTGGTATTTTTCCAAATGCGATTCTAGAAAGTTTTGACTGAGCCCAGTGCTCGTCTCGGATCGTGTCGAGTTCTCAGCCACGTAGCTCCAAAACGCGTGCGTGGCTTATCGTTTCGGCGTAAAGTCTAATCGCTGCTAAAAACCAAACAACAAAGGCTTTCGTTGGGATTCGATTCGCCGCTACCGAAGGAATCACGAGCCCGACGAATTACCTTTTAGAATTCAAAGGCTTTAGATGTGGCGATCCATCCGTCTCTCTCACGTGGACCGATCCGAGGGGTCCACCTGCGACGAGTCGACTGGCGCAAACACGTCACGTCTAGTGATGGGCACAACCGAGTGAAAACTATTGAAGTACTCGATAGTTTAAACTATCTAATTACTCTGTTGTTTTATAAAACTGTCGAAAAACTGCCGACCACTGTTACCAGCATAAGCCGACTCCGTATCGCTTCAAGTACGGCGTAAACGACTTACACACCCACGACATCAATAGCCAGCTCGGAATCAGCGACGGACACGGCAACGTCAAGGGATAGTACAGCCAGTTGGACACGGACGGTTCGACCCACGTGATCGAATATACCGTGGACATAATCAGATGTATCATAATGGTCTATAATCTATATCATTTTTCATATCTTGATAAAAATCATTTGTTTCACTTCTATTATTAGAGAATCTGTATCATAATAATCTTATTTTATCACCGTATTTCTCCTTCAAAACATTGTAATAAAAATCATACATTAATTTTTTAGAAATGTCTAATATAGTCATCCCAACATAAACTGGCTGAAACAATTTAGTCGAAGTTCTTTTCATATGTATTGCAGCTAAATTTTCTGTGAAAATCGTAGCTCTATCGAAATTTGGTTTCACAACTAATTTTTCCAATTGCGAAGCATTTGTTACCAATCTAATATCAACATGATTTCTTACATTCATCATTGTTCTACCGAAAACACTGTTATTCATCAATTTATAGAAATCTTTTTCAAAATTATTTCTAGCTTTTGTTCTGAGATTTGTGTTTAAATCAATGTAAGGTTTTAACCAAGGAGATTGGTCAAACTCCAAGATTTTATGAATTTTCTCTATTCTCAAACCATTACGAATATATTCTTGTAATGTTATGTAGTGGACGACATACTTTTTTTTATCATATAAATTTAAAATGAGTTTAGGTAGTGGAACACCGTCGAATTGATTTTCTAGAGCCAGGGGGAAATCTGAATGTTTATCATGAAGTTCTTGAGGATAAGTTAAATCAACCTCCAAAATATATCCCTTAGAGGAATTTACTCTAAGATTTAATATATCTGTTATTTTTTCTGGATCAATCCATTTAAATCCTCCAGAAGGTAAGTATTGAGACATTGCCCATCCATAAAGATTGTTTGCGTCTAAATATTCCAAATAAACAGAATCTTTATTTTTATTAAATTTTTCCATCATGTATTTATTGTTTGCTTTGGAATATCTAACACTACATTGAGTCATCCCTCCTCTCAATCCTTTCTCAATGAATAAATGCATATCATAATCTGTTAATAATTCCAATTTTACTCCTGTTTTTCTGAGCATACAATTCCACGCAAAACCTGGAGTTGTGTAACACCACAAAGGATCTAACTTATAAGTTTCTAAAGAGAGATTACGAAAGTTTTCAATGATATCACTTAATAAGAAAACATCTATCTTATTATACAACATGGTAAATTCTCTGCGATTTTGTTTATTAAACGCATTCCAAACTTCTTGAGCGTTTTTATAATCATCGTTTGTTATATGTTTTTTTGTAAGAAAACTATAGAAAAGCTCTTTGGGAGGTAAACATGTTTCACTATACTATTCGATGCAATCCATATACTCATAAGGATAAGATAATTTTTTAGTTATTAAATCTAGATGTTCTCTTGGAAAATGTTTTCCGAGTTCTTTAAACTGGGTTTTCTCTAGATTATTAGCTAATTCATCTAAACTGCAAGATAGAAATTTGAATGCATCTAAAAATCATATCTCGATTTGATTTTTACAGACAATATTTGTTCTACTTTTTTTACAGAATTTATTCAAACATTTATTTTTAATACAAGCAGATGATTGGTAGTCCAAAATATTTGAAAAAGATACATATTAGTAGCAGTGGCGTGTTGAATTAATTTTACTTAAGGAGCAAAGATTCTTACGTACCACCCACCCACCCATTTTATTAAATATCACTACATATCAAATCCGCTCGCTTCGCTCGCATTGTTACTATAAAAAGTAATGAACAACTAATTTAAAATAGTAAAATGTGACATGTTGAACTAATTTACAAAATACCCGTATATATATATATGGTCGAGTCACGATAACTTAACGCATCTAAGGTTAATTTTGTTAAAAAATACAAAAAAAATGCAAAATAAAAAAATAAAAAATATTTTAAAATAAACAGTATTGCCCAAAACATTTTACATTTACGGACCAATGTTTCAAAACATCAGATAAAAGGATCCCAGTCTTAGTTATCAACTAGCATTAATTTTGATACAAGTGTAACGGACCTTGATGCACCAAATTTTTATGACCACTTAAAGAAATCTAATATAATGTTATAATGTTTAATAAATACATTATAAATTTTGTATAAGTAATAAGCAGTTATAATAACTATAAAAATTTCAATAACTGTACAAAATAAATATTTTTTACTGTCTTTTTTATTGATTTGTAAATACTTTAGAATGTAAATTTGAAAACAAAATAGATATATTAAGACATACCTAAGAACAATTATTTTATTTAAATAATAAAGATTTTTGTAATAACGTCGATGTTGATGCATATTTATCTAATGCTTCTTCTAAATCAATTGGAATATCTTTTTCGCATGATAATAAAATTAAGCTTTCCAAGCGAGTTTGATGCATAGTTGACCTTAATCTGGTTTTAATTAATTTTAACTTGGAGAAAGATCGTTCATTTGACACTGAAGTGGATGGAATGGTACACAAATATTTATAAGCTGTATATAAATTAGGAAATGCTGCAATTAAGTTATAAGAATTTAGAAGTTTTAATATTTGTAGTGAATTGAGTTTGTTTTTATTAGTTGTACTATCTTCATTATCAGAATTTTCAGAGGTGCTATTTTCATTACAGGATTGGTTTGATTCAGTATCTGAGTATGTCTTTGATTGATCCAATGTTGTGCCTTTTTGAAGTTCATTATACATGGAGAAAATGAAAAATATTCATTTTTTAACTCATCAAGTTTAAGATTCGGTATCCATTTTATTAGCGAAGTAAATGCAGTATTTGGCAATATGACTTCTCCTTTATTAACATTAGATATCCGATCAAAAGATAAAAGAGATAAATCGTATAATATTTTCCGAGAACCTTCAAATCTACTATTTATTGACGATAAAATTTGATCTAATATGACAAAATACACTTCAGTTCTAAACTTATCTTCTGGTTTTGTTACACATTGATCAGCTGTATTTTCACCCGACATCCTTTTTTTTCGTCGAACTCGTTCTTGAGGAAAACCAATTTCAGTAAGGCTTTTACTTATAGCGAATTGTTTAGCTTCCATCAATAGATCATCTGCACACTTCACTGTTCTAATATTTTTTATTTTTTTTGTAGTTGAATCAACAATGCATAGTGCTTGTATAAAGTCAATAGACGGTGATTGAAGGTATTTTGATAAAGGAGAGGTAAATGCAAAAATATTTTTCATTAATAGAAGATTTGTAACAAATTTAAAAGAAGACATGATTTCTAACAAGTTTTTAGCTGTAGATGAACATTCACGATCCATAGATTTTGACAATATTTCTAAAGTGTTTATTACAGCATCATATTTTTTTTCAATAACTAGAATGGCTTTATCATGGGATGTCCAACGTGTTGAAGAAAAGTTCTTTATTCTAAGAGCTCTATCATTAGGATAACACTTTATTTGTTCTTCTAAAAAAATTGCAGTTCGTTTTCTTGCTCTCATAAAAGAAATGAGTACTTGCATATCTCCAAAAAAATTTCTTACACTAATACATTTGTCACATGTATCAACTACGACTAAATTCAGAACATGTGAAAAACACCAAACATATAAAGCTCGAGGGTTTTTTTCTTGTACATATGAACGAAGACCTGAATACTGCCCTTGCATTGACGCAGCTCCATCATATGTTTGTGCGCATAATTTATTTATCCAGTCTATATCATATTTAACGCAAATATTACAAAGTAAATCAAACATACCTTTGCCAGTTGCATCATTTGTAGATTCTAAAGCCACAAGTATTTCTTTTACTTCGCCAAATTCATCGACAAAACGCAAAACCAGAGAAAACTGTTCTATATTAGAAACATCAGTTGTTGTGTCAATCATGATTGAAAAAATGCCAGCTTTTTTCACTTTTTTTAATATTTGAGAACGAACAATATCACTCATTATTAAAAGCATTGTGTTTTGGCTATTATTAGATAAATAAGTCAATCGATTTTTTTTCTGGGCAGATTCAAGTGTAGCGATATGAGAAGAAAGTAATGCATTATGTTTAGCAAAAAGCTTGATTAATTCGAGAAAGTTTCCTTGATTCTTGGATAACCAAGATTCATTATGACCTCTTAAGGATGAATTTTGTCGAGCGAGATATAATAACACTTCAAATATTATTTTTACAATTTCTCTGTTCTCTGCAACTTTGCTATTAGAATCTTGTAAATATTTTATATCTACTCTTTGATTACTCAAATACATAACTTTTCTAACCTCAGATTGCAAATGGTTTGGAGATGCTTCATGAGTATCAAGTTTATATGATATATGTCTCCAGTCATTAGAACCACATCTAGCAAGTTGGTTAGACTTCCCATCGACTGTGCCAAATAGTTTGCATACAATACAAAAAACTTTATCCTCAGTTTTTGAATAAGATAGCCATTTACGCCTAACAAACTCCCCTGTTGCAATTTTTTTTAAATAATGTTGCTCGTGGAATGATCTCAAATGTTGTCCTTGCTTTCTTGAAGGAAATTTACCATCTTTTAATTCTATTGCTTGTGGTAGACATGGTTCTTGATGTGCAATTTGCGAAAAACGTTCAATTGAAATATTTGAACATACAAGTAAAGCCGGATCATTAGGAAACATTTCATATTGATTTGATATTTTATCCACTACATCTACTGGTAACAGTGTGCGCTCTGCATAGAAAATTAAAAAATACAAATTAATAAATAAATTTAATACACTTAAGTTGTTAAAATAATTATTTTAATAATAAAAATTATTTATTGTATTACAGTAGATAATATATGATTATAAAAATGATCGCAGTCTTAAATTTTTACACTATAATCATAATAAAATAATTTATATATAATAATTTTATAAATCATATAATATATGAATCAATTACTTTTAAATAAATAATATAATTTACCAGATATATCATTATCATCATTAACAGCTTCAATAATTGAACTACTTAAATTTGGAATTATTATATCAGGTCCTTTGTTTCCATTTTTAAAATCAACTGCATTAATATCTTCTAATGCTGATAAATCTTGCTCATCTGTAATCATAAGTAATTTTTTAATACTGAAAATAAAAATTTTAAATCTTGCATAAGACCTATATATTTTGAATATTAGACTATATTTAAATGAATTTAAGATATCATTGAAAAAATTGTACTTTTTAATATAGGAATTTAGTGAATATTTTCCCTTTTTTCATATTTTACTGTTTGTTAGATTATAAATGTAATACTGTTTTAATAATATAATTTAAATTACTTTAAAGTCACATAAAATTATTAAATCAATATTCAATAGGTACAACAAATTATTTTATAACTCATATAATTTATGAGTCAATTACTTTAAAATAATTAATATAATTTACCAGATATATCATTATCATCATTAACAGCTTCAATAATTGAACTACTTAAATTTGGAATTATTGTATCAGGTCCTTTGTTTCCATTTTTAAAATCAACTGCATTAATATCTTCTGATGCTGATAAATCTTGCTCATCTGTAATCATAAGTAATTTTTTAATACTGAAAATAAAAATTTTAAATCTTGCATAAGACCTATATATTTTGAATATTAGACTATATTTAAATGAATTTAAGATATCATTGAAAAAATTGTACTTTTTAATATAGGAATTTAGTGAATATTTTCCCTTTTTTCATATTTTACTGTTTGTTAGATTATAAATGTAATACTGTTTTAATAATATAATTTAAATTACTTTGAAGCAGAGGCGGACTGGGGATAGATCGGCCGAGGGAGCTTTGAAAAAGTAGCAGCCCATATACATATACCTATACAGCCCAATAACAATACAATTTCTATACAATTTTGGTCTATATAATTTTTTAAAACAATGATTCAAGTAATTTAACTTATCTCTGTATATAAACGTATCATCAGTGGCATATTTAAGGGGAGTCCGGGTCTCGACCCCCCCCCCCAGAACAAAAAGGTTAACCTAATATACGTACATTATATAATTATTGAATCATAACTCGTTTATGTTTTTTTATGATAATATAAACATTATAAACTTATACTAAATATTTAGACCCCCCCCCCAGAAAAAAATTGAAAATACGCCACTGCGTATTATTGACAATTGGTAGAAATCGGGGGATATTTTGAGAGCCAAAGCTCTTCAAAATGTTTACTAAGCCCTTGATAAACAGCAGCTATAATATAATATAGGTATATAAATGGTAAAAACTGAATTAGTTTATATTAATCAAATAATTTTTTAAATATTTTAAATTTCTTAAATAATAGTAGGTACATAAATAATAAAATTTACACCGGCCCAAGGAGATAAATCTCCCCAACTCCCCTGGCCAGTCCGCCTCTGCTTTAAAGTCACATACAATTATTAAATCAAAATTCAATAGGTACAATAAATTATTTTATAACTCATATAATATATGAGTCAATTACTTTTAAATAATTAATATATTTTCCAGATATAGCATGACCACCATTAATATCTTCAATAATTGAACTATTTAAATTTGGAATAATGATATCGGGTCCTTTGTTTCCATTTTCAATATCAACGACACGAATATCTCCCAAATCATGAATAATTTTTTAATATTGAAAATGAAATTTTTAAATCTTTTATAATAAAAATTTCTCTCCATAAATCACTTAAATTCAATGTGTGCCATACTGTCATAGTACTAATCAGTATTTAATATGTATAACTTAAAAATATTAATGATTAGAAATTTAGAAATTGGCATTTTCCAGATTGAATAGTAGTTTCTTATATACCTAATACTTAATAGGTACTAGGTACCATAATAGTATAGAACATAATATTATACCATTTATAGTTATTGAAAATAAATTGTAAATACTAAACGTATAATACTTATATCTAGATAAAATAAGAAGGCACCTAGTTTAAAATTTTAAATTCTACAAATAAATAAAAATCATAAAATTAGTGTATACTTACCAGTTTTTTTAATTTTTTTTGCATTAGACTCAGCAGACTCAGTAGAAGTAGAACTAGAAGGCGTCAAAAATCTTTTAAAATATGTAGATAAATATTTTGAAGATGAATTTTTTTTTTTTGTCATTCTGCATGCATTTAAATGTCTTGCCCAATTCGTTGAATTTAAATTATTTTTTTTTTCCACATAAACATACATCGACGGTAGACATGATTAATAAATAAATTTAATTTTAAAACTGTTTAAAATTTTAAAACAGATTGATCACAACACAACAATAGTCAGTAGTCACAATTTTAACACTACTAAACTGATTATAATTATAAAATACAAGAAAAATCGTAGTCTGTAGTCGTAACTCGTAGGTACTGGGCACTAGCTAGACAAAGACAATTGTGACGTTTTTGTAGCAGATAGCAGTACGGACTACGGGCTGAGTATTAACTAAACTATCTGGATTTACCAATACGATAACGTCGATAACACACTGTTTACTATTAATAGATCACCAATAACAAAAACAGTTTGCTGTAATGTTCACTGTATTTTTAAAATCCGACCGGCGACCAGCTTATCTATGTTTTTCTAATAAATAATAATGCATTGTAACCGACCGAATACGGATGACGACCGTCTGCATCGATAGGCTGATGTTTTTGCTGTACTAATTTACTATTTTTGTTTTGAACTATAACAGCCAATAGTTTTTATGCTGCTGAGTGTAGATTACATAAATAAGACACATAATATTTGTATAGGTACGTACTACGTAGTATATTCACCTACTTCCTAGTCACCTGTGGGCTGTGGCCAAATATTTTGTATTAGTGGACCCACCACCGGCACCACCCACCCACCAAAAATGTTGAAGGAGCAATTGCTCCAAAATAATGCCTTCGCCACGCCACTGATTAGTAGTATATAAATGGGGCTTCTGAATCCATTTTTTAGGTTTTTTTTTTAACCGTGAATTCCGTGGATAAAATTTTAAAAATTGGCTTCTTTTTAAAAGTTGATTTGGCTTCTTTTAAAAAAAATTGTTTAACCGTGAATTTGCTGGATAAAGTTATGATATTTGGCTTCTTTTTAAAAGTCGATTTGGCTTCTTTTTAAAAGTCGATTTGGCTTCTTTTTAAAAAGTATATTCTTAGTGAAAATCTTACAAAAAATCTACAAATTAAAAAAACTTTTTGCAAAACATTTGATATTTACGTGTTGACATTTGCAAACATAAAAATAATTTTCACAAAAAAAATTTTGTTTCTTTTAAATTTTTAAATTTTTAGTTAAATTTTATGTTTAATTTTAAGTTATATTTATGTCTTCTTTTTAAAATTCGATTTGGCTTCTTTTTAAAAAAAAAAAATGTTTAACCGTGAATTTGCTGGATAAAGTTATAATATTTGGATTCTTTTTAAAAGTCAATTTGGCTTCTTTTTAAAAAGTATATTCTTAGTGAAAATCCTACAAAAAATCTACAAATTAAAAAAACTTTTTGCAAAACATTCGATATTTACATGTTGACATTTGCAAACAAAAAAAATTTCACAAAAAAAATTGGTTTCTTTTAAATTTTTTAATTTTTAGTTTAATTTTATGTTAGATTTTATGTTTAATTTTATGTTAGATTTATGTCTTCTTTTTAAAATTCGATTTGGCTTTTTTTTTTTAAAAAAATTGTTTAACCGTGAATTTGCTGAATAAAGTTATAATATTTGGCTTCTTTTTAAAAAATATATTCTTAGTGAAAAACCTACAAAAAATCTACAAATTAAAAAAAACTTTTTGCAAAACATTTGGTATTTACATGTTGGCATTTACAAACATAAAAATAATTTTCACAAAAAAAATTTGGTTTCTTTTAATTTTATGTATTTTAGAATTTGTTACATTGTAACACTGATTTGTTTTAATTTATTTACATTATAATTTTACAAAAGTATTAGTTTATTGTATACTATTGGATCGATCGGTCGTTTTTTACGAGTTAAATATTTTTTTTTCTTCATGAATCAAAATATATTGTATTATTTATAATGTGTCAAGTTAGTTATGAAAATGATTATTTCAAATTATTGGAACAAATCAAAACTTCTCCAAAACCACAATTTCTGGAATATGAAACATTTTCAAAAAGATTTCGATCACTAGATGATTTTCCAGTTCCGATTTTAGACAGAATACAATTAGCAGATGCAGGATTCTTTTTTAAAACAACAAATTGTGTACAGTGTTGGACTTGTGGAATAATTCTGGGAAGTTGGGTAAGAGGTGATTGTCCATATAGAGAACATGCTAAACATTCAAGAAAATGTTCCTTTATATTATTAAGTAAAGGTAGTAAATTTGTTAATGATGTTAATAATAATTTTAAGTATAAGGATTTAAATTCATGTTATGCATAATGATATAATTGACCGATAAAATGGTGTAACAAAATGAGTATAAATAAAATAATGTTTTATTCTTTCACTAGTTATATTTCATTATATAAAGGTAGAAATTGTTTATATCATACTTTATCAATCTGAATAGTTAGTAATTAATTGGTTTAAATCCATTTCAATAATAAACTGCTTAAATGCTTATAATATAATTATAAATTATCGTGAACATGTGTCTCGTTGATTAAGGCGTGTAATTTCTAATATAATTTAATAGGTATAAATGGTATAATAATTTAGAGTAAGAATATATAATAAATAAATTTGCAGGTACATCAATAGGTAA
Source organism: Therioaphis trifolii (assembly GCA_027580255.1). Classification (NCBI taxonomy): domain Eukaryota; kingdom Metazoa; phylum Arthropoda; class Insecta; order Hemiptera; family Aphididae; genus Therioaphis; species Therioaphis trifolii. Next base: position 6,181,714 of record CM050404.1, read on the forward strand.
GTAACTCACATCATATCTAAACTAGTTTACTATACGTCTTAATCAATGAGACAAATGTTCATTTTATTTTTTACATTCAATTATATATACATAATTGTTATTTTTGTTAAAAGTAGCTAAATTTTATAATTTCCATGGTTAAAAAATTCGAAAAAATAAATTTAAATTTTTTTATTATTAGTAATAATCGAACTCCTACATTTTTAAATTAAAAATGGGAATAATTATTTTCATATAACTATCCTGTATTTTATTGAATTTATCAAATGATAATGAAAATGTTTTTAGATTAAGATTTGTTTTCCAATTAATCATAAATTAAATTGTATAAATTCATACCAAAATTATAATACTAAACATTGCAGCTATTAAATATGTTCTTCACGAAGCTTAAATTAAGAAAATTATAAATCTTAATTTCAAATTAATAATAAAGTTAGGATTTAAAAAATAAATATGTATTCAGTAAAATTTTAAGTCATTAGAGTCTACAGAACATTTCATAGTTTTAAAATTCATAGATTTTTTCTCTAAAGAAAACACCGATATGTTATTCCACGACATGATAGCCACCAATTGCTTGGATTCGAATCGTTAGAATGCGTTACAAACCGTAATAGTAGCACACGTTTTCGGTGCAACTCGTTTGCGCACAATCCAAATTTTTTACCTAAATATCGATGACTCGTTTGCGCAAACCGAATACCGTCGTTAATCTGAAACGGACGACTCGTTTGCGCAGAACATAAATGTTACTGCGTAATATAATATTATATTATATTTTATATTTTTAAATTTGGACTTACCTAAAGTATTATCGATACAAATTATCAGTACAAATTACCAGCATATCAATACGATGTGTATTAAATATAATATACTTTTAAACAGTCGTTCGCCAGAAACCAGTACTATAACTATTATACTGACTATGGATATCGAAGTTTCTGATGTTTTTGAAACGCGTCGAGGTAAAAAGTGCATAAATATAGATAATTATAAATTTAGAGAATTTCGAACGTTGAAATCAGGTGATATACATTTTAGGTGTACAAATAAAAAATGTTCCGTGAGTGTTGTAGTTAGGTTGGTTAATAATATAAAATATACAATTTTAAAAATGACAAACACGCATACCCATGAAGAGTACGACAACCGAACAATTCATCGAGAAGTAGCAAGAAGCAATTTAAAACGTAAAGCAGAAGAGGATTTACACATTAAACCAAATAAACTAATACGCCGGGAACTGCAAAAAAATGATAACTCTGAACATCTTCAATATAGCGATATGAAATTAATTCGAAGATCCATATATGAAAAACGAAAGAAATCCTTTCCAAATATACCAAAATCTTTAGAAGATGCTAAAAAACAATTAATTGATCTTCAACATAATCTTACTAACAAAGGTAATGCATTTTGTTTTGTTAGTGATGATGAAAATATATTTATATTTACATGTAAAAATAATTTGGAATTGCTACAAAGTACAGAACACGTTTTTGGGGACGGGACATTTACATTCGCTCCGAAATATTTTGTTCAACTTTATACTATTCACGTATATATAAACAATTTTTATGTTCCTGTGGCGTTTTGTTTTTTGAGTAACAAACATACTGATACTTACGTCAATATGTGGAATACGTTACAAAATATATGTATTCAAATTACTGGTAAAAAAATAAATTTAAGCAATTTTCATGTAGACTTTGAAAAAGCTGCGCATAATGCAGTATTGCAAATTTTTCCTAACTGCAAAATTGCATGTTGTAACTTTCATTTAGGACAAAATTGGTTTAGACATATTCAACAACACAAAATATTATCGAGCGAGTACTTAAACAATGACTCTGAAATTGGCAAATGGATGAAATATTTTTTTGGATTAAGTTATTTACCTCCTGAAGAAGTTTCTGATGGATTTTGTGATCTTATGTCGTTAGCGCCAAGTACTACTTCTATATTTTCCGATTATATTTTAGAAAATTACATAACATCGGACAGTAATTTTCCCCCTAAATTATGGGCTTGTGAACCTATTAATAATCCTAAGACTACTAATGGTGCAGAAAATTATCACAAACATTATAACAGTCAGTTTTACACTGCTCATCCACACATACATCAAGTAATTGACGTAATTATTGATATTCAGAGTGAAACTGATTTAAAAATTAATTCGATAAACAATAATATCATTAACTACAAGAAAAAAGAGACAATCAATAAGGAAATACAATTGGAAAATATTTGGAATGAATATAAAAATAAAATAATTGATCGCTTAACATATATAAAGAAAATCGGACTTGTATGCCACCATACAAAATTAGTATAATTTTATAACTATAATATCCTATTATTTTTTATTATGATTTTATAACCAATATACTACTATAATATTACTTCTTATTAATAGTATAATTATATTTTTATTCAAAACAAAAACACACACATCATGCACATTTTTAATCACGCCTGTACAAAACAGATAGTCCTAAGCCTATATTAAAGTGAGAAGGAAAATGTGCTGTTGTACTCAAACGAATCGTAAAAAAATATGTGTGCGCAAACGAGTTGTACCTTTATCATTTAAACCTAAAATATGTGTGCGCAAACGAGTTGTGATTTTGTGCGCAAACGAGTCGTAAAAAAGGCAAATGTGCGCAAACGAGTCGTACCCCACGTTTTAACGTGGAACTCAAAGAGTCACTGGAACTTTACCATCTGCGTACTAGGTCGGTGTACAAACTAACAATTATTACTTCTATCGAACGTGTTCACGTATAGTAAATTTTACGAAAATATCGGTGTTTTTATTTTAAGAAAATATAAAAAACTATAGAACTTCATTTTTAGTAAGAATCCACGATTTTTATAAATTTAGTATTCATTATATTGTAACTCTGATTAGTTTTAGTTTTTCGTATTATTATTAATTTTTTTACAAGAGTGTTATTTTATTGGAAACTATTAGATTGATCAGTCATTCTTATAAATATAAGTACTTTTTTTTCATAAAATCAAAATATATTGTATTATTTATAATGAATCAATTACATTATGAAAATAGTTATTTCGAATTATTAGAGCAGGTTAAGAACTCCCTAAAACCACAATTTTCAGAATATGGAACATTTTCAAACCGATTACATTCACTACACGAAGATATATTTTTTTAAATTATATTTTAATTATATATTTTCATCGATTTTCAATTTTCAATTTTTTCATACAGTTTATGATAATATTGATAGTTATATCATTAGATAGTCATTTTGTAGTAATCAGTATTTTTTCTTTTTTAATTAAAAAAATAATATGATACATATTTTATTTTTAATATAATCAGATATATTTTAAAAATTATATTCATTTTTATATTTTCAATGATTTTCAATTTTCAATTTTCTCATAAATTTTTATTAATTGTCATTTTATGTTGTGGATCAGCCATGAACCGATCCAGAATGTTCTCCACAACTGAATTTAGCTTATGGTTGATACCCTTATCCTTATTTTTCTGTTTAGACGTTGTTATTTTTATTGAACATTCAGCATGTTTCCACCTAAAATTGAAAAAATGTTAATACTCAATTATTTAAGATCTCATGTTTAATATTACCTTTCCTGTGGTGAAACGTTGGCTATTTCTTCTGTTTTATAATGCTGGATGACCCAATAGTCATCCCCAATTATAGTAGGACATTTTAACGTACACGTTTTCTCTCCTTGTTTAATTGAAATAGTATCATTTGTATGAGAGTTTGATTTACTGCATTTCCCCGAACTTATAAGTGAATTCAATTTTGTTTTATAGGATACAATCTGATTAATAAAACAAAATGTAAATTAAAGGTTAAACAATTAATTTATGTTACGAAATTCAGAAAAATTACTTTTTCAGTTTTCATTTTTTTTAAATGTTTTAATCCTGTATTGTTCGTTTTCCTCTTAATATTGATTTTTGTAGTTTTTTGTTTTTTTAATGGATTATCTAAGACCTTTCCTGTATTTCCATTCGATTTCACACTTAAATCGGACTATATTAAATACATATAATAACATATTAGAGTACAAAGAAAACATTTTTAATATAAGGTTTTTTGTTTAAATAAATTCGTTAGATTTTTTATATTTGTATTAAAAGTTTGAAGTTAAATGAGAATTTACGTTTTTTGGTTTATGTAAATGTACATTTACGTTAATTTAGGTCTAGGTGAATTTGAAATATTTAATCCACTTGCATATTATAATAATTATCAAAGATATTGTATGTAATATTTTAACTACTACTATATTGCAGTTATTTAAGTTGATTAATTTTATCTAGTTTCCCTTCTAATATTTTTTATGTAGTTTAAGTATACGCATTTCTGACTTAAAAATAGTAATTTTGAAATAAGAAAATATAGAATATAATTATTAAAATATTTTTTTCCTGTAATATAAATACATTATTTTTAAAACATGTGACAAATCCAAACTTTAAATAATAAAACAAAAAATATATCTTCAACATAATATTTTAGCTGATATTAATTATAATTTTACTTACATCACTAACGTTCTCTGATGAGTTCTCGGTCAGAGCAGAATATTCAAATTGCGACATTGTAGGTATATTGACAATAATTGAAAAAATATAATATTCACTTTAAACGTTCCACTGTTCACTGGTGATATCATACAAAATGTTTACGTTATTTATAATAGGAACTACTACCACTACTTACATACGAACCTTGAATGGTGAACTCTTTTGTAAAAACTAGTTTTGACAAATACTCAAGTGTACAGTGTATACAATTGTTAATATTATGCATAACGTACACGATTATTGGAGTCATTAAAAACCATTTTACGTAAGTATTTATGTTTCACACAAGCGAATATATTACATTATATGACGAACTCATAATACTACCAAAATTTTCCTGTTACAAACCAGTCTTACGACACCGTTGACTAGGGTTGTGTTTAGAATGGAAGTTAACACAGTTTAGTTAGTAAATATAGTATTTATTATATTATTATAAAACTTAGAAAAACACTGTGTAACTTGTAAAAAGACTGCAATAAAACTAACACGAGTACTGTCAAAAAGTCGTCGTTCAGTTATTGAGTGTCGGAGCTCTTGTAATGGAGCTCTTTCATTATTAACAATCAATTGTCAACAACTTATCTCCAGAACTCATGCTTTACATATATTTCAAAATAAGTTACACTGACGGTACAAATAAAATTCTTATTCTATGTTAGTGTTAATTATTATATTAGTAATATTTGTATTATATTATAAAATATTCATTTAAACCTACAATCCTATAGTAAACCATCCAAATAGTCGGTAATTATCATAGGATTATTTTTTAATATAATCCGTAAATTACTGCAAGCGAAATTTATGTTAGGTGGATTCTCAGGTGGTTTAGCTAGGAACTTGGTCAAATGAACATATAATGCCTCCATTTGATCTTCCTTATAGTAATGACCCATCTGACCATTTGTGGTCTCCAAGTGAATTTGTAGACATACCGGGGTTGAATATGAAGCGGGGTCACTACTAACAATGTGTAATTCCCGTTCTAATACGTTTATTAACAAATTGAAAAATCTAACTGCCATCTGAAATATTAAAGAGTTGTCATTTCTACCCTTGGATTATGTCTACGGACTTGATACCGTGCTCTATAAGTTCTTAAGACTTTACACCTTAATACTATGTCTATTATTATTCCTATTATATAAAATAAATTTGTATGCATACCACTAATATCTTTTAGATTAGTTCGTTCTCAGTCTTCTTGTATTATGGCTTCTAATTCTTCTATGGAAAAATCGTTTATTTCATTTAATTTAATTATCGGATTTAGAGGAGTAATTAATTTCTTACTGGTGAGACGGAACACTGTCACTACTGGGTAACTGCACGGGTGGAATGAAATCAACGTACTGAACTGGCTTCAAATGTCTACTAGAACATTATTATTATTATATTGAAATTTTTCTCACCAATAATAAATGTAAGTCTTTATATAAATACATTACATCGTACACATATTTTTATAAGACAGTTGTTTTATGTTATTTTACTGTACATTTTTTTTTTAAATTTTTTAAAGTATTATCTAGGTTTACTGTTCATTTTTCTAATCATCGTTTAATTTTTTTTCTGTTTAATCAATTAGATCGACCGGGTATTATTTGTATAAATGGTATAATAATTTAGAGTAGGTATACATAATAAATAAATTTGCAGGTACATCAATAGTTAAGAAACTCACATCATATCTAAACTAGTTTACTATACGTCTTAATCAATGAGACAAATGTTCATTTTATTTTTTACATTAAATTATATATACATAATTGTTATTTTTGTTAAAAGTAGCTAAATTTTATAATTTCCATGGTTAAAAAATTCGAAAAAATAAATTTAAATTTTTTTATTATTAGTAATAAGCGAACTCCCACATTTTTAAATTAAAAATGGGAATAATTATTTTCATATAACTATCCTGTATTTTATTGAATTTATCAAATGATAATGAAAATGTTTTTAGATTAAGATTTGTTTTCCAATTAATCATGAATTAAATTGTATAAATTCATACCAAAATTATAGTACTAAACATTGCAACTATTAAATATGTTCTTCACGAAGTTTAAATTAAGAAAATTATAAATCTTAATTTCAAATTAATTATAAAGTTAGGATTTAAAAAATAAATATGTATTCAGTAAAATTTTAAGTCATTAGAGTCTACAGAACATTTCATAGTTTTAAAATTCATAGATTTTTTTCTCTAAAGAAAACACCGATATGTTATTCCACGACATGATAGCCACCAATTGCTTGGATTCGAATCGCTAGAATGCGTTACAAACCATAATAGTAGCACACGTTTTAACGTGAGACTCAAAGAGTCACTGGAACTTTGCCATCTGCGTACTAGGTCGGTGTACAAACTAACAATTATTACTTCTATCGAACGTGTTCACGTATAGTAAATTTTACGAAAATATCGGTGTTTTTATTTTAAGAAAATATAAAAAACTATAGAACTTCATTTTTAGTAAGAATTCACGATTTTTATAAATTTAGTATTCATTATATTGTAACACTGATTAGTTTTAGTTTTTCATATTATTATTAATTTTTTTACAAGAGTGTTAGTTTATTGGAAACTATTAGATTGATATATAGTCATTCTTATAAATATAAGTACTTTTTTTTCATAAAATCAAAATATATTGTATTATTTATAATGAATCAATTACATTATGAAAATAGTTATTTCGAATTATTAGAGCTGGTTAAGAACTCCCCAAATTTTTCTCACTAATAATAAATGTAAGTCTTTATATAAATACATTACATCGTACACATATTTTTATAAGACAGTTGTTTTATGTTATTTTACAGTACATTTTTTTTTTAATTTTTTTAATTTTTTTAAAGTATTATCTAGGTTTACTGTTCATTTTTCTAATCATCGTTTCATTTTTTTTTCTGTTTAATCAATTAGATCGACCGAGTAATTATTTATTCAACATTATTTATTATAAAACGGTTTCATAGTTGGGAAATACTCTACGTTTTCTCAATTGTTGCTGTTAGAAAATATTGAAATTTATCTCACTAATAATAAATGTAAGTCTTTATATAAATACATTACATCGTACACATATTTTTATAAGACAGTTGTTTTATGTTATTTTACTGTACATTTTTTAGATTCTGAACGGAGTGAAGAATGTATTGATTTTACAATGATGTGTGTTTTTTTTTTTTTTTTATTTTTTTTTTTATTTTTTTTTTTTTGTGTCTGTCGACACGATTTGGGGCAGTAAAAATGCTTCGATTGCCTTATATAGCAACTTTTCTGAAAGGAAAGTGAATCTAGTTGGTACTTTGGGGGGTCTAAAGTTAAAAATTTTCAATATTTTTTTAACGCGCCGGGAAAAACCCTTAAAAAATGAGGGAAAAACGGTATATTTTACGCAAAACCAGTTTTCGACAAAATCAAATTTTTTATTTTGCTATAACTCAAAAACTAATCGATGTAAATACTTGAAATTTTCACCAAATGTTTAGATTAGCGTTCTCTATACACCGTTAAATTTTCAAAGTATTTTGACTTTTATTGAGCTAATTATAGACAATTGAAATTTTCAATTTTTTTAAGTATTTTTTTTTAAAATAACGATAAAATTTTTTTTTTTTGCCAGAAAATCTTGAAAATTTAATACAAGGTTTCTTATAAGTTGTTCCATAACTGATAAAAAAAAATCCAAAATCGTAAGTCACAATTTTTTTTTATAAGTGCTCAAAGTTCCAATTTATACGAAATATGTAAAAATTGCGAAAATTTGCAAATAATTTTGTTGTTGAAAAATCGTAAAATTTTTTTCTTTTATAACTAATATTTTGTATTTACACTTCACACGAAAATGAATTTACAGAACAAATGTGAAATAAATGCGATGAAAAATAAATATTTTTCTGCATGTTGTCACAGTAGCTTTTATATTACCTTAATAGGATATCCATTAAAATTTCAGACAGGGTTAAAAATGTCTCCTTCCATATCTTTATCATTTTCTATTTAGAATAAAATACTCGGCTAAAGCTCAAGTATGTTGAAATTAATAGAAAGAAAAAAGTATGTTAAAACATGAACACACACACACACACACACACACACACACACACACACACACACACACACACACACACACACACACACACACACACACACACACACACACACACACACACACACACACACACACACACACACACACACACACACACACACACAAACACACACACACACAATATACGTTATATATTTCTTTATTTCTTAACTACTATTCATTATATATTTATTGACTTTTATGTAAGAAATGAATACATATTTTTCAAACTTTTGACTATACCAAACAAACTAAATATTTCTTTTATTAAATTCAAATGATCAAATGTGTTAATTGTTAAATAAAAATAAAAATATATTATACTTGTTATTTAAAAATGCCTCCCTAAAACACGCTCCTAACGACTAATAACGAACGCACTTATTATTACACCAACATTATAGATCATTTATTTATTTTATGACTTGGTAATACGTTTTCTTTAAAGTGACCAATATCGTTTCTGATGAATTGTAATTATAGACTTCATAAATTCTACCAGAATTACTTTTGGCTGCTCCTTGACCAAGCTCTTTACTATTTTTCTGAACAACTCGAGTAAAGTACACTATAAAGAAAATAAAAGACGTTGATAATATTTTCAGTGGTCATAAATTTAATTTTGTTTTAATTAATTGAAATTGAGTTAAAATAAAACAGTTTGAATTCCATAAACATAAATATAGAACAACGTTCAAATCTTTATACTCCATTTTAAATAATTAACCAAACAAACAATTTCAATGCACAAATACCGTATCAATTTCAACGTTGTTTTATTTATTTATTTTATTGAGTTTCTACGTAAGTATAACCAACCGTAGGGTTAATCGTGTTAACAACATAACTAAATAAAATATTTCACAAGAAAGGAAGAAAGAGAAAAAAAAAATCGAGTAAATGCGGTAAAATGTGTCTTATTTAAATCGTTGTTAGTCAATGATCAATTAATCGATTAATTTTGATTCCGATGAGCGTTGATGCTAGAAACTCAATGGGGATGAAATCACATGGACAACAGATAAACGTGAGCTCACGGTCCGGGTTAATATATGGATTTAGTATCACCCGACCGCGTTTTGGCCGCTTCAAATTATCAACTGCGTATCTGTTGCTCCGGGTACACGGTGACGGCCAGGCCCTATTTTTCATAAAAATTCGTACTACACATTTTTTAATGTACCATGATATGATACAGGACCGTGGGGGGCAAAGCCCCCCACACCCCCCTTTACCACACTTCCATGATTATACTATTAAATACAATGACGTCAACTTTTTTTTTTTTAGATTCTGAGTGAAGCGAAGGATCTTATGGTTTTACAATAATGTTTATTTATTTTTTTTTTTTTTTTCTGTAAACACTTTTTCGTATAGAAATTCTTGTCCAAAAGTTTCGTCCAGCAACTTTTTAGATTTGAAATTGAACTGAGATGGTACTTTAAAGAGGTCATTTTTCCAAAATCTCCATAGTTTTTCCAGTAATCAAGAATAACGATCGAAAAACTGAGTAAAAACGGTAAAATCGGTAAAAATCCGCCGTAAACGAGATTTTCACTGTTCAGATTTTAGGTATTTAGTCATAAATCGAAAAGTATTGAAGCTAGAAACTTGAAAATTTTATCCAATATCAAATACATAATTTTTTATATCGGACAACATTTTCAGAACAATTATAGCACTTTTGACTTAAATATAGAACTTTTAATTTACCAAATTGTTTGAAAGTTTTTATGTCATATACCTAATTATCCTAACAAAAGTTCAAAAATCGTTAGTCAGGATTTTTTTTTTTACACACTTTAATAAATTATTATAACTCACCAAAAATTATACAAATAACCGTAAAATACGTAAACAGTATTTAAATAATAATATATTATATTACACTGAAGCTTTGCTCAGAATCGTTTTATACTAAAGAAATGAGTCATCATTTCTTTAAAACTTAATACATTCATCACCAATATCTTGTCCGAGGACCGAAGGGACGAAGGACGAAATTGTACCACCATCATCTCACTTACCAGCTTTTTTAGTAATAATCCTTTTTTATTAATCAAATTTTACATTATTATTAAACAACTAACAAATTATTTATTTTAATGTGGAAAATATAGTTTAGAATTGTATGCATATATCCTTAAGAGCTAAGTCCTCATCAGCTGTCTTGCTTAATTTGGCTTCCTCAAAAACACCTTCATACCACTCTTGCTGTTTTGCAAGTGGATGAACTTTATTATGTCTTTTTTTGTCAGACAGCCATTTTATGACAGCTGGGTGAGGATCAAACTTTGAAACATTTCACATATTTAATTTTATATAAAGATAATTTTTTATAGTTTCGGGTAATAAGGATGACCGTCCACAAGTTTTCAAGACATTGTAATATGATATTAATCTCTCAACATCAGCTGAATGTGGTTTAGCAGCCAGGATACGTGCCCAAAAATTACACAAAAATACAGTTTAATAAAGGGCATAACTTTTAAAACAATTTAAGTGAAACAAAACATACCACAGAAATAACTAAAGGTTTCCATCCTTCATAATTATTTAAGAGCGTTTTTAATACTTCTTTAGAAATCCTTTTATTTCTTAACTGTGGGATACAACATGCTTCTTTATATGACGTAACAAAATCGAGAAGTTCAAAATGTGGACAAATTTTATCGTGGCATATTTTTAATTCTTCGTCGGTAATTGATTCGCTTAAACAGGCTAACGGTTTCAAATCATTCCATTCAGATACATCTATCTAAATAATAATAATTAAATATTATTATATTTTTTTTAAATATGAATAATGTATTCTGTACTACCTATAACTATCTAGCAAGTAGTCTTATTTATTAGTATTTAGTAGGTACACACTTCTCAAATCCGTAGTGCACACTTTCAATTTCGGGTTACACACTTTGTGTCGGGGTTCACTAAAAAATAGGGCCTGGTGACGGCGTTGTCATGCGATTTCGACGTAAATCGTCAACGGTGAATCAATCAGAGAGACGTTCATTGTTGATTCGCGTGCCTACGAGTAAAGTGGTCTTCGTGTATTTTTTGTTTTTGGTGTTTTTTTTCTTTTTTCGTTGTCTATCCCGATATGTTTGGACGATTCACGACGAAAACGACGACGACGGCGGCGGCGTCCGAAGACGGTGTGCTGCAGGCGACGAACGTCACCGTCGCGGGATGCGACGGCGAGACGTTCGCCGGGTTCGCAGCGAATCACGCGGGGGCCGAAGCATCGTCTGCACCGTGGAATGGTGTCAGCAGGTGTCGGTGACGCATTACAGCTGGGTGGCGGCGGCAAAGGAGGAGGAGGCGGCGGCGCGTCTGTCGTCGGCCGGCGGGGGGGGGCACGCCCGCGAGTTCCCACGTGGCGTTCAGGCAGCGTCCGTGGCCGTACGAGCCGTTCCCGTCGGAAGGAGGTTGGCGCCGGCGACGGGCGCGTGCCGGCGGTGTGAGGTGCGACGGCCTGGGTTGGCCACCCGTGGCCACGTCGTCATGTGAGGGCCACGCGGTCTGGTCGCCGGCCGTCGCTCACGAGACGTCCGAAACACGCGTTAAGCGTCCCGCGTCGGCCACGGACACGACGCCCCCGGCCAAGAGACGGCAGACCGAGACGGTGTGCAGCGCGGCTGCTACGGCGGGAACCGCGGCTCGCCGTCCGTGGCCGTACGAGCCGTTCCCGTCGGAAGGAGGTTGGCGCCGGCGACGGGCGCGTGCCGGCGGCGTGAGGTGCGACGGCCTGGGTTGGCCACCCGCGGCCACGTCGTCATGTGCGGGCCACGCGGTCTGGCTGCCGTCCGTCGCTCACGAGACGTCCGAAACACGCGTTAAGCGTCCCGCGTCGGCCACGACGCCCCCGGCCAAGAGACGGCAGGCCGAGACGGTGGGCAGCGGGGCCGCTACGGCGGGAACCGCGGCTCGCCGTCAGTGGTCGGAGGCACCGGGATCGTTTTCCGCGGGCTCTGTTGCCAGGCCGTCGGCAGTGGTCACGCACGGCGCGATCAAGCGTCCCGCCGCGGAGACCGTGACCCACCGGCGGAAAAAGATGAAGACGGCCGCCGTTGACGAATGCCGGGACCCCAGCCGCTCGCCGCGCCCGACAGCGTGGTACGAGCAGGGCCGTATTGCGGTTTGATGGCGCCCCTGGCGAATCACTGCATTTGCGCCCCCCCCCACCCCAAATAAAAAATTTGCGGTAGTTTAAAATAATCATTTGAAATATATAAAACATGTAAAAATATATATAATATATCAAGTAATAACTAATAATCTATAATAATTTATAATAATGTATTTATTTTACTTAAAAAACGTAGTTCACCGTTTAATAGAAGTTCAAATAACATTTTGTCCAATATCTGAATAACAGGAAACATACATTTTGGGTACGTAAAGACCGTACAATAATACGCAGTTAATAGTTTTGCTATAAATACATACATACCCAATCTATTTTATGAGAATATGATTCGCATATCGATATATAATCATACGTATAAAATATAATTCTCTGTCTAGCCTAAGAACGCATCGGGCGGCGGACGAAAACCGGTCGAAACACGCGCCTTAACATAAACATTTTTCATATAATAAAAATAGATCGAGGCTCTCCTATAGTAAGTCATTAAAATAAATAAATATTTTTCAAATATTACATGAAAAATATTACATAAGTAGTATTGAAATTTGCGCCCCTCTTAGAACTCTTAGAATCGCGCCCCTGGCCCATGCCCTCTTGCCCTGCTCTGAATACGGCCCTGGGTACGAGCAGGTCAGTGTGTTAATTAGTTAAGTTAGTACCAGTGGCGGACTATGCCGACGGCATATTATATACCTGGACTTTACTTGAGGGTCGACGGCGAGTCCAAATAATTCAGTTCATACAAATAATAAAAGTTACTATTTTTTCAATTATTTGACTAAAAAAATTTGTTGCGTAATATTATCAATAACTAGGGCCCGGAACTTGATGATCTAAAAATATATAAAAAATGCACGAAAAAAAATGCATTAAATGACATAAAAATGTTAAAAAATGACTCGAAAAAATGATATTAAAAATGTATATTTTACCGTAAAAAATGATAAATAGGTATTTTTTTGATTCAAAAATTAATATATTAAAATTATTATATTATATTATTAAAATTATTTTTATTTAACTAAATAAAATTATATATTAAAAATACTACTTTTCGTAAAATTTCTTGTTTTTAAACTACTCTGTAACAAAAATAAAACATTTTAATTTAATAAAATTGAACATTATTACGTAGCTAATAATTTTTTAGAAATTTTTTTTACCTTCAAATTTGTTACATTGTACAATCAAATTTTTCTTAATATATTCAAATAAAAATGAAAGGCGATTATCTGACAGCAGTGTTTTATAGATCGAAAAACTCTCTACCTCTACAGATGTGATATGGGCGTATTGAAAATACGTGATATCGTTGATGGTCATATCATCTGGTAAACCATTTAGATCATTATCTTTTCCGTCTAATATTTTTGAAATTGTTTGCATTGTATTGTAACCTGTATTTTTCCGAAAACTGCGTTAAATTTATTTTGAATTTGACGAACAATATTATTGGGAGCTTGTTGAATATTAATTTTTTAAGCTTCTATAATTTTTATAGAATCTGCTAAACTATTTTTAGATGGCTCAAGTTTAGCTATTGAATCCGGTAAAGTTCCGAAATTTGATTTTATGTAAATTAAATTTGAGTGTAACTCTGAATCGGATAGTAAATTTAACACGTATTCAATTGATACTGCGTCGTTTTTAGTAGTATCTGCATACAGTTTATTAAATAATCGTAGATCGTGACAACAAAAAAAGATAATGAACGTTGATAATCCTCAAGCTAATGGAAACTGCATGCGTTACAATAAAATGTAACTTTGAACAAGAAAATGCAAATATATGTAAAAAAAAGTACTAAAATGAATAAAATGCACCAAAAATACAGAAAAATGACCTTAAAGCATAAAATGTCCGAAAAATGCAAAAAATGCAAAATAAAAATTGTACCATTAAATTCTATACTTCATGAATCAAATTTCTGTATAGACGAGCATTAAATGTGAGCATTAGAAAAAAAGATGCAAATGCATCAAGTTCCGGGCCCTATCAATAACCATAAAGCTCTCTGTTTATTGTGTCATTGCATCAATATGTCAATACTACCATTGTCCCACGTATTCCAAAATTATTGTACTACGCTGTACCTTTTTCGTTTTGGGGTGAAAAGTGATAATCTCTGATAATAAGTATACATTTATTTAGGAATTAAACGATTTTGGGGCCAGTTGAATTAAATTTTTCCGAGCCAAATCGTTTTCATAGTCCGCCACTGGTTAATATTAATATATAAAGTAGATTATATACCACTGTGCTCGTACCCCCGCGACGCGCAAATACGCGTATAATACAGTGACGTTAATTTCTCGAGTTGATTTCTCAAACGCTGAGTTTGACGGAGTATCTCATGTTATACCTACTGCACATGTATTTATATTTATTATATTGGACGCAACCGTTAATAATCGTTTTTTTCCCCCTCTTCCCTAGGTCTCGTGCACCCCTTGTCTGTGACGGCGATGCAAACGGTTGTTATACGGCGCAGAGACACCAGTGGCGGCGGCTGAGTCGTCCTGGGAATAAGTTTTAGTTAATGAAAATATAAGTGGATAAAGATTTAATCGAGGCAGATGTTCCCGCCGTCGCTCTGCCGCCGCAGCTTCTCTCTCTCTCTGTTCGTCTCTACACATCGCCGCCGTCCGTATAATGGGATTACCCGTGCTCGGACGGCGGTTGATTGTCGACTACGGCGGTCGTGGGTCCGCGAAGAGGGTTACCAACACGCGTTCTCTCGGCGGACGCCGCCCGTCCGGTGTCACTGCCTCGGCGTCTGCGTCGATGGCGGCGGCGGCCGTGGACACGCTGCGGGCTGTCGCTGCGACCGCGGTCAATTTTCGCATTTTCTCTTTCGAATTTTTTCCCGCCGCGTCCGTTGGTCGTCAAACACACCAAACGCGTAACCCTTTGATTGGTTTCCGATCGGATTCCCGCGAGGTGACGAGCGGCCCTCTGTTATAATAATAATAATAATACAGTAGAACCTCGATTATCCGGGGTAATGGTGGGGAGGGATCTCACGGATTACTGGAAAACACGGTTGATCAGGACTTTTTATTTAATGACTTCAATATTTAAAAAAGCTGGTAAGTGAGATGATGGTGGTACAAGTTCGTCCTTCGTCCCTTCGGTCCTCGGACAAGATATAGGTGATGAATGTATTAAGTTTTAAATAAATGATGACTCATTTCTTTAGTATAAAACGATTCTGAGCAAAGCTTCAGTGTAATATAATATATTATTATTTAGATACTGTTTACGTATTTTACGGTTATTTGTATAATTTTTGGTGAGTTATAATAATTTATTAAAGTGTGTATAAAAAAAAATCCCGACTCACGATTTTTGAATTTTTGTTAGGATAATTAGGTAGGTATATGAGTAAGGTCATATTAAATTTTCAGAACTTTTTGTCAAATATTTAAAATTATATTACATAAAAACTTTCAAACAATTTGGTAAATTAAAAGTTCTATATTTAAGTCAAAAGTGCTATAATTGTTCTGAAAATATTGTCCAATATAAAAAAGTATGTATTTGATATCGGATAAAATTTTCAAGTTTCTAGCTTCAATACTTTTCGATTTATGACTAAATACCTAAAATCTGAACAGTGAAAATCTCGTTTACGGCGGATTTTTACCGATTTTACCGTTTTTATTCAGTTTTTCGATCGTTATTCTTGATTACTGGAAAAACTATGGAGATTTTGGAAAAATGATCTCTCTAAAGTACCATCTCAGTTCAATTTCGAATCTAAAAAGTTGCTGGACGAAACTTTTGGACAAGGATTTCTATACGAAAAAGTGTTTACAGAAAAAAAAAGGAAAAAAAAAAAAAAAAAAAAAAAGAAAAATAAAAAAAAAATAAACATCATTGTAAAACCATAAGATCCTTCGCTTCACTCAGAATCTAAAAGTTCGATATGGTCGTGTGTGTATCTCTCGTGGTGTCAGAACAACAAAACTAATACAATTATGTTTTACAAACACTTATTGTCTAGACTAATTAAACGAAACTAAAATCTCTTAAAAATTCTTTTTATTTTGAAGAATAAATTTTTTTTTAATCTTAAAAGTAGATTATATTTATGTAAAAATTTAATCTTTTTAAAAATAAAAATCGTTTACTTTTAAGATTCGTTTTTATCATTCTTAAAAATATTTAAATAATTAACAGCTAATTATTTACTTAAAATATTTTTTCTTGTCAGCGGCCAGAAAGCACGTATTTTCGGGCTGCGAAAAAGAATGCCCCAGATCCCAGATCTGGGCCATTATTTACCTGTCCCTAAAAAAAGAAATTCAAAAATTATCTGATTTTTTAAAATATTTAATGGAAAAGTTTAGCATTATCTGCTCTTTTTAAATATTTAATAGAAACAACAATTTTTTTAAATTTGAAAAGTCCTAAATTAAAAAAAATCGTGGCCGGGCTATTTTCGATTTCATAAAAAGAATACGAAAAAAATATTAAATAATTTATCTAGTTACGCCTCTACATTTCTTTCAATTGATATGTAAATTAGGTTCTTTCTGCTTTTTAAAATAAAAGAGCGGCTGTTCATTAGATGCGCTTAGAAAGTGTGTGTTAAAGAAAGTGGGCGTAACTAATAATTCTCCTATACTTTTACTGTATAAAGATTTTTTATGAAAACTCATAGAAATGAAATTTTCTTGAAATTTTGACTAAGTACATTGGATTCCTGAGGTTGAAAACTCTTTATATATGAAATATAAGAAAAATCGTTAGAGCCGTTTTCGAGATGGCATGACTGAAAATAGGTACATAGGTACATACAATTCCTTGCTCGTTTTATAGTATAATAAGATGATCATGCAAAACGTTATTTACGAATATTTAGAATGCATCATAATTTTATATAATTTAATTATGTTTCTTTATATACTAGTTTTTTTGTGTTTTTGACTGGTTTTGAATTTTAAATACATGAGGTACGGTTCCCCCATAATAGGTATAATTGAAAGCGGACGCTTCTTCCAATTGTTAAAATTTACGAAAGTAAGCTGGTCACTGGAAGTCCGTTTGTTAATTTGATTCTAAAAAAGATACGTGTACGAATAAGAGATGGAATTAGTATGGGTTTATTAATATGTCAATGTCATTTAAATCTGTATTTGTTAATTACCATAGGTATATGATATATCATAAATATCGTGTACGCGAAACGTGTGGGTACCGCGTTATTACAATACTATGTCATGACTTATAAAATGTCTTTCAAGTAAATAGATAACATGTTCTTATTTTGGATTACCTAACCGATAGTTACACTATTTAGACTAAAAACGGTAACATATATTATGTTCGAGTACCACTATAAACTTTTGTTCAGAATCACGTTAGGTACTATAAATATTATATGAATTAACTTTCTTTAAAATCCAATATAATTGTTACTATTATCTTGTCCAAGGACTGAAAATATGAAAGGTTAACTTCCTTTTTACCGATTTTTACGTAACAAATTAGCATTGTTTTTATTTACATGAATTAGTAAATGTTTACCGTAAAACGGTGTGATAAGAGTCAATTTTGGTGACTTTTTGAAAACATCTCTTAGACTTTTTAAGTGTTATCCTACTTTTTTGTTTAACGAAGAGCTCCTCCTATTCTTTTATTTATATGTTTAAAATTATTAATTCACTCTTTAAGATTTGATGATCAAAAATAATTTTTTTTTTTATATTAATACATTATCATTCTTATTAAATTTGTAAAATATTAAAAAATCATACATTATGTTATTTTTTCATTGTTCTGTTTCATTCGACGTCAATCTCTTAGGTTGTGTTATTGTGTCGCAATGTATGGTTTTGGTTTACCCAACTCTCCTTTAGGGCGAAAACGAAAAATGTCGGGTTTTGGAATACCTACATCCGTTATTTTTATCGTCGAATCAATGGTATTTTCTCATCCTATTATTCATCGCATAATAAGGTGTTATTTTCACCTATTTTGAATTTTATGACTTTTAATTTATTCTTCTTTAAACCGTTCCTTTATGTTAGTAAATTGAAATTGTTTGTATTCAACAATTAAATAGATTTATTCGTATTACAAATGTATTTCATTGTTGAGGTTTTACATCGTCATGAAAATAATTTGATCACACACAATGAATTAGTATTTCGCTAACATCATTATAGATCATACTGAAAATTATTTTAACACAATATCATATTATATTATATTTTAAAATTTGTTTGAGATATTTGTACACGAAAAACTATGGAGATTTTGGAAAAATAACCTATCTAAAGTACCATCTCAGTTCAATTTCGAATCTAAAAAGTTGCTGGACGAAACTTTTGGACAAGGATTTCTATACAAAAAAGTGTTTACAGAAAAAAAAAAAAATAAAAGAAAAAAATAATAATAAACATCATTGTAAAACCATAAGATCCTTCGCTTCACTCAGAATCTAAAAAATTTAAAATTATATCAACTTCTTATTTATTTAATATGCAATAGCTTTATCGCGGCAGTCCTCGAATGCCACTTGTCTTTTTTTTTAAGCCGGGCTCATTTAATAGCATACTTTTGAGCTGATTTTTAGAAGAGGTACGTTGTGTATTTTTCTGTAGACGTTATGTGCGTCTAGGGAATTTACTTCAAAAATCTAAATACCACTGCAACCTTTCTACCTATATTTTACATGAAAAAAAAAGTATTTATGACGTAATGTAATATTTACGTTATTAAATAAATTAAACGCGCATTACCCTTTTCAGTAAATTATTTAGAACAATTTCGTATTAAATTAGTATTGCGACTCAACAGCTCGAGCACGAGTAAAAATATTATTAACAACTAACAAGTATGAATAAATCATGATTTCGGTGCAGATTTAACATTGTAATATAATGAAATAAGTTATGTATTTCGTTCACATATTTATGTGTTACAGAGATGCTGATATAAAACTGAATTGAACTTTTGAAAACTTTGGAAAACGTATTGTGAAATTACACCGATTAAAAAACTACATGGATCACGTTTGTTTACTGAGGACGAACACGATGAATCTTTTGTACAATTTGTTATTATTTTTTTTTTTTTTTGTGACTGATCTTGTGATAGGTTGCACATTTGGGTGGTCGTTTATCGGATCACACTTTAACTACTCACTCCGTATACAAAATATTTTTATATTTTACTATCTGAATATCGAGCAACGAATTTATTACATTACCGACTCGTAAGATCATAATATAATATTGTCGACTGACTTACGGGTACCTAATCGTACACAAAGTGTAAATTGTATTCGTACGTATGCATCCGCACACCGCCGACGAGTTTAACCGATTTCACTTTAGCTAGCAAGAAAATATAATGTATATTTTACACACGTTTAAAATCAATATTCTTAGCTGTCTTTCGTATATTATGTACGTCCCATCGTGACTGTCGTGTATCGTTATTTCTCTCTCGCTCGACGATACTTCGTGTCAGACATTTGCATTTCAAGACACCTATTGGTACGAAAAAAACATCCAATATTTACGTATATCTATTTACTGACATTTTTACCAACCACGACGCCGATAGCCACGTCAGTCGGCGAATCGACATAACTGATCCATCATTAGATATCTGATGAGTATCAGACGATTTAACGGGTACCTTGTGATGAGGTCTGTTTTTGATATACAGGTACAAGTGTCTGGCATAATATTACTCATGGACTCTTAAGATGCGTTCAAAATCTAAGACAGTTAAGTAGTGATCTATTTACCCGGTATACTCGTTCCTTTTATAAACGTAACATTTTAGTGGCCTAGTCACAGTATACCTTATTAAAAAAAAAGTCAACAATGGACTGCACGTACGTCGAGCACGAAAACGAAGCGTGGCATGTCTAAATGTCTAAATCACGAGCTTTATTATTAAAATTAACGACCTCTTGACTCCTTTTACGAATAGCAACTACGGCCGTGTCCGAATCAGTTCCTACTCTTGAAAATCAAAATCCGAATCGGTTTCCGTTATTTTAAGCGACACGCATCCAAATCGGTTCCTAACTATTAATAAACTAGTAGGTAACAAATTTTCAGTTCATGGAAACGTAAACAGAAGTTTAAATTCAAAAGTAATCTGTAATACTTAGAAGAACTCGAAAACATCTGAACTGAATATCAATTGTAAAACAAGTGTATTACATAAAAAACGTAAGGGACAGTTAAAAAAAAATATATAAATAAATAAATAAATTAGATAATCGGATTTATAAACTAACATTCGTCATACATTTTCAAAACTTTAGAAGATACAATTACAATATTAATAATACAGTACGATTTTATTTATTCGTATTTCATTCAGTTTTTCAAACATTACTATAGTTTAATATAATATTTTACTAGTCTACAACACCATACAATAAGACATAATCATAATTATGATAATATTTTAAAAAAACAATTTTTAACTGTACGCAATATAAATGTAAATAGTTCCGAGTCTGTTTATAAAACGAAAAAGACAATGGAAATCGCTTTTAAAATATATTTTCCGTAAAAGCCCGGGAACCACGTTGGACAATTCGGAACCAACTCGAAAACACCGGAAACAATATCTTTACAGTCTCCACAAGAAACGAAACTAGTTGTACTCGGTAGTACAGAGACCTTTTTTTTTTTTTTACTCCCGTTCAAAAACAAGGAACGAGTGGGAACTGTTTTTCGCCATACTGCCACTCGTTCACGTATCGCTTATTCACCAACTTGTAAATGCGTTATACGCTGACGAAGGCCTCTAATCACCCTTAATAATTAGCCTCTGACCCTCAGAACAAAACCTCATTTATCCTAGCCATCCTCCTCCTGCCTGTCTGACGCGCTCTGCGACCTCCTTCTTCCCGAGTATCGTCTCCAGCATTAACACGGAGGTCTCTCTTACTCCATACAAAGATTTTCGTTAATTCTATCTGATTTCAACTGAAATTGAACGTGCAGAGTCCTCTAGAGCAGATCGATAATGCTCGCGAGAGCAAAGATTACAGTAGATACGCGTATACATCGATTGCAATAATGATATATGGATTTAAACTGCGGAACGTCTAATGATTTTTTCGACTTACAGCTACCTATTACCACAAAAGAAATCAAAGTTACGTAGATAGGTGTTCATTACAATAATGTGAAAGTCTGTTGATGGGACTATGCACAACGAAATTACGTTTACGTGGTGCAATATGAAATAGAGTTTTATTTCTAATAATATGAATAATATTGCCAACGTAGAAAATACGTTTGTCTTCGTCGGTTTTAATTATCGCAGTGACCGTCGTACTATTTTACCGACCAAGTGGCTCTCTAGCCAAGGACATTCATATTTTAATATCGGTATCTATTATTATTATTAGTATTATTATGAATCGTATAAACCTAAATTAATATTATGTCATCTATCGGATCGACAATAACACGGACATCAAACGCCGCACACACTCCTAAACATTTGGCATATTTTAATACATTCGCGTGAAATAACGTCGACCGTTCAACTGCATTGAAAGGTTTATAAATAGAAAAAAAAACAATACGACACGAAAATAAAAACAGCACGAGGGCGATTCGCGCATATCGGTTTTGAGATGATGACGTCTTCGATCAGAAACAGTCGGATCGCGGACGATTTTGACTAATCAACCATGTCTGTTTCACACATGTCATATCAGTCACCAGACGGTTCAGTTAAGACTTTATATGCACACAGAAAATAAATTTGTCCTAGTTATATATTTTATATGTGTGTTGTGTATATGTATAAATACCCATTTATATTTTATAAATATATACATATAAAATATAAAATTAGGAAAAATATATTTTGTTCATAAAATTATTAATTAAAACATTTATGATTTGAACTGATCGAATATTATTTGTTTACAAGAGTGTTTTATCGAACCTTTAAATAAATAAAAATCGTGTTTTTTTTGTTCACGGTGATGACACCACAATATTCAATTATGATAGATGTTTATTATTATTCACCTTTTTTTTCCGCCGAATTTGTATTTTCGGATTTAAACCCTCTATAGATGTTTTCGTACAAAGCGAACCCATTCATATGTATCGTGCCGAGTATGAAACTTATTAGAAAACGAAGTTCCGAGAAATAAAACCGTACACCGTCTCGTCATGGAAACTTTGTCCAACTCAGAATCTTGAAACTTTTGGTAAAACGAGGTCCTGGTTTTGCTCGAAAGTTTAAAATTTTAAGCTCGGACAAACTCGACGTTCCACGGCAAAGTCGAATAGTCCATGCAATGGACTGCACGGCGTATTAATGTACTTGTCGAAATGAATTTACATTAAATATAACGGTAAACAAAGACAACGTAAACGGAAAATTCGATTTAAAAAAAATATTTTTGTATTTTCAAGTTTACATGTCATATTTTATACGTAGAATTATATTCAAAACATACACAGCACGTAAAACAATTTCAACGTGTATTTTAGTTTCGCACGAGTTTAAACGACGTATACACTTCGTGAGATTTTCTAGTTCTACCCAGAGATGGGATATTCTTAAAGAACATCTTACATTTTTATTGAAAGGTTATAGTACTACCAGATGGTCTGCAAAGCAACGCGCAGTTTAATCATTATATTTTCAGTTAGGCCAAGTTATTCATGTTTGTAAGATACTCAAAAATAGTAATTTATGCGAAGAAGCAAGTGTTGAATTAAATGGTTTATTGAAAGGGATAACAAATTTTAATTTTATATGTATGTTAATAATATGGCATAAAATATTAACGGCAATTGATAGAATTAATGTAATTTTATAAAAACAGAACATCACAATAGATATAGCGACTCAACACTAAAAAGGTCTGATACATCTTATTGAGAAATTTAGAGAAGAAGGTATTGAAGAAGCACTTGATGAATCAAAACAAAAATCAACTGAGTTATCCATAGAACCGATATTTCCACCGATTCGAGTTAAGAAAAAAGAAAAAATGCCTAGTGAATTAGCGGAGGACGAATCATCAACATTATTCGAAGAAAATAAATTTAAAATTTTAATGAAAAACGTGTGTGATAGAATCTTGAACGGTTTGAAAGAAAGATTTGACTATATATTGATGAAGCTGCTAACGATTTTTCTTTTTTAGATGAAAAGTTTTTATTTAGTATGCCAACAATTCAATTAAAAAAACATGCTATGGACTTTTGTATAAAATATGAAAAAGATATTGACAAAAATGAATTAATTTTAGAATTGGATAGTTTTACTCAACATGCAGTTCAATGGGATAATAAATTAATAAATGCTCATTCTCATGAAATTTTTAATTTTTTTCTTAAAAATGGTCTTCAAGAAGCTTATCCTAACATATTTACAGCTTATACATATTTTTGACATTACCCGTAACATTGGCATCTTGTGAACGTAGTTTTAGTAAACTGAAACTAATTAAATCATATTTAAGATCAAATACTAAACAAACAAGATTAAATGACCTGTCAATTATATCAATTGAGCACCAAGTTGCTAAATCTATAGATTATGAAGATATCATTAACGAATTCGCGTCAAAAAAATCAAGAAAAATAATTATTAAATAGGTATTTATTAAATGTAGGTTTAAGTTCTAAATTATTTGTTTTTATAGAAAATAAACATTTCCATAATGTATATAATATAAAAATAAATATTTAATATGTGTATAATATCGTAATGTCATATTTACAAAATCCACATCCAATAACCAGGGTCAACAATATTTGGATAAGTCAATTAACAAAATCAATTAATTACATTTAGTATTTATATTATGTTTATATTATGAATTGTTTGTAAATTGACATTTAAGTAAAACACGGTTTGAATCAGTCTATTTGAGTTTATTTATTAATTATACGTTTAAAGTAATCTTCCTCTACAATTTGTTGAACCACAGTGACATTTCATATATTTTCCTGGAACACTCCCTACGTCATAATTATAGTCCCAGGTAAGTTCTGATCCAGCTGATATATAATGTAGTGCAAAAAATGATATCCATGGAAACCTCAGATCATGTGTATCCACAAATACATTTTGAACAAATGTGTTTGGACTACATGAATGATTTAAATAACGCCCAATGTTACCACTTGTCTTTGCATCCATAATATACACACTCTCGTTTTCTCCAAAATATTCACGCATCGGTTTTGAAGAAATGGAATCATTAAATTTAGAAATAATTTCATCTTTATCAGCTTTAGTCTCATTTTGATGCTCTTTACGTTTACCAAACCGTTGTGAAATGTCTGAAGTTACACTTTTAGCTAAAAAATATATATATTTAATTACACCAAAGAAAAACAATTTTTTATTTTTTAGATATGTTGCAATTAAACACCAAATTCAGTTAAAACTAGAATTTAAAAGTAAAAACTAGTTTTTACTAAAAATGTCCAAATAGGCTAGTTTTTGTTAATTGTAAAAATATTAATACCAGCGAATTATTAAATGACGCATACTTTTTTCTGATTATTTTTATTATTAATTTTTTTTTAATGGCCTACTATTATGACATTTTGGATTTCATAATATTAAACTATTTTTTCAATTACACATACTTTTTAGTTATTTCATTGTAATTTACTTTACATTTCAAAGTAAATACTATTTCAAGTTTTAAAATGTACATTATGCAATTGAAAATACCATAATGACAAACAATGGTCAATTATGTAGTAATAATGTATTCAGTTAAGTACTGTGATGAGTTTTTTTCTGCAACTGTCAGCTAAAATAAAAAAAAAGTAATTAACATAAAATACGTCAATTTTTGTTTGTCATAACATTTAGACAATATCAAAATATTGACGGCGACAATCCAAAAGAGCATAAGAGCCAAAATCCATATTATACTCAGATATAAATTATTAATCAAAAATATTACTGAATGACCATTTAAAATAGATTAGAACCCAAGTTTTTTTTTAGTGATATATATTTTTTTAATTAAAAATATTCAATGGTGTTAATTAATTTGTAAAAAATTGTATTTAAACTCCTAAATAATTGCAAAAATGTTAGAAATGCCTTTTTGGATTGTTGCCGTTGATAAAAGTTTTGATTTAAAAAAATATTTTAGACATTTTAAATATTACTAGTATTTACTATGAATAAAATATCAGGAAATTCAAAGTGTCATAACAGTAAACTGTGTTTAAATATTAAATAATAAGAAAAAAAGAATACAAACTTTGCACCCTGGGTTATTTTTCATTCCCCGAACAAGTTAAGGAGATGAGTCTATTAAATTTTAATTTAAACAATTTCAAGCTAACCTTTAGTGTACAAAAAATGTTCTGTTAAAAATATAACCTGTTTTTGTTTAATTGTTGGAATGTTTTTAATCAAACCAATTTTAAGTTTACTAGTTTGAAAAATGAGAAATAATTTTTTGGAAAAATTAAAGTATAATGTTCAATATGGATGGACCAATTTTTTTTAATTAACGTTAAAAATTGATATAAAAACAGTCAATACCTTAAAAATTGTATAATAATTTACTTTAACACTTATAAATTCTGAATATTGAGTCATGATTTTTTAATGTTCTCAGAATGAGTAGGGTCATTAAATTTTGAGAACTTTTTTTCAAAAACTAAAAATTTTATTAGAGATGTACTTTAAAAAAACAAGGTATTTTCAGCCCAAAATTGTCAAATTATTTTGAAACTTTTGTAAAGTTTGTATATGCCATTAATATATGGTGGAAATTTCAAGTTTCTAGTAACACTACTTTCCAAGTTATGGATAAATAACTAAGATTAATGTGAAAATGTCGTTTACAGCAAATTATACTGTTTTTACTTGATTTTTAGGCAGTTTTTCCTCACACCTAAAGAATATTAAGAATAAAGAAAAATGACATATTTAAAGTACAATCTACATAACATTTTTGATCTATAGAGTTTCTGCCTATAACTTTTGGAACATTAACCTGAATAAGTGTTCACAGAAAAAAAATAAACGTCATTGTCAGTGAATCATCAACATCAGTGAAACGTATATAACAGTGAAATAATTTGAGCTAATGCTATGACAGTAAGTAAAAACTAGGAAATACTAGTTTTAACTGAAACGGATACAATAAATTACAAACTCATTTAGAATCATAAATGATTAAATAATTATTACCATGAGATGTTGCAGGAAAATCTTCATCAGAGTATTCAGACTCTCCAGGCCTAATTCCAACACTGATTTCATCGCTTGTTTCTTTTTCACTTGCTGGTACATCACTTTCATAATCTTCTTTTATTTTTTCAACAACTTCAATATAATCTAACTCGGCCAAATATTCGTCACCATAATTTATACCACCTTCATTGGCATCGGTTTCAGTTAATAAGTATCCAACATAAATGCATATAAAACATCCCTGAGGTATATCATTTAAACAACGTACACCCCAACCTTTCTTTTCAGTTAAAAATAATTGTAATTTCTGTCTTAAAGGAAATTGTACAACACGATTTGAACACGAACTAGAACATTTACATGTTTTATTGCATTCGTAAATACCTGTTAGAACGCGTTCAGGTAATCTACGATAACTATAACCAATATACGGATCTTTGTAATGATTAGGTAAAATTTGTTGACCATCAATAGTCATCTTCCAACAAGAACATTTAGATTTGTCTTGACAATCATCTGTGCAATCACATCCACATACAAATTCACTCTCAACATTTATATTGACACCTGGCATTGCTTGTCTAGAAGTCATATATGACATTGGTGGTGGTACTTCATTATTAATACTATTCACACATGTTATCCCTTTAAATTCTTTGCCGCAAGATATATCACTCAAAAATTGTTGCGATTTTAAAACTCTGAACTCGGCCAGAGGTCTAACCCAGCTATTAAAATCAAATAGGTCTATTGTCATCTTGCTCTTAGTAGCAATAAGGTACTTCAACATTTCTGGCATGGTTTGAATACGTTTACCACATGGGGTTTCATAAAGAACACATTTCTGAGTACTATTAAATTTGACCAAAGTCCTATTAAAACCAAAATGCAATGGTATAGCTAACATATTCATTCGCTTAGTTTTATTGTAATCATACAGTGTCCATTCTACACATGAAGGATCACAATCATGATCAGTAAACAGTTTAGGGCTAGGACATGTTTTAGGTACTTCTAATATAACTGTCTCATATAATTCATCGTTATTTGAATTACTTTGTGGAGATTTGTCACTTAGGGATGAAGTAGAACACTTTGTAGAACTTTTAAGAGCTACACATTTAGATTCAGATTCTTCAACGCTACTGTATTCGATAATTGGTTTATTTAAATAAGCAAGTCCTGATTGCCTTAAACGTATACCTTTTTCAGACTTGCTCTGTTTTTCATACATTTTATATAACCTTGGAGATCCACGATAGAGCCATTCATACTTTTTATACTCAGTAAAATACAGTTTGACAAGAGATGCATCTACTTTTATCACTTTTGCTACTACCCAGCAGTCTTCAAATTGAGCTCGTATAGAGTCTTGTTCGGTCAACTTTACCATTTGACGGTCAGGATAATTTTCCAAATAATTTTTTAAAAAATCTTTCAATTTAGGGCACACATCATTCCAAACTTCTTTAAAAGTTGCATGTACAATCAAACGAATATCTTTATGAGGCCGATATTCAACACAACCATCATCGAAAAAAATCAAATACCTGTAAAAATAAATAAATTTATAGATACAGAAATGTAGAAAATCTTACTTACAAACATACAACCCAATGTCAGAAAATTGAAGGTTATTTGAATTGTATATATATATTTTTTTTTACTTTAATTTTTTAGTTTTTAATCTTAGATTTATGGGTTAAACTTAACCTAATACACACTGATTAATTTATTTTGGTTACAAAAAAATCAATTCAGTAGGTCAAGTGGAGAGGGAACAAATAAAAAAATTCCATCAGCATACATAGAGGGGCTGGTTTTATCATTCAATAAAGGTAGTATTTAACAGATAAAATTATAATTCATTGAATATGTCCTTGAAAATCACTCATAAATAGTATTTTATTCTTATTCTATTCACAATGACAACATATTTCATATGTGTAGGTATCGAATTTATAAAAATATTTATAAAAACCATCTCAAAAATACATTTTATCATAAATAGTCGATAATACAGTATAACAGAATACATTAAAACACAATCATACTCATACATAATATGAATGTTGATGTTGAAAAAGAAAACAATCTGAATTAATTTTTTCCGATTTAATTCAAATCTTTATTGATGAGTCATTATATATATATATAATATCTATATATATATATATATATATATATATATATATATATATATATATATATATATATATATATATATATTTATTTATTTATTTATTTATATAAAAACTGTTGAATATAACATGACAATAAAATTATCTACATATTAAAAAATAGATAAATTACATTCAAGGAGGTAACTGCCCCTTTTACCCCACTTTAGCATACATTATACCAATGATGCACAACTTTAATAATCCATGACCTCTAAATTTGTTTTTCCATAAGATAAAACAAAAATGTTTAAACAGATTATTCATATATATGAAACTTAAACAGATACAATATTATTTTTTTATTTCAAGTTAAATAATTGTAACCCTTCCATTCAAATTTTATTATCCTCAAGCTTTATACCACTGCTACCCTACACACAATAACCTCATTTCGCCATAGGTCAGTCATTATTATAAATCTTATTTCTATATAGATCCTTACTGAATAAAAAGTTCAATATAATGAAGTAGGTAGATCACAATAGACATAAATACTTCTTTCTCAAATTATTTTCATCAAAAATATATAACCTTGGAAGTGATGAATACCTATCTTTTTATACTTACTTTAGACAAGTATTAAGTATTTCAATATTATATTAAAATAATTAATAGTTATAAAATTAATTACTGCACCTGAATTTATTGATTACTTTGGGAGGTTCACCAATTACACCAGCATAGAAAAAGTTAGAAGTTGAACCATTATTAGTTTTATTGCACTTGGCAATCACTCTGGAACCGACTTTAAATTGCACTAGATTCTGAGTATAATAAGCGATTTCTTTAGTGGTCAATAATTTATCAGTATTTTGAATCTTAACATGCACATTCTCTTTAGTAATCACTGACATTAATTTACATTTAATCCATATTTGTGGTGAACTTGACAGCATACCATATATTATTTCTCCATCTTTTAAAGGAGGATACTCTTGATGACCAATTACAGGTAAATCAGCAGGTGAAGGTTCAACTTTTTCACTAGTTAATTTATTTTTAAAATCTTCTTCTTCATTATTGTCATCTGATTTAATCTTTTTATAATGCTTATCACTCATATTCCCAACGTCTTTTTTAAAATTTGACTCTGTCAAATCTACAGGTGGTAAATATTTAAATATTGGTATATATGGCTCATACAGCTGAGCTGTTAATCTATCAATTTTATGATCTACAGTACGAACCAGTTCATTTAATACATTCATATTATCAAGACAACTTTCTTGTAAATTTTTTATATAATCATCACACATTGCAACGTGTTCGCTTATCATACTTTTGTTTTCATGAAACCACGCATCAGTCAAATTATTCATAAGGAATGTAATTTCATCATCAGATACATTTTTAGAAATACTAGACCTTGATTCTTCTTCGTCTTCTGATGATGAGGATGATTCTATAACATGGTGTGATATAAAATTTGGAAAATTGGTTTTCAAAATACATTCTCTGCGATCCCATTTTTTTTCAAGGCGTTTATAATGTGATATACACTCATCAAAACAACGAGTACAAACCTAAATAAATAAACATTTAAATAAAAAAAATTGTTCTCAAAATATGAAATAAACAATTTAATTACCTCTTTGCCTCGTTTGTAATCAACATTATAGTAATTACATGTTAGTTCAATAGCTTCTCTTAGATCATCTCCATGATTACAAAGTCTGTTTATACATTTTAGTTGTTTGGACTGTCTCTCAGTAAGGTCTACGTGAGGAAAATCTTCTGATGCCATACCGTAAAACCGAGTTACTTTACACCTTAGCACCAACAATTTTTTTTGTTATTATCAGTTATCACAAGTTATCCTTTTATGATACGCAGGTTTTTTTTTAACTTCGTTCCTAACATCATTATCAATAATTCGTGTCGTTTCGAACATTAAACAATTAATTTCCATGCATTATGTGACAAAGTGATAAGAGTTGTTATCAAACATACGAAAAACTACTCCAACAAAACCCATGAAGAACTTAACGAGTTAACATTAAAAAAAAAGGTATTGAACTACTAAGTATATTATATATGTTCTGTAGATTAAGATTTTGTATTGATTTAATGTATAATTACATTTAACCAATTATTATAACAAATTTTAACTAAAATAACAAAAATGATTCATATTTTGGCTAACTTTGCAGCAGTTATTATTTTTACGTTTTCTTATGCATTTTATCATTTGATTTTAGAATGCCGAAAGTGTATAAAAGAACGCTGGGCTCCAGGGTATATCAAAATTACTCTGAAGAGAGGTTGTCCATGTGTTTGAATGATATTCGACAAAAAAACATGACACAAAGAGAAGCTGCCAAAGCATATAACATTCTGAGGCGAACAATATGTTACAAACTTAAAGAACAGCATTCACTTCCAGTAGCCTGTCCAAAAGTGTTTTCTGACGAAGAAGAAAGTAATTTTATAAGAAATATTATATGTATGAGTGATTTTGGTTTCCCTATAGACAAAGTCGATCTTCGATATATTATAAAATCATATTTAGATAGGATTGGTAGGCGCGTCAGAATTTTCCCAAATAACTTACCTGGACTATCGTGGACTGATAGTTTTCTTAATCGCCATAGAGAGTTAAGTGTAAGATTAGCATCAAATATTAAACGATCTAGAGCGTCAATTAATAAAGAGGTCCTAACAGAATACATTAACAATTTAAAAAATACTCTTTCTGGTGTAATACCTGATAATATTTACAATTATGATGAAACTAATCTCACCGATAATCCAGGCCAAAAGAAAGTTCTAGTCAAAAGAGGATGCAAATATCCTGAACGCATTTGCAACTCATCGAAAGTTAGCATTAGTTTGATGATGTGTGGCAATGCATCTGGTGATATTCTCCCTCCATATGTTGTCTACAAAGCTAAAGGATTGTGGGAGAATTGGACACAACAAGGATCTAAAGGTTGTCGATATAACTCCACTACATCTGGTTGGTTTGATGCAAACGTTTTTCTGATTGGTTCGACAAAATATTAGTTCGACATTTTAAAAAAAAACCTGGAAAAAAAGTTGTCATTGGCGATAACCTTTCATCTCACTTAACTCCTTATGTTATTGAACAATGCAAAAAAGAAACTATATATTTCGTATGTTTGCCAACTAATAGTACACACTTAACGCAACCGTTAGACATATCCTTTTTTCATCCTATGAAAGTGGCTTGGAGAAAGGTTCTTACTGATTGGAAGCGAACAGATGATGGAATGAAAAATGCTGTCCTCCAAAAACAATATTTTCCAATCTTATTAAAAAAATTATTAGACTTGATGCAGCCAACAATGAAAACTACTCTTCAAAATGGGTTTAGAAAATGTGGTATATTTCCTTGTGGAGTAGAAGAGTTATTAAACAGATTGCCCTCTGCTTCAAATTCCCACTCAAGCATAGACGAGTCATTTATCCAACACTTGAATGCAAAGAGATCAGAGACCACACAAAACTCACACAAAAGAAGAAAAATTAAAGTTGCTGCTGGTTCTAGTTATGCACATCAAGAAAATTCAAATGAAGAGTTGTCAGATGATGAGATTATTGAAAATGTCCAATCCAAAGATAAATCAATCAACCAAGCTAGCACATCAGTAAGTGTGCAACATTTGAGTGATGTAGAAGATTGTCCTGTGAGTAATAATGGTAAATACAATGTTGACAATTTTGTCATTTTTACTTAACTAAATAGTTTGTATCCTGGACTTATAACAAGAACTACTTCAAACAAAGCTATAATTCTATCAATGGAAAAGTCTAAAAAATATTATAGATGGCCTGACAAAGAAGACCGTTTGTTTTACAAGTGGAGTGACATAATGATGAAGATAAATCCTCCAATACTTATAAGGAGGGGTTATTTTCAAATACCTGAACTAGATGAATATACAGAATAAACTCTAAAATAGGTAACATGTTTTCATATAAGTTGCCCAAATAAATAAGTGTTCCTTTTTATTTTTTAAATATTGTTCAAAGAAAAGACTGTAAGTAACTTTGTTATTTTATTTTATTCTATTTATATTACCTACCTTATTGATAAAATGTTTATTTATATTTTATTAAATTAAATTTGTTATTATAACATAGGTAGGAAACCTTGGTAGGTATTCTAAAATAATAAGTGTTTTTATAAAAGTAAAATAGATACACCTACCTACCTATGTTTTTATTATTAAAATTAAATTCTTTAAAGTGTTAAAAAGTGATTAACAGAAAAGGCTGATATCTAGCTACATAAGTACCTTTGTTATTTTATTTTTATTATGTTGATATTGGTTACTATTTACCCAATTGGTAAAATGTATATTTCTATTTTGTTAATGAAAATTTGTTATTGCAACATAAATATTCTAAATTAACAAATATTTATAGTATTAAAATTAAATTGTGTTAAAAAGTTAGGACTAGAAAAGACTGATACCTAGTTACAAAAGTATGTTTATTATTTGTTATTTATATTGTATACTTAATTGATGTTAATTGTTTATTTCTATTTTGTTACAGTTTTTTTGTTTGAAAAAAATATATTTACCTATTCATTATAAAAAAATAAAGTGTATTTTGTGTAATTATTAAGTATTATTCAATAAATCCCTAAATCAATACAATTTACATCATAACATTGCACCAAACAATGATTAAATATTGAAAACACAGTTATTTTTCATAGTGGTGAAAAGTAACCCGAAGAGCACTTTAACTTTGCACCAAGATTATAAAAAAAAATTATTAAGTACATTTTAAAATTATAATAATTAAAATAGCTCTAAATAATTCTCAACATCTACACCTATAAAATGATATGTTTCACATTTTTATGGTCATTATTACTGTTACAATTTGTGGTTGAAGTTTAAAAAATGAGAAAATTGGTGCAAAGTAACCCAGTTTTACGGTACTTACTAGTTAACTAAAAACACAGTCAACGTTAAAATAAATGCAAATTAGACTTAAATAAAATTGTGTAGTACAAAATTACTTACGATTTGTTGTTGTCAGCTCAAAGTTGTTTTAGACATAATATACACAATCCATAATAATACAATGGATTTTAGGAATAAAAAAACAATTCAAAAAATATCTAAAGAAGTAATAGCAATTAGCATGATCTACAGTTTTAGGATGAAGATAACCATACAATTTATACTTAACCCTTTCAGACCCAGAATTAATTTTTTTGGATAATATTTTTTTTTTACAATAACACTATCAATGACTAGTAAACCAAAACATTTTTTTTTCCATACATTTTGTAATGAGTTAATGATATGTCCCCTATGAAGGACATCAGGCGTTTACGGAGTCAAAAATATGTCAGATTCAAATTTAATCTTGTTTATATTAAATTTGTTATTTTTTCTATTTCATGAAAATATATGACACATAAATAAACCAAAAAATTTTTGAACTTCCCTATAAGCTATTATGCTTTGTGAAGGATATCAGGCGTTTATGGAGTCTATGTAAAAATATATTAAATTTTGAGTTATGATAAATGGAATATTTTTAATTAACATTTCACAAATAACATAATTATATTTAAATAATTATTTATATACTCATGATCAGGGCTCGTGAGTTCATGCTCTAAAAAATGCCTGAATAAGTATGCACTTATGCACTAAAAGCTGGAAAAATATGCATTGAAATATGCCTTTAAAAGTTCAAAAATATGCATTTATATGCATTAAAAATCTAAAAATATGTAGATTAAAAAATGAAAATACCCTAAGTACATTTTGAAATAACAAAAAATGTCCATTCATATCATTAAAAGTTTATTAAAAGTGATATTTTATTATATTAATGTACTCAATTTCAAAAAATACGTTTGTATACGTACGTTTGTACTCGCTTTATCTGCTATATACTTTTTACTTTTAATAATTTGATGTTGCGAAAACTCAAATATATATTTCATACTGTGTAAAAATATAAATTATTGCGTTTTGATCAAATTTTGGTAAAAGTATGCACAATAAAACAGAAAAACACATAAATATGCCAAATAGTTCAAAAACCTCTAAATATGCAAAAATATGCAACATAAAATTGCACATACTTAACCACAGTACCTTGAAATGGATTTCTATGTCACCTAGCATTAAATACAACTTAGCAAGATTGATATGCAAATGCATAAACTCACGAGCCCTGCTCATGATACATAAGGAAAATCAAACAATTAAAAAATATATATAATCATAACAATATACACTTTTTTTTTCTTTATACTGATTATAATAGATATATTATTATACAGATTGTTTTTTCTAAATATGGTAACAATTAAATTACTTATTTAACAACAGTTATCACAAATATTTGTTTTGAAGGAACATTAAACTTGATCACATATAAAGTACATTTTAATAATAAATTCAATAAAAATATAATAAACAATATCAATTTATATACTTGAAAATTGATAAAATAAAAAATAAAACTCATGACTAGTATTATAGAACTAGTGAAAAACAAAAAAAAAAAATTAATAATCAACAGAAAATGTAATAAGCAATATTATGAGTATAAGTATCTTCTCTACATAATGTAAATAAAAAATAAAAACATAACCTGTGACTAGTATCATATAACTAGATAAAAAAATATTTCTTAAAAAAAAATGCTATAAACAACATAAATATAGGTATCTACTTCACATAATGTAAATACAATTAATAATACCTGTGGGCTGTGACTAGTATCTTATAACTAATAAAAAGATGAATAATTAACAGAAAATAAACAATATAAATATAAGTATCTACTCTACATAATGTAAATTTAAATCAAAAGAACACCTGTGACTAGTATCTTATAACAAGTAAAAAACAAAATGAATAATTAACAAAAAATATTATAAACAATTTAAATATTATAAGTATCTACTCTACATAATGTATATCAAAATAAAATAATACTTGTGACTAGTATAGCTGCTTTTAAATAAAAATGATGAATCCAGCATAAATGTAGTAAAATATTAATCAAATAAAAATAATAACAACTTTACATAAATAATAACTAACTTATTATATAACAGTCTTAACTAAGTCTTCATCAGTCTTCATTAAAAAAAAAAAAATACAGGCTACAATAGCTACATAATAATTCATATTTTATGGTCAACTGATAACATAGGTTATTTATATCAATAATTATTTTTCATTGTCATTAAATAAAGTCATTTAGTCATTTACATAAAATATATTAGGTACCATATTGTTATATACACTCATATTTATGAGTATCTACACAATTATAGAAAATTTTTTGGATGTTACCCTTTAATAATTTTATTATAATATTAAAATGTGCTGCCACCACAGTACATATATAGTTTATATATTACAGTTATAGATTATAATATAAAATATTTACCTTAGGTATAACTTTTTTTAAACATTTTTAAATTTATATTTTCATTTAGAGTTTAAATATAATAATTTATAATATAATATTGTTTCAATTTTTATTTAACAAAAAATAGGAAATTTACAATTTTTCAATAATTTGAATACTAGAATAAAATATTAAATATGCAACGTTATTTTAATTTGATATAAAATTTTTATCTGAGGAGAAATAAGTAATTTATTAAAATCATAAAGCAATTTAAATGTGCATA
The DNA here is from genome assembly GCA_027580255.1 of Therioaphis trifolii. NCBI lineage: Eukaryota > Metazoa > Arthropoda > Insecta > Hemiptera > Aphididae > Therioaphis > Therioaphis trifolii. The sequence continues at coordinate 6,218,600 of CM050404.1, forward strand.
GTTTTTAAATTTATATGAATATTTGAACTTACATAATTTTCATTACATCCAATAACTAAATAAATATGCCTTTATTATAATTGTTATTTGTAAATTAAATACATTTTTTCATAATATTAAATTAGTTGCTTTAATTGTAATCTAAATAATAAATTTTAAGGGAAAATATTGCCGCCAATGTAATTTATTTGTGATTTGTGGTACAACATCACATGTATGCTCATCGACAATATCAACCAAAAAATCTTTGTCTGATACATTATCAGAAGATGAAAGCCAAAATAGTGTTAATCCCTGTTCAAGTATGTTTCCCTCTACAGATTATAATTTTATATTATTTACTTATTTTTAACATTTAAAATATTATTACAGTTGTCAATAAAAGTTCCCTAAATACCAATTCTAAATTAACTAAAACTGAGGGTGTTTCAAAAGACGATATGTACAAGTTGATTCAATATGTAGAAACTTGTTCACCCATCTGGAATCATAAAATGTGTCTCAGTGAGAGGTCCGACACTGTTAAAATGAATTTGTGGAATCAAATGTTTGTTAATTTTGGTGGTAAGCAATAGATATAATTTAATATAACCTTATAATTAAAATATGAAAACATGTAAACTAAATCTATATTTCAACTTTGCTGAATGTAATTGAGTGGTGTATTATTAATTAAACAATTATTGATTTTTGTAATATAAGAATTATCTTATATTAATAAGATGCACTTTATTCAAGTTAAATAATTTTAAAAAGAGTAAAAAAGGGCTTTAAGACATTGTTTATTATTAAATTCAACATTATAACAAATAATGAATCCTAAAAGTTATTGAATAACTAAAATATACTTTGTGTCATAAATATTAAATCAATATTTTAATTGTGTTTATTTAATTAGGTAAATATTCTATTGATGGTCTTCAAAAAAATTGGAAATATTTAAAAGAAAAGTACACTAGAGAAAATAAACTAGAGCCAAGTGGTTCTGCAGGGGGAAAAAAACAGGAATGGCCACATTTAAAAAGTCTAAGATTTTTAAATGAGGTGTTGATAATTAATAAAAGGTAAAATTTATTATATTTATTTTACTTTCCTATTGTTAAAAAACGTTTAACTAACCAAATTGTTTATAGTGTTACTGAAAATCTTTGTTCTGATGTTGATAGTGTAACACCAGTTCAGAAACATTCCAAAAGTAAGCTAAATTGTATTTTTGTTCTTTTAAATCATTTTAAATTATATCAAGTGAAATAATAATAGTTGAAGAATAATTTGTGTTTTTAACAGAAAGTTCAATCATTGAGACACATATGGGAACATTGATTGAAGAGCTACAACAAAATAGGCCAAGTCTTCTTCCTGCCAATATTTTTTCAGAGCCCGAACCATTGAGTGAAGACCAAAGATTCAGTGCAAATTTGGCATGCATTATGATGGAACTTCCGAAATTAAAAAAAATAAAGTTGCAAGGCAAAATAATTGATATGGTTATCAAAGAGTTAGATATTTAATGAAATTCCTGTTTTTTTTTATTCCTCTTAATACAAATTATTATAACATTAACTTAAATTTACTAAATTAAAAGGTCTTTCTATTTAAATTAAGGTATTATTCTTTTAAAATTTTTTGTTGAATTTTATAATTTTTAATGATTTATTAACTAATATGATTAATTAATTTTTTAAAGTATTATACACTTATAAATAGTCTCATGTTTTATAATTTGAGAAACTTCTATTACTACTATTAAAAATGTAAAAGACATACTTGATTGTTTATATTATTTATTTATTAATTATTAATAATTGTATAGGTAAATACATTTAAATTAAATATTTAAATATTGGAAAGGAACTGCCCCTTCTCCTGCCAAATATTCTGTTAAACTTAAACGTATTTCTTTGGCATTTCTATCATAAAAGTTTGATCCCAATTGACCAACAGGAACTAAACCAGCTAATCTATTCTCATTTTCACCTTCCATATTTTCCAGTGAACAGTAAGAGTTAAGACCTGCCAAGCATAGAAAATAATATATAAATAAAAAATAATTCATCTAAAAATAAAAATATATATATATATAATTATTCATAGAATTATCATTAAATAATATGAATTTATCGTTGAATAAATTAATTAATGAATAATATTAATTTATCGTTAACCAATATTTTTAAATTTTGAACTAATTAGTAAATGTTGAATTTCATATTCATGCATAATTTATACTGTTCAAAAAATTAACCTGCTTCTGTTTCTTCATTTTTAATAAAATTATGAAGAACAACCGTAGCTTTGACAATTCCTACTACAGTTTGTTCACTGGCAATTATTACAGTCTTGTAAATCCTCCACTTTGAAACCAAAATTCCAAAACAATTTTCAATACAACGCCTGGCTCTACTTAATCTGAAATATTAAAAATAGGTTTTTGAATGATAAAAAAATTTATAATGTTGATTTTATATTACCAATGTAGTAGATAAGTAATTATATACACAGCAGTTACCAATTTTTGTCAGAAATGAGGCACCTTGTACTTTAAACAACAGAAAAACCAGTCAACATTTCTGTGTAAAGAATTACTTATCTGCATAATAAAACCCCTGTGAATACTATTTAGTATTTAATATTTATACAAATGGTCAATACTAATACCATGACTAAATAATTTTATCTAGTTTATTTAGTCATGGCTTACACTGTAATTTAAATACAATAATAGTAATATAGGTACCTATAATTAAAAATTGCCTGTTTGACTGGTAATTTTGATGTTCCTCGACCAGGATAGGGCCTCATTAAGTTTTGTAAAAGAGGATCATCTGCAATGATGAAATAAGGGATTTCACCAGAATTTTCACAAACTAAATTCATTGTTTAAAATTTGTCTACCCATAGTACTGGCTTTAACCCGTAATTGGTACAGTGCGGTGTTATACACCGCTGCAATTTTTTAACCCTTCGTATCAATTACAATATTGATGATATTACTTGGAGGTTACGTATACCTCTGTATGGAGGTAAAATAAATATGATGAGATGAGTTTTTGAGGTTTAATTCACTATCTTAACTTGTTATTGTTGATATAAAATGTTCAGCGGTATCTCACACCGCACTGTACCATGGGCGTAACATTTTTGGTATCAAATATACTATAATATATAAATATTACTATAAATATAATATACTATTATATTATAATATATTACTATATATTATATTCTGTTCTTTATTTTTATTATTATATTTGAAGTTTCTTGTATTTAATTTTGTTTTCAAAGATTTAACATTTTGTTTATTCATTAAAATAAAGCATTTTAATTGGAGTTTGGTCTTAGGTTATTTATACCTAAAATATGATTTTTCTCGTTATTTTTTTTTTAAATCTTATTCTACAGCATGTCTTCTACTATAATATGTTGGTTTTAACCTTAAAAACTGATATTAAAAAATTCTGGAATAAAATAAAGGATTCAGAAATAATTGTATTACAATTTTTTTTTAGTCACGATTCATTCATTGAAACACTAAAAAATAATTATTTTTTTGAAAAAAACAAAAATTAGAATTATTGTTTATACTATAACTATAATTAATATGATTAAAATTATATAAGAACTTAATCTAAAAAGGTCAAAATATTGTTATCAAATGGAGCGGTATGTCACACCGCACGGTACCAGTAACGTTTTTGTTTTTCACTGTACCAGTTACGGGTTAAATACTCCTCCATCACTGCACCTACCAGGCATTCCAATATTTACACTTATGAAATTATAATTAGCATCACACATTGCTAAAAGAATGGTACTGTGACTACCTTTGTAGTTAAAGTTAGTTGAACCACTATTAGCAAATGCCTAAAAGAAAATAGAAAGTATAAAATTATGTACTTAACTGAATTCATTAAATGAAATTTTTAAATAATAGCCTAACCTAACCTACTTCATGCACAACATGTTTCCCATCAAGAGCTGAAACACAGTGAGGCAATTGCCATTTGATTTCAAAATCTTTAGCGAGTTTTTTCCATTTTTCTTCATTCGGTATTAGCAGTATCTGAAAAATAAACCATAATTGATTGTACCACTTGTTTTAAATACATTTTACCTCATTATTCAGTACATCCCATAGAACATTACAGCATTTTAAAATCACTATAGATAATGTTGATTTTCCAATACGGAAATTGTACATGATATCTGTCATACTTTCCCCAGTTGCAAGATACCTATATAGAAACATTTTTTTTTAAACAATCAACTTTTTGGAGTATTTTTTTTTAACAACAATTTGACTAACTGTCAGACAAACTTGAATAGAAAACTGAATAATATTGTATATGATAAAGGTGAGTAGTTTTTTGATATACACAACTTAGCAATTAATATTTATTGACAACACCTATATTTCATCTTCCCGTGTTTTGCATAAAAAAACATACGTTTACATCGCGATTATAACAATGCCATATGCTAGTCTCGAATATTGTTCAAATTTATCCTTACCAAATCAACAACTACGCAGCAATATTCACGGCTGAACGCACGACGAATTTATTATGATGAATTCATAACAATACACATCATAAATTACAACAGTATATTACAGTCAAATTCTATTACGATGCCGGATATAACGATATTCCGGGTAAAACGATTCCAAGCAATGTATTTGGTTGGTTTTATAATATGTTATGTGTAGAAGTTTTATTCGTATATAACGAGATCGGCTATAACGATAATCCGGGTATAGCGATGTTATTTTGAAACGAAAATTGGTTTTTATAATCACTTATAGCGATTAATAATACATATTGTACAGTAGATTTCGTTTGAAGCGATAATTCTCAATCTTATCTGTAACAGATAATGTGTCTTGTATGTTGTACAACCATATTAACTTACTACGTTTTGCGGATGTCTACGATGCTCTTTTGACCAACGAAGAACCCAATGAAGAAGAAATTGTCAAGTCTATTTTGAATGCTAATGACGATGAAAGTGAACAAGCTGACGAAGAATGCGAATAAATCGTATATAAAGTACCATAGGCGAAACTACGGGTCAGGCCAGTCAGGCCGTGGCCTGACCTAATGCAGACAAGACCCTGGAAATGATATAGATTAGGGACATATTTGAAAAAAAATTACGTTTAAAAGAAAACTAAAATACAGATTAGACAATCAAAATTAATAATAGGTAATTGTAATTTATAACGAAAAATATTGATTTTGTTTATTATAAGTTAGGTTATGTTCAAATTTGTATTGACTTCATCACTATGATGTGTGTGTATGTGTGTGTGTGTGTGTGTGTGTGTGTGTGTGTGTGTGTGTGTGTGTGTATTTTTACACTATCCTATTTGTATAGGTAGTTTTCTAACAATGCTGATAAAATCTCAAAAACTGTTTAGAACTGAATTTTTTCAAAATAATTTTTCGAATTTTAACGAGAATTATCGTTTTTACGTTACATAGCGATTTTTTCAACCAAAATCTTATAAAATTTAAAGTACCTAATTTATTCATTCACCAAAAAAATGCCCATCACCAATAAACTCGGCGAATTTTTTTATCTATGATCTAAGTTTTATAAAGCTCAATTTGATAAATTATTTTTTACACTATTTTAAAGTTGAAAAATGACGACTCAATTGTTTTTGTGAAACAAATATTTATATCATGAACTTTCTTGGTCTATATACGTAAGTCCCAATATATTGTGACTATTTTTGTTAAAGACATGTAGATACGTATATTAAATATTTATACAAAAACACAGCCCTGAGTATTAAATGTATAAATATAATTACATGTTTTTTACACATTAAAAATAAACAAAATTTGAATGGTCGATTTTTTTTTAAACGGAGAGGGGGACATTTTTAAATATTTTGGCCTGACCTTACACAAATGTCTAGTTTCGCCTATGTAAAGTACCATCTATGTCGTAAATGTATTTTTTTATTGATCAGGTGCGTACTTTTGTTTCGGTTAACAGTGATATAAATACGCCAGAAGTGTCAATGGCACTAAACAATATTTCTAATTTTGTTAACACACCTTATTCAAATTATAAACAAAACCACTATAATGGATTATTTTTCAAAGAAATCGTAAACACACACTGTATAATAGAATATGTACTTGTATTAAAAATTATAAATATGTACCTTGAATGTTAAAATATGTAACCTTAAATAAAATTATACAGTAAAAAATTGATTTAATAAATTAATTTTACAAAAAAATAAAGTTACTTTTCATAATCCGGATATAACGATCTGATTGTCTAGGTCCCTTGAAGATCGTTATAAGCGAATTTGACTGTATATTTATTTAACACGCGACAATCGTTGTTTCGGCACGGTCGATCAGTAGTAAGCTTTGGACGGGTAGTGCTGGACGGATTCGTGGTTACCGTGGTAGTGGTCGTCACCGTGGTTGTAATGGCCTCCGATCTTCTTGACGACCGCGTTGAAACCGTGTTCGGGGTCGGCCGTGTACTCGACCACGCGGCGTCGCTACTCGCTGACTTCGTGCTGGCTCTTGATGTCGTGGGTGTGTAAGTCCTTTACACCGTACTCGAAGTGATAAGGAGTAGGCGCGTGATAGTATTGGTCGGTGTGGTCGGTGTGGTGGTCATCGCCGCTGACGTGACTCTGGTTACGGGTACGCGAAGGCCAGTCCAAAGAGGGTGGTGAACACGATCAACTGAAACGTTATAAAATAATACTTAAAATGACGCAGATTTGTGACTTGAAAAAATTGATTACGAACGAACGATTATGAAAGATTTCTGATTTCTGTATGAAGTTCAAATAAAGAAAAGTAGACCAAAAAAAAAAAAAAAAAATCGAGCTTATGAAGGTTTGAATAAAAATGCCTATTTACAATATTTTTCACTTACATTTTATTCAGTAGGTATAACATGTAATTTGAATGTTAACACGATCAACTGAAACCGTTTTGAATGAGTTTTTAAACATATATACGTATCGTGCAAAGCATCGTCTAGGCCCATTTTAAAAGCCTCGATGACTATTCTCAGCGCTTTCAATGAATTAAACACGTGTTTCGTAAATGAATTTCAATTTCTATACGAAATCAAATCGAGAAGAATTTAATGATAACCAGGAAAAATTATCAATACTGACAAAGATTTGAATAGAAAACACAAATTTAATTATTTATATAAATACGTTTTTTTCGATTATATGTTTAAGTATAATTTTCAAAGAAATATGTATTGAATAGAATGTGGTTTTTTTTATGTGTTTTACATGATAACTGTCTCAATTTGATTTTATTAAAATTATCATTTAACACTAAATTGAGTCGAATCGTAATGAGATACGGACATTTAAAATTACAATAACATACAATATTGATGTATCGTTGAAAATAATTCCTATAGCATGCGTTTTATTAAAGATAAAAATCTGAAAATTTGAAACTTGAAATTTTGAAATTATCGCGAACGACGTCTTACTTTTGTTGCCATTTCGACTCTACAAACTTTTTACAAGACGGTTTGAAATAAATGTGTGATTGAACACTGATGATTACCGAGACTACGTCTTCGGTATATATCCGTACACATCACTGATGAATCCCTCCTATAAGTGTGTTGTATACCAAGACTTTCGGATGAATATATGGGCCAATTACGTAATGTAATTACAAGTAAGTGAGAACAAGAATGGAAAAAGATGTAAAACACTCATATTCATAATAAGTATATGCAATATATTAGCTTGAAAAGAATCATAATACAGTTATTTGACTGTATATTTTGTATTATGACGAATATAATATTATGTATATACTATATAACCAAATATGTATTAATGATGATCATTATAATGCATACGATATTATATTGCAGATATGATTTATGGTTTTAACCAAGTCAATTTTTCAATTTTAATCGATTTCGGTTTGTCTAAAATTGACTCTGCCCGAAACCGTGAAAATAAGAATAAAAAAGCTGGTAAGTGAGATGATGGTGGTACAATTTCGTCCTTTGTCCCTTCGGTCCTCGGACAAGATATTGGTGATGAATGTATTAAGTTTTAAAGAAATGATGACTCATTTCTTTAGTATAAAACGATTCTGAGCAAAGCTTCAGTGTAATATAATATATTATTATTTAAATACTGTTTACGTATTTTACGGTTATTTGTATAATTTTTGGTGAGTTATAATAATTTATTAAAGTGTGTAAAAAAAAAAATCCTGACTAACGATTTTTGAACTTTTGTTAGGATAATTAGGTATATGAGTAAGGTCATATTAAATTTTCAGAACTTTTTGTCAAATATTTAAAATTATATTACATAAAAACTTTCAAACAATTTGGTAAATTAAAAGTTCTATATTTAAGTCAAAAGTGCTATAATTGTTCTGAAAATGTTGTCCAATATAAAAAAGTATGTATTTGATATTGGATAAAATTTTCAAGTTTCTATCTTGAATACTTTTCGATTTATGACTAAATACCTAAAATCTGAACAGTGAAAATCTCGTTTACGGCGGATTTTTACCGATTTTACTGTTTTTACTCAGTTTTTCGATCGTTATTCTTGATTACTGGAAAACTATGGAGATTTTGAAAAAATGACCTGTCTAAAGTACCATCTCAGTTCAATTTCGAATCTAAAAAGTTGCTGGACGAAACTTTTGGACAAGGATTTCTATACGAAAAAGTATTTACAGAAAAAAAAAAAAAAAAAAAAAAAAAAAATAATAAACATCATCGTAAAACCATAAGATCCTTCGCTTCACTCAGAATCTAAAATAAAGAATGTATTCCTCATGGTTTTATTTATTTATTTCGTATGGCGGGCGTTAATATCAAACACATAATACACTATTCAATTTCTAACTTTAACAGATATAGAATAATAAAATAAAACAAAATAAAATAATGGGCAGGATGGTGGTAGCCTGCTCATGGCCCTCCTTGCATATGCCATTGTACACGCCGAAACCTAACAAGTAGAATCAATCATAATGGCATAATTGATACCACCACTAAGGCGCTGATGCCTGATACCCAGCTCATCAAACACATAGAGTAATTATCTCACGGTTATGTACAATAGACACGTTCGACACTCTGATTATTAAATACAGTCTTCCGCAATTATTAAAGCAAAGAAATATTAAATAGGCAATGACGATTTGACTGTTCAATATAAATTCCAAGGAATTGAAAAACGTAAAGTCTGTAAACGAATACTATGTTAAATACACAATAGAAGACAAGGTAATCAACCGTTTTTAAAAAAATACCAAATGGAAAACAGCTTTGAATAATTGATTTAAACTTTAACCCATTATTGTTCGCGTATATTTTAGATTCTGAGTGAAGCGAAGGATCTTATGGTTTTACAATGATGTTTATTATTTTTTTTTTTTTTTGTTTCTTTTTTTTTTCTGTAAACACTTTTTCGTATAGAAATCCTTGTCCAAAAGTTTCGTCCAGCAACTTTTTAGATTCGAAATTGAACTGAGATGGTACTTTAGAGAGGTCATTTTTCCAAAATCTCCATAGTTTTTCCAGTAATCAAGAATAACTATCGAAAAACTGAGTAAAAACGGTAAAATCGGTAAAAATCCGCCGTAAACGAGATTTTCACTGTTCAGATTTTAGGTATTTAGTCATAAATCGAAAAGTATTCAAGATAGAAACTTGAAAATTTTATCCAATATCAAATACATACTTTTTTATATTGGACAACATTTTCAGAACAATTATAGCACTTTTGACTTAAATATAGAACTTTTAATTTACCAAATTGTTTGAAAGTTTTTATGTAATATAATTTTAAATATTTGACAAAAAGTTCTGAAACTTTAATATGACCTTACTCATATACCTACCTAATTATCCTAACAAAAGTTCAAAAATCGTTAGTCAGGATTTTTTTTTATAGGTACACACTTTAATAAATTATTATACGATTTTTTTCGATATTGTCTGATTTCTTTTAAGTTTATTTCTAATGAAATATTGGGTATTTGTTAGAAAGTTCTGGAATTTTAATACAAGTTTACTCTTATACTAAACTATCAATACCGAAAAAATATCAATAATCGTGACTCAAGATTTTTTTCCAAGCATTTAAGTAAATTATACAAATAACCGTAAAATACGTAAACAGTATTTAAATAATAATATATTATATTACACTGAAGCTTTTTCAGAATCGTTTTATACTAAAGAAATGAGTCATTATTTCTTTAAAACTTAATACATTCATCACCAATATCTTGTCCGAGGACCGAAGGAACGAAGGGCGAACTTGTACCACCATCATCTCACTTACCAGCTTTTTATACTTCTTTAGTCGTGTAGTAAAATATTAGCTCACTTTTTTTTATATGTTTTAAACTACCAAAATGCATTAGACAGTTACGCAATTTTAGATTCTGAGTGAAGCGAAGGATCTTATGGTTTTACAATGATGTTAATTTTTTTTTCTGTAAACACTTTTTCGTATAGAAATCTGTTTTACTTATATGCCATTTAATTAAAAAAAAGCTGGTAAGTGAGATGATGGTGGTACAAGTTCGTCCTTCGCCCCTTCGGTCCTCGGACAAGATATTGGTGATGAATGTATTAAGTTTTAAAGAAATGATGACTCATTTCTTTAGTATAAAACGATTCTGAGCAAAGTTTAGTGTAATATAATATATTATTATTTAAATACTCAAAAGATCAATTAATTAATTATTCAAAAGATAATATCTATTTCTCTATCTGTAAATTGTATTGTCTACAAATATAGAGACGTACAACGAACACATGTTAGTTCACCGACAACTGTTCTATACGAGTGCGCGAATAAGTTGGTGATTTTTTTGATTTACAATGGACGTGCTGAATAGTAAATTAAAGTAAAAAACAATGAAAAGTGAAAAAAAAAAACAAAACATTAAAATTAATTGGTGGTTATAAATTTCGATTTTATAAGTTTTTGAAAAATGATGTTGAACATTGGTGTTAAAACGTGTAAGTGCTATTCAAAATTCAATAGTCTTAATTCTATGATTATCTATAAATAAATAAAAATATACTAAATAATAAAAATAAGTAATATCAAGAATAAATATTTTATAAAAATATGCTAATTAATAAGTGTTAATAAAAAAAACCAATATTTTTAACCATACCAATATTATAACAACAATATTGACAGTCCTAAGTCTGATTAAATGGGAAGGAAAATATTGGTTGTAAATATGCACGAAAAAAACCTCGGGACGCAATTTTCATATGCACATAATATACTCGGGACGCAATTTACATATGCACAACATTTACTCGGGACGCAATTTGCATACTACCTGATTAAATATGGAACACAATTTACATCAAAAAGGTACATTGGGATGCAACTTACAGTCACCCGACGATGCAAAGGATGTCACACGGAAAAAGACGGCATGTAATTTAACATCATATATACCACATAGTATTTCTCATTTACTATTTTTTAAATTTTTTTATTTATCAGTGCTGAACTTATGATAGGCGATGTTATCGAAATAAACAGTTATGACATTTGAAAGAAAAAAACTATCATAGTTTGTCCACCACGAATTAAGCTAATTAATGATCTAGCGTTTTAATTTTGATCTGGCCCCGAGAGGGATATCGCCTTGCGAGCGGGCATGCCTTAACACTTGTTTAAGTGGTAATTCGTGGTTTGTCAACGGCTCTGTCGTATTCAGTGTTGTCGCTGACGCAAAATGGTAACTCGGTACGTGATAGTCGGCAAACTTTATGTACCTACGATATCGTAGTCCGCAGGTCACGTCAAAGCAAGGGGGAAAAACATAATCATCCAAATTATTTTAACCAGCTGTAAGAAAAACGCTTGATGGGTGAGTTACAAGTGATTGAGAAGGGGGGAAATTAAAAAGTATGTATTTCGCACCACGGGATATTGTTTACTCTTCAGCAATATGATAATGATGGGTGTATTGCATTTTAAAGAAATGATAGATCGTTTAACTAAATTTAAATTTGGTTTACTCAAATTATTAAATACAATTTAATTGAATTCAAAGATTCTAAGCAACACTTCAGTATAAAAAAAATTATACCGTTTTTATATTTAACCGTTTTTAGTTGGGCTGTCGGTTTTGATTTTTCATCAAATCTGGTTAAAGTTTTATTGTTTAATGAATGAGAAATTCTTCTTAACCAAACGGTTCAAACATGTCGCTATATTTTAATCATAAGTTTCACAATGATTAAATGGATCAATTTTTTTCATAAACATTTGAAGTTCAAAATTGACTTTAAACCATTCATTTAGTTGGGGGTATGATAGTGATCAAGGATAACTGGTGTGAAATGAAATGAAAAAGAAAATTGCTAAGTGCGATACACCGTTTTTATATGTTCAGACGTAATTAATAAGAAAAATCAACAACACGATTGCTATATTTTTTACTAAAAGTATAAGGCAGATTTAATAGGTACGATCGTTCATAACAATGCACATTACAATAGTTAAAATTAAAATAGTACGCAACGATTGTCGTTACACATAAGTATCGTTAAGTAATATCTATCAATAGTATGGTTTGGACAGGTAATGCTGGACGGACTCGTGGTTACCGTGATAGTGGTCACCATTGTAATTATAACGACCTCCAATCTTCTTGGCGACCGCGTTGAAACCGTGTTCGGGGTCGGCGGTGTACTCGACCACACGGGTCGAACCGTCCGCTTCCAGCAAGCTGTACGATCCCTTGACGTTGCCGTGTCCGTCACTCACTTCGTGCTGCAGGTTCTTGATGTCGTGCGTGTGCAAGTCTTTTACGCCGTACTCGATGTGATAAGGAGTCGGGCCGAGGTGGTGATATTGTTCGGTGGGGTGATCGTCACTCAAGGTTTTTAGATTATAGTCTATAATCTAATAACCTTGATCGTCACTGACGTAACTTTGGTAATGCACAGGCGGGTAAGCGAGGGCCAAGTGTCCCAAGAGGGCAGCGAACGCGATCAACTGAAATGTTTTAAAATTATTTTCAGGTGACACAGATTTACAGTGGTTTCAATGAATAATTCATATCGAACCAATTTAAATAATTCATAATTGCTGTACGGCCTTTAACCGAGAAAACTCGTGTTAATTTAATAATAATTAAAAAAAAAACTTGCATATTAATTTGTATGAAATAATATATCGAAACGCTATTATTTTCATATCGACTTTAAATTATTCGATTAAAGTTGTACGTGCAAATGTATTGAACTTATCATAACGTCTTATACCTTTGTCGTCATTTCGAATTTTCAAATCTTTTACGAGACTAATCAAAGTAATATATTCGTGCTTCTTCGAAAAGACTGAATGAACACTGATGAACATCGAGTCTCCGTTCTCTGTATATATATATACGTACTACTCATTATAATTCCTCCTATTGAGTTGCATATTAAGATTTAGGACTTTCGAACTAATTTATGAGCCAATTACATAATGTCATTAAAAGCGAATGAGAAGAATTTGGAAATATTCCTGAAACATTCATATTCATACTTAGTGATGCTAATATGTATTATTTTAGCCTTGACCGAATCTTTACTAATCCCGTTCATTGTTAATGATTATAATAATGATTTATAAGTATACAATACACTTTATCATATTAAATATATAACGGTTTAAAACTAGTTAATTTTTCATTCCACATTGATTTAATTACTTTAAATTGTACGCCATTCAAAATGAACAAAATCTTGAAAAAAGGAAAAAAATGATTCATCATTGTATAGACCCAAAAAACACATTATTGACATCACTAAGAATAATCAATATAATCACCTACATACAAAATATATTAATCATATTTTCACAATTTCGTTTAGTTTTAAATTTAAACTACAAAAATTGGTTGAGCATAAAACATCTACTTGATTAAAACCATTACTAATATACGAGTATGTTATCATCACTGATTTGAATTCATTAAACTTCTAGCAAGGCTCAAAGAATGCGTAATAGATATGAATTTGAATGCTTTGTGTATTTTTTTCCAAATTCTTTCCATTTTTTTTTTTTTAATGACATTAAGTAATCGACCTATATATTAGTTTCGAAGTCTTGATGTACAACATTCTAGTAGGGATTCACGAGGAATACGTATATATACCGAGGAAAGAGTCTCGATTATCATCAATGTTCATTCTGTCTCTCAGAAGAAGCACACGTCAGTTTATTTAATCCGGCTCGTAAAAGTGTTCAGCAGTCAAAATGGCAACAAAGGTAAGACGTTTACGATACATTAAATACTTCAAATTTGTAATTATGCTTTCAATGTTAAATTAATTACAATGAGTATTATTCACACCAACTCATCAATAAAGTGTACATACGGAATTACACAAAATCGACTTTGTATCGGTATAAACATTTATCATATCACTTTATTATTCGATACAGATTTATATAAAAATAATACGTAAACGTCGTATTGAAAAAATTACATATAAGAGAAATAATTTAGTAAATGTATTTTATTCAAATTTTCGTAGAATTGATTTTTTTAATTTCGTTACTGTTATATACATTCCTCGAGTAAATTTCATATTTCTATCAGAGATTATTCATAGTCGTTTTTGAAAATTTCAGTTGATCGTGTTCACCGCCCTCTTCGGACTGGCCTTTGCGTACCCGCCGGTGCATTACCAGAGTCACGTCAACGGCGGCGACCACCACGCTGATAACCATTACCACGCGCCGACTCCTTATCACTTCGAGTACGGCGTAAAGGATTTGCACACCCACGACATCAAGAGCCAACACGAAGTCAGCGACGGACACGGCAGCGTCAAAGGTTCGTACAGCCTTTTGGAAGCGGACGGTTCGACCCGTGTGGTCGAATACACCACCGACCCCGAACACGGTTTCAACGCGGTCGTCAAGAAGATCGGAGGCCATTATAATCACGGCGAAGCCTACAATTACGGTCACCACGAGTCCGTCCAGTACTACCCGTCTAAAGCTCACTATTAATCGACCGTACCGAGACAACTATTATCTTGTTCCAAATAAATATATACTGTTATAATGTATTGTTTGTATTGTTATGGATTTATTATAATAAATTCGTCAAACGTTCAACAAGAAATATTGCGATGTTTTAGTTAATTTCTTATGCATTAAACATCACTGCATTCAAGACTAGCATACAGTGTTGCCTTTGTCACGATTGACCAAATTTGATAGAGAAAAATGATATAAATAATCATAGGCGTGCGCACGGGTGCAGCGAATGCTGCTTTCGCTGCACCTGAAATTTATTTTGGATTTAGTGGGCTGGTAGATATTTATATTATACATAGAATGAATAATTTTAAACATATTGGGTTTATAATTTTAAAATATAAAATATCTTCAGTGTTATTCAAATGAAAAAAATACTATTTACTATTTTATCAATTCAAGTCCAAAAATAAATGGGTAATATTGGAGAAATTCGATGTACACAGTACATACTAGATTACAATTTATTATATTTCTATAACCATAATAGACATAGGCATAGTGATTAATTTATAAGGAGGGGGGGTTATACCTTATAATGATTCAGGTACACAAGTGATTATAATATGAACGTATAAAATATTACATTTTTACACTATGGGGCTAAACAGAATTCGAGGGGGGGGAGGGGCTATATTAAAGAAATATATGGGCTGCTTATTGTTCGTTAGGGCCGGTTAAAAATGTATGCTGCACCCGACACAAAACCCTGCGCACGCCTATGTAAATAATAAATAATCATGTTATTACAGAAAATAATTTCACATTGTTGCTGTGCAAAGTTTCCTATATAAACATAAAATAATATTTATAGCAATATAAATATTATTATCATGATCATAACCTGTGAGTGGAACAACGGTCACCACGGTTCTATCACGCACAACTTGTATGAAAAACCAAAATTATAAATCTAAAAATCTAAAAATCAAATGTATGTTTAGCGTGTTTTTTAAAGATTTCATGTGCATATTTTGACAACCGGAGTGTATGAATTTCGGGGTCTCAATTATTATAATATAAAAATAACCTGCAGAATTAATTTTGAAAATTAGTAATATTTTCTGTACGAAGTATAACCTATTGTTACGTCTTTGACTTCGTATGACGGGGTTTCAGACTAGAAAAGTATGAGGAACGAAAAACATCCGTTTTGTGAGGTTGATATGGCTTACATTAACTTTTAATCTGGTTAAAGTTGTTATGATATAACACTACAATTTTTTGAAAATTCTACTTATATTTTTATTTCTATGTTAGAAGTTTTAAAAACACTTGAAAAAATAATCGATTATGTAATTTATATACATACTTGAAATTATGATACCGAAATAATATTAAATTTCCATGTAAAATAAGATTTTTTTCGGTTAGGACCGATGTGAAATATAATTTTTTATTCGGCTAGTTGTTTTTTTTTATTTAAAGATGATTAAATTACTATTTTTGTGTATTTTGAAAACAACATAAAAGTGAGTTAATTATTACACCTTAAATTACTCAAAATATGAAAAGTACCAGATTTGTTTTTGCAATTACAAAATATTTTATAAAGCCTATTTTTGAATTTTTCGTAATGTCTGTAAGCAATACATTATTGGGTTAAATTATATTATCATTATCAACCACAATTTGAAAATAAATTAGGTTTTTTATGTGAAGAATAGATCAAAATATTATTTCTTTTTCTTTTTTACAAATTATAAACATTTATAATTTAATGGCCATAAATCATAATTGTGTTTATTTTGGTTGATATTATCGTCTTTGTCCAAAACATTAAATATCTTACTATGCGACATAATATATATATATATATATATATATATATATATATATATATATATATATATATATATACATTATCATTGTTTGGTGGTAATTTCAGAGATACAACTTTCTTGTCGGACGTGAATTCCCAAATACGAACGGTTTTCCCGTCACGGATTCGAAACTAGTGGATTTCGTTAGGGAGTTTTTGTATAAAATCGCTATTGTTTAATCATTGTTCTCTCTACAATACCGGAGTGAACGTTAGTTTCTACACGAGACCTGGCCGGTAAAAAAATACGTATTTTATTACCGACATGGTAGTAAATAGTACGTATGTAAATTCCTACGTGGTAAAAAACATGCACGTATGTAATTTCCTACATTGTAATAACAGGTACATGCGTAAGTTTCTACACGGTAAAAAAATATATTATTATATTATATATACAATCATATAAAAATATCATAATTAAGGTGCACGTCATACATTATATGTGATTTACATACATTTTATATAATTCAATAATAATTTTAGAAAAAAAAAAAATTATATTTTATGTGGCTTAAACACGAATATTTAAAATAATTGTATTGGTAATTTTTTGTGTCGGATATTCTGATATTTTGTAATTTATGAAAAATGTTCTTTTTCGTCATATTTTTTATTAATTTTTGGCCGTCCGTTACTTTTTGTGATTTTATTTTTATGTATTTACTTGAAACAGTTTAGAATGTCAATAACTTTAAAAAATCACATGAACGTTAGTGATGAAAATTAAAACCCGAATGAAAACTTTTACATTCGTTTGTCGTATGTATTCTGTCAGCAGATTGACTACATTTTGGTGGAAAAAACTATCATCAAATTTATAATTGTCTATTTAATTTTAACGAAAGCTTGTTATTGTTGAATTTCCTAGTTTGTGGACCATTATATAAAACATTCATCTATTTTCTCTAGTTTCAGAAAATGATGTCCAAAAATATGCATCAACCATTTTCCTACATAGTCATTAGCTGAACTTAACTGTGGTGCTATACCCATATTTCGAAATTTACAAAACCAAGCTTGGCCCGTATAAAATTAACTACCACACAGCTCTGTTCTGGAAAATTTTCAAAAACTGCTAGATGCGTTGCTATATCAAAATCCCAAAACATTTTTTTGGATACTATTCCAGCTATATCGATTTTTTCGAATATTGTGTTATGCTTCTTTTTTTTTCTTTATTTCGTAATGAAAAAAAAAATATTTATGACTTATATTTTTCATTTTTAACTCCGCGAAACGTGAATGATTGCGTGTAATATTTATCATGATAATGAAAAGTACCTACCGTCAATGTACACAAAATCTATTTACGTTTTTAAATCTATGTTTGTTGTATAAGAAAAAATAATTATTGTTTCTCTTAGGCCATCTTTGTTATAAAGAAATAACTCGTCTCTGTTTCTTGTTTCGTCTAATGAACTTAATGATTCGTAAGCTTTTTACTTGATGTTGACATTTTGATACAAATATGCATTCTTGCATTGTGCATATTTCTTACTATAAGTTTTAAATCGATAGAAATCAAATCTCCTTCATTGGTATATTCAAATAATTCTTTTCTATTTTTATTAATGGGCTTTCAACTATGACATTAAAGGCTTTTCTATTGCAAGAATTACTAATTTCTTATCGTTTTTTAGTGTCATCACTATTCACTTGCAAGTGTATGATCAATATACGATTAATTTTTTTTTATTAATTGAACGTTTTGACTTACTGTGTATACTTTCGTACTTGTGTATATTACAATGCCATGTATTTTCATTTTGTTTAGATGAATGATGGTCAAAAATATAAAAATCATTTAAAACCAGCTGGTTTTCGAATTTTTCGCTACACTTGAAGGATACGTCATTTTTGCTCGTCGTGACTTCGTAACGGTTATGTGCACGCAAATGTTTCGAACAACTGTTAGGACAAATAATTACCCGATTTAGTAATGTACTATGTTCTGAGTTGTTTTTCGTATAGTTTTCTTCAGTAATTAATAGTCGTATATATTTTGTGTTTGAAAAATCGAATTTCGACGTCAGCTTTATCGATAATCTATCGTTTCAATTTAACAAATATAGACACCACACAGAGCGATTGGAACGAGTGCGATTACATACTATCATACTTACTTCGTACTTTCGTGTTCCAATATACCACTAATAAACGAATAACTGGTGTAAGAATTATTATGTTGAGTAATAATTTAAACTGACACACAAACGTTGTTTTTTTGCGTGTCAGGACTGATATAATCTGTATCTTTTTTTTACCGAGTCGTAAGTTATATTAGATGTGCCTTTTTTACTGTGTAGGAAATTTACACACGTACGTTTTTATAGAAATATACACGTTTCATTCGTAGGAATTAACGTAGATCTGTGATTTTTTACCAGCAACACTCGTGTAGAAACTGACGATTTTATGCTATGTATCGTGAGTTGTGCGTAATAGAACCGTGATGACCGTTATTCTACTCGCAGCCCTGATGACCGAAGGCCTATCAAATCTTAAACTACATTCACTATGATCATTTTTATATCACTTTAATTATAATTTCACATATATATATATATATATATATATATATATATATATGTATATAGGAAAGTTCGTACTACGACAATGAGCAAATTTTTTCTGTAATTACATGATTATTTATTTCATTTTTCTCTATTACTTGCGGTCCGTCGTGACAAAAACAACACTGTATGCTAGTCTTGAATGCAGTGATGTTTAGTGCATAGGAAATTAACTAAAACACAGCAATATTCTTTGTCGAACGTTTGACGAATTTATTATAATAAATCCATAACAATACAAACAATACATTATAACAGTATATATTTATTTGGAACAAGATAATAGTTGTCTCGGTACGGTCGATTAATAGTGAGCTTTAGACGGGTAGTACTGGACGGACTCGTGGTGACCGTAATTGTAGGCTTCGCCGTGATTATAATGGCCTCCGATCTTCTTGACGACCGCGTTGAAACCGTGTTCGGGGTCGGTGGTGTATTCGACCACACGGGTCGAACCGTCCGCTTCCAAAAGGCTGTACGAACCTTTGACGCTGCCGTGTCCGTCGCTGACTTCGTGTTGGCTCTTGATGTCGTGGGTGTGCAAATCCTTTACGCCGTACTCGAAGTGATAAGGAGTCGGCGCGTGGTAATGGTTATCAGCGTGGTGGTCGCCGCCGTTGACGTGACTCTGGTAATGCACCGGCGGGTACGCAAAGGCCAGTCCGAAGAGGGCGGTGAACACGATCAACTGAAATTTTCAAAAACGACTATGAATAATCTCTGATAGAAATATGAAATTTACTCGAGGAATGTATATAACAGTAACGAAATTAAAAAAATCAATTCTACGAAAATTTGAATAAAATACATTTACTAAATTATTTCTCTTATATGTAATTTTTTCAATACGACGTTTACGTATTATTTTTATATAAATCTGTATCGAATAATAAAGTGATATGATAAATGTTTATACAAAGTCGATTTTTGTTTAATTCCGTATGTACACTTTATTGATGAGTTGGTGTGAATAATACTCATTGTAATTAATTTAATATTGAAAGTATAATTACAAATTTGAAGTATTTAATGTATCGTAAACGTCTTACCTTTGTTGCCATTTTGACTGCTGAACACTTTTACGAGCCGGATTAAATAAACTGATGTGTGCTTCTTCTGAGAGACAGAATGAACATTGATGATAATCGAGACTCTTTCCTCGGTATATATACGTATTACTCGTGAATCCCTACTAGAATGTTGTACATCAAGACTTCGAAACTAATATATAGGTTGATTACTTAATGTCATTAAAAAAAAAAAAATGGAAAGAATTTGGAAAAAAGTACACGAAACATTCATATTCATACCTATTAATTATTATGCATTTCTATTTACTTGAGCCTTGATACAATTTTTACCAGTTTTATTAACTCAAATCAGTGATGATAACAAACATGAGTGATGGTTTTAGTCAAGAAGATTTATAATGCTCAACCGATTTGTGTTGTTTAAATTTCAAACTTATCGAAATCACAAAATCAAAATGAATATGTATTATGGTATTTGTGCCGCAGCTACCTAAAATTTGTTCACACTAAATTGCATATTATGATGAACGTCATAATACAAGCAAACTCGCGGTCGTAAATTTGGCAACTCTCTACAGGTAGTTATAGTCGGCGTTTCCCTCCATTAAAAATAATATTGAAAAAATATTTGGCTCAATCAGATTGAACGATTCAATGATGGGTTTGCTAGTATAGATATGAATATAAAACGTATTATTTCTATTTTCGCGGTTTCGGGTAGACGGTTATTCAATATTTTAAGAACAAAAATCAGATGAGAATGAAAGATATACATGATTAAAATTATAACCTACTCATACTCGTTATCATCACCGAACTGACTTAATTAATTAACGCAATACATACTGGGCATGAATATGAATTTTTCGTGTATTTTTTTTTTTTTATTCATTATGTTTGTTTTAAACGGAATTATGTAATTAGCCTGTATATTAGTCCCGAAGTCTTAGTGTACAACACTCTAGTAGGGATTTACGGGTAATACGTATATATACCGAAGTCAGATTCTCGATCATCACCAGTGTTCATTCAGTCTCCACGAGGAAAGCATATAAATTTCTTTTAATTCGTCTCGTAAAAGTGTTGAGTAGTCAAAATGGCAACAAAGGTAAGACATTTTTGATGAATGTAACACTTCAAATTTCCCAGTGTATTATCAAAATTAAATAAATTGTCACGAGTATTATTTATATTTTACACCAATACATCAATAATGTGTACGCGTATAATCTTACACGCGCGAAATACAATACGTATCGACTGAAACTGATTTTGAATAATTATTTGCACTAAACTAAATTAAGTTAGTATTAATATAAACATTTATCGATGTATTATTCTATACGAATTATCATTCAAATAAAATTCAACGTTGTACTGAATAAAACGTAAGTGAAAAATATTGTAAATAGGCATTTTTATTCAAACCTTCATAAGCTCGATTTTTTTTTTTTTTTGGTCTACTTTTCTTTATTGAACTTCATACAGAAATCAGAAATCTTTCATAATCGTTCGTAATCAATTTTTTTAAGTCACAAATCTGCGTCATTTTAAGTGTTATTTTATAACGTTTCAGTTGATCGTGTTCACCACCCTCTTTGGACTGGCCTTTGCGTACCCGCCGGTGCACTACCAGAGTCACGTCAGCGGCGATGACCACCACACCGACCACACCAACCAATACGATCACGCGCCTACTCCTTATCACTTCGAGTACGGTGTAAAGGACTTGCACACCCACGACATCAAGAGCCAGCACGAAGTCAGCGACGGACACGGCAGCGTCAAGGGATCGTACAGCTTTTTGGAAGCGGACGGTTCTACCCGCGTGGTCGAGTACACGGCCGACCCCGAACACGGGTTCAACGCGGTCGTCAAGAAGATCGGAGGCCATTACAACCACGGTGATGACCACTACCACGGTAACCACGAATCCGTCCAGCACTACCCGTCCAAAGCTTACTATTGATCGACCTTATCAAATCAACGATTATCGCGTACTAAATAAATATATACTGTTGTAATTTATGATGTGTATTGTTATGGATTTATCATAATAAATTCGTCAAACGTTCAGCAAGGAACATGTTGTGTTGTTGTTGATTTGTTACGCATACATTTTAACAATATTCGAGACTAGCATAATATGGCATTGTTTTTATCGCGATGTAAACATATGTGATAGAAAAAAGATAATGAATCAAAATAAATACATATGTAATTCCATAAAATATTTTTTTATCATTATGGTACAAGCTTTTCTATATAAACGTCAAATTATATTTTAAAATAATACAAAAATTATAATATTAATAGCAATTGAAGATCTGGGAAGCCGCTGACCATCACGGTTACGAGTCGAACAACGGTCACCACTATTCTATTACGTACTACATTTTTTTTATGTATGTGATGACTTTTAACGTTTGAAAGTGAAAATAGTAGAAATAATTAGTTGAAATAGATCACTTTTCTCTGTCTTCAATCGTTTTTCCAAGCGCATGGAGAATTTACCTAAAAATTGGGTAAATTCGGTAAAATTTACTGTAGACAATATTTTCAAAAAAAAAACTGTTTTTGATATTAAGTTGTAAATCCAAAATTAATCTCAATTAGCACTTAAAGTTTTTACCAAATGCTGCTTTTCAAATTTGAAAAATGTTTCAAAAAATTGACCACTTTTAGACTAATTATTAATGTTGGAAAAATTTGAATTTTCCCAAGTTAGAAAATCCGTATTTTGTTTTAAATCTGGTTTTTGAATGTTGAAATATTGATTTTGTATTGTTTTGTATACATTAAATAAAAAATGAAATTCATTATATTTTACATCATAGTACCTACATGTGAAAATTATTTTTAGAAATTTTAAAATCCGAATTATTCTTCATATTTAAAATAAAAAATTCTTAAGATTAGTAGTTAATGCGTTTTTGTTTTAAGCCAAAAAAAAAAAATTTTCATTTTGAATACAGAAATCCGCTACTTAAAACTCAAATTAGGTTTTTCAATCCAAAAATTCAGATTTTGGATTTAGATGCTTGAAATTCAAAATCAAAAATCCGGATTTCTCGGATTTTCAGATAATCTGGATTTATGTCACATCGCTGCTAAATATAAATCTTTGAAGTTATAGAAAAATATTACCTTTTCTAAAGTTTTTGTCAAATAAAATTACAAATCCTTGAAATTTAGACAAGAAAAATTAATTTTATCATTATTTAATAGTAGGTACTTGAAAATTTTCAAACATCTTTTCATATATATATATATATATATATATATATATATATATATATATATATATATATATATATATATATATATAAAATGGCCTCCCAGCTAAATGTGCACTATGCTCTGGTGCACTCACAGTATCATGTAAAGGTTATCAATTATCATTAACGAAAGTCTGACAAAATCCACAAACAAAGAAAAAAAGGGTAAAAATCCAAA
The DNA here is from genome assembly GCA_027580255.1 of Therioaphis trifolii. NCBI lineage: Eukaryota > Metazoa > Arthropoda > Insecta > Hemiptera > Aphididae > Therioaphis > Therioaphis trifolii. The sequence goes on from CM050404.1 coordinate 6,242,561, forward strand.
AAACACGTCCTCAGACGTCGCCATGTATTCAAGTCAACCTTGTCCGATCCATCATACGTCAGCATAACAGCCGCTCAGCCAACATCCGGTACTCCAGATTCGATATCAAAAATGTTGAATGAATTCGAAACATTAAGAAACCATTTAATCTTCCTACTAACTGCAATTTTAAACAAACTCACAACGACATTCCCATAACAGTCATTGTTTCCAATATTAGATTGCTTGTCCACAAAGTTCCTAAAAATTACCTATCTTTAATTTATTCCCGCTATATTTTAGAATATAATATCTGAAACCGTAATTTCCGTTGTTTGGTATACTTGAGTATAATATCACCAAATGCATAAATGTCACACACGCACATTATTACTAAATGTTAGTAGTGTTGTTATAAAACTTGTCAGAGCATTGATATGCCGATATATTTTAATTATAATAAATAAATAAAAGTAAAAAAAAATTTATTAAATATTTTTTGAAATAAATGATTCCTAAGAAAAGCTTCATTGTAAAAATACATACCATTTTATATCTAACTGTTTTACGGTTTTATCTTATTATTTTACTCTTGATAACTTAAATTTACAGGTATGATTTAGTGTTTACCTGTACTTATGGCGCAGTTTACAATAGCCGATTAATATTCATTGTTATGAATTACAATTATGATTATACGTACCAAATAATTGTTTTATGAATCATACGTCCTTTTTACATAGGCACATTTAAAAATGGAACTCACGATGTCGCCTACCATTTTAAAACTATCTCCTCATAATTTTATTGCATGATATGTAAGCATACGTTTATATTAGATTCTGAACGGAGTGAAGAATGTATTGATTTTACAATGATGTGTGTTTTTTTTTTTTTTTTTTTTTTTTATTTATTTATTTTTGTGTCTGTCGACACGATTTGGGGCAGTAAAAATGCTTCGATTGCCTTATATAGCAACTTTTCTGAAAGGAAAGTGAATCTAGTTGGTACTTTGGGGGGTCAAAAGTTAAAAATTTTCAATATTTTTTTAACGCGCCGGGAAAAACCCTTCAAAAATGAGGGAAAAACGGTATATTTTACGCAAAACCAGTTTTCGACAAAATCAAATTTTTTATTTTGCTATAACTCAAAAACTAATCGATGTAAATACTTGAAATTTTCACCAAATGTTTAGATTAGCGTTCTCTATACACCGTTAAATTTTCAAAGTATTTTGACTTTTATTGAGCTAATTATAGACAATTGAAATTTTCAATTTTTTAAGTATTTTTTTTTAAAATAACGATAAAATTTTTTTTTTTTTGCCAGAAAATCTTGAAAATTTAATACAAGGTTTCTTATAAGTTGTTCCATAACTGATAAAAAAAAATCCAAAATCGTAAGTCACAATTTTTTTTTATAAGTGCTCAAAGTTCCAATTTATACGAAATATGTAAAAATTGCGAAAATTTGCAAATAATTTTGTTGTTGAAAAATCGTAAAATTTTTTTCTTTTATAACTAAGTTTTGAAAATTTGGTACAAGGTTTTTCATTAGTTTTTCTTCAATTATCTGCAAAAAAAACTCTACCGAATTCAGACAAAAAAATTTTATGAGTGTTTGAAATTTAAATTTTTACAAAAACACGTTAAACAACGGTTTAGCCTCAAACGATTTTTGCTATTTGTTTTTTTTTCAAAAAGTATAAGTTGTAGAAACTTGAAAATTTTATCAGTTGTTTATATTGGCATTTTCTTTATATAATTTTATTTTCAAAAGATTTCACTCATTTTTAATCAATTTATAGGCATTTGAAATATTCGATTTTTTTTATTTTTTTTTTTATAAATGTTGATAAAAAAAATGTAGCTCGGACGAAATACTTGAAAATTTAATAGAAGGGTCCACATAAGTTGTTCTAACTCCCATTCAAAAATTATAAAAATACATAGGCACAAAATTTTTTTATAAGCGTTTTTAAGTGCTAATATTGACAAAATTCGTCAAAATCATGTATATTTGCTATGTATTTAAAAAAGTATTCAATACTTCAAAAAGTATTTGAATACTTTTACCCAAATCCTTTTACTCAAATACTTTACAACACTGACCATGCCGTATGCAAATGCGTCCTAATTGAAAAATAAAATACTTGTTTCAAAATAGAATATATTACAATATTTAAATATAATATATCCTAGACTATTTTTTATATGCAGTTGAAGTTCAAAAATCGACAACATTTGTAGTTGAAATGAAAATTTAATACAAGGGTGTTCATAAGTTTTTCTTGCAAAAAGTATAAAAATATCATGATCGGTTCAATTAAAAAATTTTAACGGGCGTCTGAAACTGTAATTTCTACAAAAATTCAGGCGTTAAATTACGATTTACTATAAACATATTATTATTCACTGACAATTCATCTTCGTTCAGAATCGTTTTTTTTTTTTATAATATAAAATAATGTCCTAATCTATCCTATAATGCCTAATCTATCAATACATCTCGTGTATCCCACCCAACTCCTGTATCTCTACTCATCACCATAATCTTGTCCGAGGAGCGGAGCGACGATGGACGAACTTCCACCACCATTGTCTTACCGGCTTTTTTTAATTTGTCGTTCAAAATCAAAAATGACATCACAAAAGTGAATAATCTAACAAAATAAGGGAGGCAATTCAAAACGTACTATTTCCAAAATGTTAAGTATTTGTAAATGGCGTACAAATGACAAATCAATACCTTTTACATTACATTACTTACCTAATTAATAATAAATGTGTTTACTGCGTGGTATAAATTCGTATGAGTTCATGGTTTATTTTTTCGTTTAAAATCAAAAGAAACATAATTGAAGTTAAGCATCGAATATAATAAAGGTGTCACTCAAAAATGTAGTATTGCCAAAATGTTGACTATTTGTATGCGCAAATATTAAAAATGTCTTGAAAATGTTTAGTGTTTGAATTATTTAAAACAACGAATACAAAATAATCGAAAAATATATTCTAGGCTATATTTGATTGGTTTGTATAATTAGAAACCAGGGGTGCACAATAAGAATCTAGCCTTATGTTAAATATTCTATGTACTCGTATATGGTTAATAAAAACAATAACAGAGAATTTTTTTTACTGTTATGAAGCATTCAAATTTACATATTTTTAAATATTAATTATGTATTAGTAATTTAAAAAAAATGTTGTTTTATACATATATTTTAATTAATTAATATGTAATAATTAATAAAATTTAATTTTGTTTATAATTTATGGTATAATAATATACCATTTATAAATTATAAAAAGTACCTAAATAGTTTTAAAAAAATTCCTTTTTTAAACGGAATATAACCGATCCGCGCATGACACTATATTTTGTTCTGATACTGCGCGCATCACTAAAGGCTAAGAAATACAAATAAAATTGTTTGTGGAATAAAACATGATATAAAATTAAAAAAAATTTATAGTGAAACAACACGCGTAATGCTCACACTTGACGTGTTTCTTTCTAAACATTGTTACCTGCGTTTTGTTTTTTTTTCAATATTTTTGCAATTATAAAGAAATATTATTTAAAATGACATGGGCCCGGATTATAGTCCGTGCAACGAAAACTGGCCGGTGACTGGAGTGACTCTAGCGGCAATTTTCAATCAGTGGTACTGCACACTGCCTGTTACAAATGTCTGTAGCAGTGTAACATAATGTACAAAATCAACAGTATACACTATCCACGTGTTACGATCTCTCCGTGTTATGACCCCTCTATATACTACATTCCAATTCTCCAGCTATAAATGATTTTCAGCATCGCATAAAAAACACATGCCGTGTGCCTATTGTGTAAACATCAAGGCGGTGACACGCAGTTTGAGAACTTGCGGTTAACGTTCATGGCGAGCGGGTTTCAGGGGCCAGTTTTCAGGTGTGTTACCCTGGCACCCCAAAGTTAAAATTTTGACTTGAAAACTGTTTGGTATTATGTTATTTATTATGTAACAATTAGTAACCACAAAAAAAAATTTTGTAACCGCATCCATGATCCGGAAAACGGCGTTACAAGTTCCAGGTGCCAGGGTAACGTTACCCCAGCACCCCAAACATTAAATAATAAATATTTCGATTTGAAAACTGTTTGGTATTATGTTATTTATTATGTAACAATTTGTAACCACAAAAAACAATTTTGTAACCGCATCCATGATCCGGAAAACGGCGTTACAAGTTCCGGGCGCCAGGGTAACGTTACCCCAGCACCCCAAACATTAAATAATAAATATTTCGATTTGAAAACTGTTTGGTATTATGTTATTTATTATGTAACAATTTGTAACCACAAAAAAAAATTTTGTAACCGCATCCATGATCCGGAAAACGGCGTTACAAGTTCCGGGTGCCAGGGTAACGTTACCCCAGCACCCCAAACATTAAATAATTAAAGCTTTTATTTTATACCATTTTTTTATTATTTGCGTTTTTTTATGTTACGAATTATAATACCTAGTATCTTTATAATTTGAATATATAATTGCAAATATCATTTTATACTATATTACCTTTTACTTAGATTTTATGCCCTATAATTATTGATACTTTTATTATAAATATTATTATTATTTACATATTTACCTCTGCTATTTTATGGATTGGTAATTAGTATTATATGTAATCATGTTAATCACACTTACTGTACATCAGAGCCTTATCACTTACTCAATTTTTTTTTCTTCAATGTGCATATAATATTTGGAATCGGATAAATAAAATATAAATAGTTTTCAATTATTAACTTTATAATACTTTTTTTTTGCTTTATACAATTTATTTTGTATACAATAACATTTCAATGTTTACTTTTTTTTTTGGTTGCTAATGATACTCCATCTCTGAGGTCATCATAAACTTCCCATTGATCATTGGATCTATGAGCAAACGCCTTATAGTGGCCTGCAGTCACTCTAAGCCCCATCGGTCTTGACCACTAAACTCTACAGCCCCTCTTAAGTAATAAACTTCATTGTAAATTTGTATTGTTTTTGGAATATCGTCTAAATACAATTGAATCTCTCCTGCATAATTTTTTTGGATTGCTCCGATATTGCTTGTGTTGAAGCTCGTTGATGCTTCTAGATCTGAGGACATTAAATAATATATGAATTACAGTGGTTTTACAATATAAAATAATTGTTTCTCTTTATCATTATTTAAAACATATAAAATACCTTTAGGTAATGATAGTAGTTCTATCAACAAATGGCTTTTCATGCTGATAGATAAAACTCTATTACTTTTGCAGCTTTGACACTCAATATATTCTCTGTCTATGAAATATCTATTAATTTTTTCTTTGATGTTAATTTTCCTCTCATACGTCATCAATGATAGTACTTCATAGTTGTGGTCCAAAGAAAATTCTGGACATAGAAGATCTGAACAGTGGTTAATTTTAATGTATTATGGTATACCTTTTAACAGTGGCGGCTCGTGGGTTTTTAATGAAGTAGTGCACATTCAAAAAATAAATATATAACTCATATTATATTATGTACCTATATAAATATATTTATTTACTAACCTAACCTTTAGATTGTATTAAATAATTGTTAACAAAATTTAGTTACTTATCTTTTATTTTAATTCGTATATTTACATATTAAATTCACAAGTAAAAATATCGATAAACCGAGTGAGAGTAAAAATAAATTGTAATGCCAACGCGCGACGGCGACGTCCAAAATAGTTCACTGATAACAATTTATTTGGTTATGTGCACAGCAACGATTGTGCACATCAATTCCATTATAACGCGGGCTGCGTGTTTTGACTTGTTTTAATTTTTACACTATACAAATGTGCACAGCGTTTGTGTGCACTACTGCTCTACTATACCTACTGATACCGTTCTGGTGCGGACAACCACCGTTTGCCGTTTGGCCTCCGAAATAAACCATTTTAAATACTATATTATTTTCATATTCTGAATTTCCATTTTTATATTTTAAAGGATAATTTTAATAACATTACAGGTGCTTAGTTGTTTTATTATAATTAATGTTTTTAATTTTTCTCAAGTTTGGGTAGGTAGTGCACGTGCACTTGTGCACATATACACGAGCCGCCACTGCCTTTTAATAACTTTTTGGCTGTTGATGAAATAGTATCCATTGTATCCATTAATTTAATATCGCCGACAATATTATTATGATTTAATTCATAGTGTTGAGCTAGTAATCTGATACGCTCATTATACATTTTTTTCCACTTTTATTTTTTATCATTTGTAGCAAACATTTCTAAAAGAAATTTGTTGAATATGTCACTATCTGCAGCAGCACATGCTAGGATAGTCAACAATGAATCCGGAGAACAACTATTAGTCAAGATTACCTTGCCTATTCCTTTAACAATAAGAGGTTTATTCTGAAAAGTATTACTATTTTTTAGAAACGCTACAATATTTTCTTTATTTTTCAAATTTAAATTTAAATGATTAAATCCTGGCTGAGCAACAAGGTATGATTTGGTGGATCGAAATTTTGTCACTGGTTTTTTTTTTTATCCATGTCTCATTTGCCATAGACTCTTTATTTTTATTATCACATACTAGACAAATCCGCGAATCGCCAAAACCTTCACTATTTTTTTTTTTTATAAATGGATTTTTTACTGAACAGCCAAATAAATGAACTGCTTTATTACAGTAAACACACCGGTGTATACCACTTGGTTTTTAATTTAATACGTAACGTAATTGTCAATTTGTATTCATCATTGTCGTGACACGTGGTATATTATATTGTTTTTTTTACAAAATACAACTCATTCAACAGAACTAAACAAATATGACTAAACAAATATACACACGATGTACCAATTGAAACTGGATAACGAGTTGTCTAGTTCATATTGTAAATAAGAATGCTTTACAATATAATCCAATATCATAATACTAAAACAGTAATACATTAAAACAGTATTACATATAGTACTTGAAAGTAAACAAAGTGGTAGGTACTTACTTTTCAATATAATATATTAACTTCAATATACACTTCTCACAAAAATTATGTGTCACAAAAGTAAAGAATAATTTAAAAAAAAAAACTAAAAAATATAATAACTATTTAAATTAATTAACAATGAACAATTTGAACAAAAAAAAAAAAAAAAAAACTGTATTATCATAGGTCATTTATCGAAGAGTTTTAATTCATATGGTTTGTAGTGTATACTGTATAATATACAGTGTATATCATTTTTAAACGATAACATTTTTTATTATCATAAACGTGCACAGTGTGCATAGATACAGCACATGGAGCTTTCACGGTGCTTCGCTAAAATTTATTTTTGATTCATACATGTAAGCCAGTTAGCCAAATAATATTTGTTTATAAGACCTTCATTACATTTTTATGTTTATTTGAAGTTTAATTGGGGACGTATTAAAAAATAATAATAATAAATAATATAAACGATAATAAGCCATGATTGATTTGTATACTTTAATATTTTAATTAATTAAATCACAATTTTCCGGGTCACCGATGCAGTTACAAAATTTTTTTTGTGGTTATAAATTGTTACATAATAAATAACATAATACCAAACAGTTTTCAAGTCAAAATGTTAACCTTGGGGTGCCAGGGTAACACACCTCCAGTTTTCGTCGCGCGGACTATAATGCCATTTAATTACATATAAGTCTGTAACATAAAACCGTTTTTAGTCATATGGACACGGTATTCTGTATGATGGTTTCACACAGGCAACAGGTAGTACCTACGTTTTGACAAGAGTAATATATATATATATGAATTTCATATAGTCGTTTTTTTTTCTTTTAATTTTTGCTTTTATTAGTAATATTATTGCAATAAAGTTATTTATAGAGAAAAAAGAAAAGAATAAACATAATAAATTACATAATTATGAATGATATAAGACAGAGGAAAAAAAACAAAAAATAAACAAAAAAAATAAAAAAAAAAATAAATAAAATAACAGCAAACGGGTTTAAATAAGGAAGCCAGCAAAATGGATAAAGTTAATTATGGAAGAAATAATGGGAGTGGAACGAGAATTGAGAAGGAGATTTGAGTAATGATTATGCAACCAAAGGATGATAAAAATGAAAAAAGGAGTTGTCTACTTGGTAGAAGGAAGGGACAATTAAATATTAGGTGGTTGAAATCACATATGGCATCTTCGTGGTGTCGAGTGCATAGTCGGGAAGAATTGAGGGAAAGTTTGAAGGAATGGTGTGGGAGTAAACTATATAGTCGTTTATACTTATATTTTCATAAAAACAATGTCGTTCTTGGAACAAAGTGACGAAGGGTCAAACTGCTAAAATTATTTTTTTATCGACTATCTAACGTACGAGACTTCATTCAATTAACCAAATTTATTATAAACTATTTTTATAGGTGATACATTTTTATTTAATTTTTTTAACGTATTTTTTGTCAAACATTTCAGTGATGCAACACATAAATTAAAACATTTTTCATTGTCATCTCGGAGTTTAGTTTTAGAAGATTTAGATTCCTTAAAATTGAAAGAGAGTAAAAAAAAAATTAATGTAGATTCCTCTTACAAATCAAAGAAAGTCCTAAGTAATTTAAATAATAATAATAGCATATGTATTATTATTATTATTTTTTTTTTGGTAGGTTACATTATTCTAATTTAAATTACTTAGTTCTTTCTTTAATTTATAAAAAGAATCTACTTAGTTTCTTTTTTCACGATCTCTTGATATTAAGAAATCTTAATGTTCATAGAAATCTGAATGTTCATTTTTTTCGATATACAGTAGAACCTCGATTATCCGAACCTCCGTTATACGAACCCTCTATTATCCTAACTACAATTAGAGTATCCGAACGTTCTGTTATCCGAACGATAAAACTCGTTGAAACACTCGTATCCGCGGCCGGTTTATTGAATTTATCATAACTTTTGCTTTTGGTTTATTACATACATATAATATGAATGTACACGTGTGTGAATCATACAAATACAACAATACATTTCATTTCAGACGTAAATTTAATTTTGTTTTCTTCTGGGAGGGCGGGTCGAGACCCGGGACCCCCCCACCTAAAATACGCCACTGCGCGTGACCAATTGTGATCTCGAATCGATAAAAAAAAAAATAATATTAAAACGATCCTTCTTCATTTTGTATACGAGTGTGTACGCAACTACATCAAAACGCAGTCGATGTTTTCGAAGACAAATCAACGTTATTTATTTATTTGCATATGACATATATTATTCGACGTGAGAAAAGTATAGATAAAATTGGTAAAAATTAAACAAATAAAATAAAATCAACGTTTAAATTAAAATACACACTGTTCTGTTTTTGAAACCAAGTGTTTGAGAAGTCGACCTAATAAAACGGCATTGTAAATCACTCATCGCGAACAACTTTCAATCCCTCGGGACTTGTTGGACAAATAGCAGGTGAATACGCGTGGAAATGGTTTGATGACACTCTCCTGTCTTCATAACGTTTGACCTGTCCACGTCCATTTGGACGCCCTCCCCCGTCTTCTTTCCTACGTAACATTTTGTTTCCTAACGTAATACGTCGTCTACGACCGTCGGCACGCAGAGGGTGTTCCACCGTGGTTCGGGAGCGGTGCGCAGCTCGTTCTGACCGTTCTTACCGCGGGTAGTACCGTTCTTTCGCGAGACAGACTGTACGATATAATACGTCGTGATTTTCGATCGGATATTCCGTATCGCGCGATCAATAATTATTGTTTTTTTTTTTTTTTTTTTTTTTTTTTTTTTTTTTTTTTTTCATATGTCATAGTTATCCGGGATTGTAGACCCTAGGGTCTACAGTTCGGATACCAGTTTGGCAGAATTTCTATTGGGGCACCCGTAGGTTTCTGCCATGCCCCGGTGTAGGGGATGGCAGTCTCTCTCCGAAAACAGTTGTTTCCTGTCCAAGTTGGAGAGACTGCCCGAGGCCGGGTTCGAACCGGCGACGGTACGCGTCGTAACCGCCACCTCTGGTAGTCCACTCGGCCACTCCGTCCCCCAATAATTATTGTCATTACCGATTTCGAGCGAATACTTCTCGGCCGATATACACAAACGGCGTTGTTGGTGTCGTCACTATGTATGCTGGCCGCGAAAACGGTAGCCATGGGCGCGCGCCCGCGGTTCGTGCACACCGATCGTTCGTTTGTCCGTTCAGTGGCGTACGGAGCGCCGTGATTTGTTTTGTTATCGTCCGTCCAACACGCACGCACGCGCCGAAACGGAGATGGACGAACTCGGGGACCACGTCAAAGACGTTAGACGCGCGAACAGTGACGTGGGCCGAACGGCCGAGAACCCGGTGTGGAGGTTCCATCCGTGGCCAGGCGCGAACGCCGCGACGACGGCCCGTAAGACGACCGTGCCGGCCCGTGAGACGCGCGCCGTGAAGCGGGGCCGCCCGAGGCGCGGCTGTCCGTACCAGAAGACCGACGCCGTCGAGTGCCTGGTGCAGTGGGCCGAGGTGGCGGTGAAGCGCGCCGCGGTCACCGGCGTGGAGTCCGCGTTGGCGGACGCTGCCGAACGCCTGGAAGACGCGCAGGCCGCGGTGGTCGCGTTGATGGCCGCGAGCCGGTCCGCCCGCGACGACTGCACGCCCGCCCCTACGCCGGTCCGGTACGCGTGCGCTTGCTGCCGCCGCCTGTTCCACGCGGAGGTCGCCCTCCGCGTCCACGAGTCGCGACGCTCGGACGGCGGCTGCGGCCACTGCGTCAACTGCGCCTGCGCCGCATAAATCTGGACCAGCCAGCCTAGTCTCGTACAGGCGCCGTTCGCCGCGGGCCACTGTCGTGGGTACCGGCGTCGCCGCGGGCCACTGTCGTGGGTACCGGCGTCGCCGCGGGCCACTTTCATGGGTACCGGCGTCGCCGTGGGCCACTGTCATGGGTACCGGCGAGGCAGCGGGCCACGAAGACGTCCACGTGAGTACAATTCGACATCGTAGAATTAATTTAAAACAAAAAAAAAAACGGGTTTTCACGAAAACGTATTAACGTGCTTTGAACTGTTTGACGGCGTGACGGACACTTGACATTCGTTTCGTTTCATAACTGTTTATATAAACGAGTTAGCTTCACTAACACTTCCTGGTAACCCAAACGGGCGGTTTGCTTACGGGTTTATTGTCAACATCTTTCACGTTGTGTCAAATGTGGGGGTGACCACCACTCCGAAGATTGCACCAAATCCAAAACTAGTCCAGCTAAGTGCGCCGTATGCATGGGCAACCACACCTCCAATTATAAAGGATGTCAAATTTTCAAAGCTCTTCGCAAATGTCGCGGAACCACTCATTCAAAACCACAGAATCCGAATCCAGTACTCACTTCCCTTCATCTCCAAACTCCCCCTTTTCCTCCCAAAACTTCTTACGCCTCCGTTACTAATTCCAAAAATATACCACTATCCAATATCCACGTAATTGAAATGCAATTAACTAAATTTATATCAGAACTTTCCTCTTTAATTACTCCCCTCATTACGCTCCTTACAGCTGTTCTAAATAAACAGCTTGCTCCGTAGTCCGATTCTCTGATTACCTTTCTTATCTCATAATTAAATGAAACTACAATATTTTTAATCGCCAGGTATGTAAATATTGCAAATGTAATTATTGTACCTTATTGGTCTTCAATTCATATTATTATATTTATATTTTAAGTCAATATCATAATGTAATATTTTTATTTTGTTTTAGTGCAACTTTGTAATTGTTGAGACACTTTGTAAGTGTTTGGGACCGGCCTTTGCGTACCTGCCGGTACAATACCAGAGTTACGTCAGCGCCGACCACCACGTCGACAACTATTACCACGCGCTGACCCCGTACTACTTTGAGTACGGCGTAAAAGACTCGCACACTCACGACGTTAAGGGCCAGCACGAAGTCAGTGACGGACACAGCAACGTCAAGGGGTCGTACAGCTTACTGGAAGCGGACGGTTCGACTCGCGTGGTCGAGTAAATCGCCGACCCCAAACACGGTTTCAACGCGGTCGTCAAGAAGATCGGAGGCCATTACCGACACGACGACGCCTACAATAACGATCATCACGAGTCCGTCCAGCACTACCCGTTCAAACCTTACTACCGATGGCCCGAAACGACGGTTATCGCGTCCTTGTAATGAATAATATTACACTATTAAAACGCTACGATGCACGTCGATATAGTAAAAAAAAAAAACACAACTACGTATATATCGTCGTCGATCTTTAAACATCACGACGTTCAAGAATTCTAAGGGCCGTTGTAAACTCTCCCTAGTCGGTACGTGACAACTTTGTTTGTATATTGTATTTTTCAAACTACAATTGTTGAAATAGTTACCTACGAGTACTAATAAAATTTACAAATATTAGTAAAATCGAATATTGTTTTCATTGGTTCGTCACGCTTTTAAAACGTCACAACATTCAAGACTGGCAAACAGTGTTGCTTTTATCACGAGGGCACGTTTGTGATAAAACGTAAACACGTGATTTGATAAAACATTGTCTCGTTGTCGTATGGTAAGCTTTTCTACATGGACGTACGATTATGATATATTACAATTATAATTAAACGAATGTAAAAGCTTCGTATAACGCACTAGATAATAGCTACCGCAAATATTTTGTCTGAAATGACGAAAAACGAGTTTCCTATTTGATTATATTACAACGATTCTTTTAATCTTAAACATTTACGCGAGAATAATAATATTCAATAAACAATTTTTTGAAAATTTTTTTGTTTTTCAATATAAATTTGCATATGCGACCACTGTTAATCCAAACCTGAGTAGACACTGTAAAATGACGCCAACACGACTATCCCGCAACAGCGATTTTTTCGTACGATTAAAAAATTATTATATTATACGATGTTTTAATTTATCACACATATACCTACTCTTTAAAATACAATTTATATGTCATCAAATTCACACGAAGTTTTTTCACACTTCAAATGAAGAACAAAAACGTTCAAACCCTGTTTTTTTTTTTTTTTGTAATTTAATCGCGATAAACATGAGCGTTTAATTATATTCACAATCAAATAATAGCATTTTTAGATTCTGAGTGAAACGAAGGAGCTTATGGTTTTACAATGATGTGTGCAAACTTTATAAATATGCATAAAATACACTTTTTCACGTAATAATAATTTTCCAAATGTTTCATCTGGCAGCTTTATAGATCTGAAATTTCATTTTTCTACTTTAAAGAGATCATATTATTATATTTTATCTCATGCCAAGAAAATCTCACGGAAAACCGAGTAAAAATGACGAAATTCGCAGTAAACCTCACTTTCATCACATAGACTTAAGTTATTTCTTTATACGTTCCAACATAATATTTGAAAAATTTTAAGCTAAAAATAGAACTTTGAAAATACTAAGTTTCTTTTTAAGTATATTTCTAATAAAGATTTTAATATTTGTTGAAAACTTTTGAAAATTAAATAGGGTTTTACTCATACACTGTTCTAACGATACCGTAAAAATTAAAAAAAAAAACATGGTTCAAGGTTTTTTAAAGCGATTAAGTAAATTATTTCACGACTTTTACATAATATTCTGTTACTACGTTTATTTTCAACTTAAAATATTTATTTGAAGAAATAGGTCCATTCAATCATATTGAAATGTTGAATACAGATAGAACCAAAAGTTTAACCAGAATCATCTGGTTAAAAAAAATATGTTTTCTTTATCTAACCTAAAACTCGATAATTTTGAAAAAAAAAAACCCACCGACAATTTTATGAAAAATAGTAATATACACGAACATTATACTTTGATTCTGAAGCTTTGTTCAAAATTGTTTAGCTTAAGAAATTATTTATCGTTTCTTTAAAATGCAATACGCCCATCTCCATTAACTTGCCCGAGGAGCAAAAAATACCTTATGGAGCAAAATACGCCTTTTCTTTTTATTTGAAATTAACTATTATTAAAAGAATTATGATTAAAAACAAATTCATGGAATTGCAAATATTATCTATAAATTTAAATAAAGTGCACAATAACTTAATATAATAAAACGAATCTATATAAACGATAATGTATTTGATAAAATTTTGATGGGCATGAGTTCTCGAAGAGAAGGATGGTGAGGTGAGACATTCGTTTCTGGATTTAAGATTGCAGAAATTTACATTATTTTTTGATACGTCAGTGATGACCTTCTGTTTTCTAAAGTTACTCCCTGCTCACCGAAAAAATATTCCTCCAGACACTACCATGCGTATGATTTTTGTAAAAACCTAAACCTTGAGCCATATAAAATCAACACTATTAACGAGATTCATAAGAGAAAAATCAACACTTATAATAGCCAATTGACAATATTATTTTACTTCATACTCCAGCAATATAAATAAAACGAAATGACTTTCTTTCTTAGGAATATGATAAGATATTTAATTAAATCAAAATAGAAAAATAAGTATAATGCATTAATAAAAGCATAAATAATGAAGTATACAGAACACAAAATCAAACGAATAAAAATGATAAACAAGTATTAAAAACTAAGCTGAAATAAATTGGATATAGTTACTGAAATAAAATAGAAAAAAGTGAAATGGTGGTTTTTTCAAGGTAACGTTAAAGGAAAAAAGCTGGTAAGTGAGATGATGGTGGTACAAGTTCGTCCATCGTCCCTTCGGTCCTCGGACAAGATATTGGTGATGAATGTATTCAGTTTTAAAGAAATGATGACTCATTTCTTTAGTATAAAACGATTCTGAGCAAAGCTTCAGTGTAATATAATATATTATTATTTAAATACTGTTTACGTATTTTACGGTTATTTGTATAATTTTTGGTGTTTTTTTGTAATTTTTGTAATAAAATATTGAATTAGATATAACTCATTTAAACTTCAATTGTTATAACAATTATAACTCATTAGAAATAAACTTAAAAGAAATCAGACAATATCGAAAAAAATCGTATAATAATTTATTAAAGTGTGTATAAAAAAAAATCCTGACTAACGATTTTTGAACTTTTGTTAGGATAATTAGGTATGTATATGAGTAAGGTCATATTAAATTTTCAGAACTTTTAGTCAAATATTTAAAATTATATTACATAAAACTTTCAAACAATTTGGTAAATTAAAAGTTCTATATTTAAGTTAAAAGTGCTATAATTGTTCTGCAAATGTTGTCCAATATAAAAAAGTATGTATTTGATATTGTATACAATTTTCAAGTTTCTAGCTTCAATACTTTTTGATTTATGACTAAATACCTAAAATCTGAACACTGAAAATCTCGTTTACGGCGGATTTTTACCGATTTTACCGTTTTTACTCAGTTTTTCGATCGTTATTCTTGATTACTGGAAAAACTATGGAGATTTTGAAAAATGACCTCTCTAAAGTACCATCTCAGTTCAATTTAGAATCTAAAAAGTTGCTGGACGAAACTTTTGGACAAGGATTTCTATACGAAAAAGTGTTTACAGAAAAAAAAAATAAATATAATTGTAAAACCATAAGATCCTTCGCTTCACTCAGAATCTAAAAGTTTATAGATATCAGATAAAAATAGAGTCACAAAAATGGGACTAAAATATCAAACTCTTAATCATTCAACTGACATATATGGAAAAATCTTCAAAACATCAGTTTTAAATAGAAGAAATACAAATATAAGACTGAAAATTATCCATTAAATGACTCATTAACTTAAATACTCCAATATTATGGCCGACCATTCTTATTATTTTTTAAATTTAAATATAAATTTATATTTTTTGATTAGTATAACATTTTTTTTTCGTATAAATCAAATTTATGTATTAAAATAAATGATAATGTTAAAAAAAGAAAAAATGTCTTGATGAAACTTTCATGATGAAATAATGAATGCACATTTTCCTACGTACTTACTAATAGGTAAGGACTCCGATAATGAGCCGAGTCTTTTTCTATTATATTAGTGTATATCGTGTAGTTTTTAAATAATTAAAGAAAATCATATTATTTTATTGATGGTTGATTTAAACTTTCGTAAAACGGAAATATTAATAATCTCAGTGGACGGCATATGGACAACGCGAAATAAAAGTTTTATTTATTGATAATAATTAACCGAGTTACAAATTGCTTATCGGAAAATATCGCCACAAAATTTGCCTCGAGTACAGTTTTCTCGCCAAAACAATATATTTTCTGGGCACCAATAAATCAATGTACAATTTTTCTTCAAAGAAACGAAATAACCAGTAACGCGTGATTTTACGTATGAATTAACTTCATTAAAATCATACCTATAATTAGGCTTAGGGACTTATAGTATTTGAATATTTTTACTAGACATCGTGAAACATAGCAGAGTAATATATAAATACGTTTCATAGTATTACATGTTCAAATATTTCATTTGATTATGCATATTTTTGAATATTTTGAGGAAATTCTTGAATTGATATATATATTTTGCTATTTTTGTATTTATTTTTCATATTTTTAATATTTTGATGAATATTAGTAATTCTAATAAAAATAAACTATGTATGAAAACGAGATTGACTCCAGTTTATTACGTTCAGAAAATAAACTTGGTAAATAATAAAATGTGATTTTGGTTTTCTTTATTTCCAAAATTAAAAATTTGGAAGGTTTGCCTGAAGATATAGCGAATGATGATTTGGCATACTTTATTTATGCTCCAATTTATTCTTTAGACGTCGAACGAAGTTTCTCAATTTACACAAATTTACTGTGCAGTAATCGTCGGAGATTTAGTTTTGAAAACATAAGAAAGTATTTAATCATGTAGTGTAATTTTCAAGAAACTCAAAATGATTCAGAATAAATAATTTGATCTATTCAAAATAAATAAAATAGAGCATTTTTTTTTTTTATAAATACAGTTGTTTAATTTACGTAGCAAAGTTTTGCCATATAAAAACAGTGTATTTTTTTTTTTTTTTAATTATTATTATTTTCAAGACAATTTGAATTTAAATTATAAATGTTTGATTCTTCTAAATTCTAAGGTGAATATTTATTTTTTCAAATTTATTTGTAGCATATTCAATAATGCAATTTGTATCTTTGATTAATATTTCTTAAATTTTGTTAATTATTTATTAATTTTAGGCATAATTTTTAACTAATAACTTTGTATAGTCAAAAGTGAAATTAACCAAGATTTAGAGGTAATTTTTTTTTTTTTTTTTAATGCATATTATAATGCATATTTTAATGATTTTAGAAACACATTTGCATGCATATTTGTGTATTTTTTTCAGCTATAAGTCCCTAAGCCCACTTATAATCATTGTGTAATATACGCTTGAACACTGTTAATGAATTAATTATAATGTGAACGTGACTAATTAAAATAGGTTTGTACTTACCTATATGATAACGATTCACGTCGTAAAAATGAGTTGGAGTTTTTCGCGTATTTTTCAACTCGTCGTCTTCTTTATGGCAAATTATTTAACTTTGTGATGCAACTGACCTAATTGCTTGCATATGTAATTTCGACAAAGTAGACGAGCTGTAGATTAATAGGAGGGATTTACACGGTAAAAATACGTATAAATACCATGGAAGAAGTCCCGAAAATCATCAGTATCTGTTCAGTCATTCCATAAAAACATTCATTTTATTAATCTCGTTTCAAAAAAAAATTTGAAAAACTCCCATTCAAATGGCTGTAAAGGTAAGACGTTTTTGAGATGTTCATCACATCAACTTATTTGAAAGCACAGTTTATTTTAATTTCGATAATCGCTTGGATTGAAATAAAACCAAATTAAAGATAGTGAAGCTTATCAATACTCATTTTGATTAAAAAAAAACGCTTTATTTCGAAGTATTCCCGGGAATCATCGTACATTTGGTTTCTTTTTTAAGAAAATGTACTACCGTTAAAGTCTCCGTGAGCGGACCGTGCATATCAATAAGAAATTATTCGTAACAGTTGTGGATTACGTATGCTCAAAACTAATTTTCAAAACGTTTCAGCTGATTGCGTTTGCCGCCCTCTTGGAACTAGCCTTTGCATACCCGCCGGTACAATACCAGAGTTACGTCAGCTCCGACCACCACGTTGACCACCGCGCAGACCACCATGCCGACCACTATTACCAGCAAGCGCCGACTCCATATCACTTCGAGTACGGCGTAAAGGACTTGCACACCCACGACATCAAGAGCCAGCACGAGGTGAGCGATGGACACGGCAACGTCAAGGGATCATACAGCCTGTTGGACGCGGACGGTTCTACCCGCGTGGTCGAATACACCGCCGACCCCGAACACGGTTTCAACGCGGTCGTCAAGAAGATCGGAGACCATTACCAACACGGTGACGCCTACAATAACGGTCACCACGAGTCCGTCCAGCACTACCCGTCCAAAGCTTACTACTGATCGTGATTACAGCGTACTAAAAAAAATCAAAATGTAATCATTTAAAACGAAGATGTCATAGTTATGTATTTATTTTAATAAATTCGTCGTGATTACTGCGAAAAAATATAACTTTTTTGTCGTTGGTTTCTCGCACTTCGAACGTCACAGCAATGTACTACGATAGACACGTTTATGAAAAAAAAAAAAAAATTAAAAAAAAATAAACTCGTGATTGTCTAAAATATATATTCTCATAGTTTTAATACCTGCTGTTATGCTGTATT
The DNA here is from genome assembly GCA_027580255.1 of Therioaphis trifolii. Classification (NCBI taxonomy): domain Eukaryota; kingdom Metazoa; phylum Arthropoda; class Insecta; order Hemiptera; family Aphididae; genus Therioaphis; species Therioaphis trifolii. Next base: position 6,261,266 of record CM050404.1, read on the forward strand.
GACATCAAAATATAGGTACATAAATCATTATAAAAATAAGGTGATACACCCAATATCCCCTTCAGATACGAATTGTCGGTGACTTCTAAAATTATTGTTTTTTAACGGCTGTTTTTTTATTTTGAACTTCCACTGATAAATAATAATATTTAACAAAAAAATGGGAGACGGAGTGGCCGAGTGGAACCAGGCATCACTGCTGACGCACACTGTCGCCGGTTCAAACCTTGGTCACGGGCGGCTCTCTCTCTCTAGGCAGGCGACTGTCTAGAGAGAGCGGCCGCCATCTCCCCTGTCCAGAAGGCAACGGGAAACCACTGCACAGTAAAAACCCTTCCCTAGTAACACCTTCTTCTAGGTGCAAACCAACCCTCGGGTTGATGACCCTAAGAGAAACAAAAAAATACGAGAAGAAAAATTTAAATTAACGTATTCAAAAAATCTTTGTAAAAATTGTCCATAAGTTGAGTATATTTATTCTAACCAAATTAACAAATTATTAATCGGCTCGTTGACGTTTTTCAGAGGGTGTGTTAAATATTAAATACAGATTTTTAGAAAACTTCCTACGGTTGCACATAGGGAAAAAAATGAAAACTCCAAGTCGTACATACCATTTTTGGTAATGACGACATTAAATATTTATAGGAAAGTTTGTTAGATTTAACATTTTTATCCGAATTCAATGACAAGTATAGGGATTGAACAGATTTATAGATCACGACGATTTGACTACTTTGGTCCATAAGGTGGACCAAAAATATGGTTTCAGTTTCGGTAACAACCATGGAGTTGAATGTTACCATCTATGATTAACGTGAGTTCATCCAACACTTTCCGTTAAAAATTGTTTACAGTATTACAGCTATGCACGATCAACCTGCCACCACAGTTATTGCGTACGATTAATAAAATGTATCATAATTAGTTTGCGGAAGTTTATGCATTGGCATGTTTTTATTCTCAAAAAGTTGAAAATTGACATAAAAACATTTCATTCTGTAAATATGGTATAGTAAATTATTTAAAAACTTCTTGAATAAAGATTTTTGATATTTTTTCAGTATCGTTACTCAAGTATATCAGTTAGGTCATACGTAATTTTCAGAACTTTTTGTCAAATATTAAAAATGTTGAAAAAATAAACTTGAAAAAAACAGGTATTTTTAGTCAGAGAATTTTCGAATGTTCACGAAACATTCGTAGAATATGTGCCAATATGTCATTGATATATGGTGAACATTTCAAGTGTCTGGTAACATTTCTAGTTATGACTAAATTACTAAAATCGATTTTGTGATTTCCGGCAAATTTTACCGTTTTCACTTTTTACCGGTTTTTCGGCAGTTTTTCATTACGACTGGAAACACTTGGGAGTAGAGAAGAATTACACTTAAAATACAATCTAAATGCAATTTTCGATCTATAGAGTTGCTAGATGAAAAAAAAAACATCATCGTAAAACCAATAGATCCTTCGCTTTGCGCTGAATCTAAACATTCATTTGAACACAGTAAATACAAATTAAAGATTCAGAATGACCGCTTAATTATAAGAATAATTAATCTACTTGAATATATTATTCACAATGAACTGCAATTTAATAATTTTTCATACGTGTATTTATAAATGTATTGAAGATTCAAGTGATAATTACATTTATAGCGTATAAATAAATATCCATGGCAAAAACATGGATACCATTTATTCATTAATATTTATTTACTCATCTATGTCAATATAACAATTCATATTACTGATTTTGCTTGTAAACGTGTTAATATTTAATTATTAATATATGTATAATCGAAACGAATTTTGGAAGATTTTTTTTATTCATAAATTCATAAGATATTTTTACGATTGTTATTATTATTTTTTTTAACAACGAACGTAAATGTGGATGGAATATTTCATATACTCAATTTTATTCTCTTATTTTTCATCAATAATTATCATATTAGTCGAAACTATAAGTTGTTACGAAACAAATGTGACATGTATATAAATTACAAAATATGCATTAAACACGAAATTAAATATAATATTTTAACAGTAATCTTATTTCGATTGTAATTATTTATTTTTAAGTTTTAGTTTATAAATTTTAAATTTCTTTAATATATTTTATAATATAATTAAAAGATTAAAATTTCATCAGCTGTTAGTTATGAAGTAGTTGTAATATAATATAAAATTTGTATAGTAAAATAGCTATTAGTTTGATTTTCAGATTATATGAATTATTGATAGTTAATTAAAATGTATATGTTTATGTCATATACTAGACTCCTAAGTCCTAGGCGCTGGGCCCCCACACGAGAGTCTTAGTGGGCCCCAGTATTTTTGTTTCCGAGAAATGAAGTAAATAATATAAGCTATTTTGATTTCACTACAGTTAATTTTTAAATCTGAATAAATATGTTTTAATTTTTATCAGCTATACTTTTATTTTCATGGTAAATGTTATAGTTAAGATTCATATTGCGATTCATAAAAATAGGGGGATCAGTTACGTTAATTATAAAACAAAAAATAAACAATTTTCTACCTACTCACAGACAAGCAAATCCGTCGTTTTAGATTCTGAACGAAGTGAAGAATGTATTGATTTTACTATGATGTGTGTTTTTTTTTTTTTTTTTTGTTTTTTTTTTTTTTTTTGTTTTTTGTTTTTTTTTTTTTGTGTCTGTGTACACCATAACTACTCGAAATAATGCTTCAATTTTGAACTTCAGGGTATGTTTTCGGTGGCAAAACGAATATCGGAGGTACCTTAGAGAGGTCACAAGTGAAAATTCCCAAAAGTTTTCAAATGCCACGGGAAAAACAAACAAAAAATGAGGAAAAAACGGTACTTTTTGTGCAAAACCCGTTTTCGACGAAATCGATTTTTTTATTTAGCCGTTACTCAAAAACCAAAAATTGTAGATACTTGAAATTTTCACCAAATGTTTATATTAAAATCATCTATACGTGGTAACATTTTTGAACACTTTTGACTTTTTTTGAGCTTTTTATAGACAATTTAAATTTTTGACTTTTCTTAGTTTTTTTTTCTGAAAAGTGGATAAAAAAAATTTGGCTGGACAAAAAATCTTGAAAATTTAATATAAAGTTCCTCATAAGAAGTATTATCGGTATAAAAAAAAAATTCAAAGCGAAATGCACACCTTTTTTTTTATAAGCATAAAAAGTTTAAATTTTTATGAAATATTGAAAAATCGCGAAAATTTGAACTTATTTTTTTCTGAAATGTGGATAAAAAAAATTTGGTTGGCCATAAAACTTTAAAAATTTAGTACAAGATTCCTCATTAGAAGTACTTATTGCTATTAAAAAAAATCAAAAATCGTGAGTCACAATTTTTTTTTATAAGCATCTAAAGTTCAAACGTTTACGAAATAATTACATGATTGCGTAAAATAATAATTAAGCCTTAAACGATTTTTGATATTTGTTCTTATTCAAAAAGTATAAGTCGAAAAAACTTGAAACTTTCACCAAATGTTTATATTGGAATCATCTATACGTAGTACAATTTTTGTAAACTTTAGACTTTTTTTGAGTTTTTAATAGACAATTGAAATTTTCAACTTTTCTTTGTTTTTTTTTCTGAAATGTGGATAAAAAAAATTTGACTGGACAAAAATTCTTGAAAATTTAATACAAGGTACCTAATATGTTGAACTTATTGGTATAAAAAAAAAATTCAAAGCGTAATGCACAATTTTTTTTTTATAAGCATAAAAAGTTCATATTTTTACGAAATGTGTAGAAAATCGCGAAAATTTGAAGTTATTTTGCAGTTGAAAATTCATAAAATTTTAAGTATTCAAAACTAAGAATTGTAAATTCGGTACAAAGTTTGACATACGTTTTCCTTCAATTATCTGTAAAAAAATTTGCACTGGAATAAAATCAAAAATTTTTATGAGAGTTTGAAATTACAATTTTTTCACATAATCGCGTAAAATAACAATTTAGGCATCATTGATTTTTGATATTTGTTCTTATTCAAAAAGTATAGGTCGTAGAAACTTAAAACTTTTACAAAATGTTTAAATAGGCATTTTCTTTACATAGTTGTATTTTCAAAATATTTCGTTTATTTTTTAGCTATTTATAGGCATTTGAATAATTCGATTTTTCTTAGATTTTTTTTTATAAAAGTCGATAACAATTTTTTGGCCCTACCAAATCGCTTGAAAATTTAATAGAAGGTTTTGAATAAGTTGATCTAAGAGTGATTCAAAAATTATTCAAATACATAGGCACAATTTTTTTTTATAAGCAATTGAAGTTCAAAAATCGACAAAATTTGTCAAAATCACGAATATTTGCAAATTATTTTGTAGTTGAAAATGTATAAAAATTTTTGTATTCAAAGATAAGAAATGAAAATATTATGTAATATCACAGCTGATAAAGATAATTAAATAGATTAAGTTTATTATAATATAATCAGTAGCTGACAGCTGTTCTATACAAAATATTGGTAGATTGTAAACACAAGGTGTATAACGTACCTTTACATGGTTGAATAGAACGTTACTAACTTCCAATTTCCAGTTATTTTAATGTGTGTATCAGCTCCATAAACATGCGGATTTTATATATTATTATTAATTATTAATATTTAAATAGACGTAGCCACGGAGCATTCAGCATATATGGACGGCGGGGTCGGGTGGTACCGTCACGATAGTGCATTTAGGCAAATAATATGGTATTTACCTACGCCCTATCTATGCACATCCTGGTTTGTCCAATGCTCACGAGCAGAAGTCACATGAATAGACAAATGTAAATTTAACCCAATCTAGGATATTAAAATAAAATATGTATTACAATTTAAGGCTGACATCTTCATCTTCGTTCAGAATCGTTTTTTTTTTTTTATAATATAAAATAATTCCAAAATCTATCCAATAATGCCTCTCGTGTATCTCACCCAACTACTGTATCCTGTACTTAACTTACAATGATTTATCATTGCATTCAAATGTAAAGTACCATACAACTAAACTATCGTAAACCAGGTGATCCCATGATAGAAAGTGCTATACACTCCTCACCATTATCTTGTCCGAGGAGCGAAGCGACGAAGGACGAACTTCCACCACCATTATCTCATCGGCTTTTTTTATTCGAGTCCTTTACCCGTACTGGTGTTGATTATGTGGTTTTCTATAAATTATAATCAACCTTATTGTTTATTGATTGTCGACCTCAACGATGATAAAACCAAAATATTGACAATTTAAGTACAATCTAACCCTACCTAAGAGAAATACATACGAAAAAAACAAAATAAAAGTCGTAATTATTTGTAACCATTTCTGAATCACGATGATTTCTCAAAGAACAATATTACCAAATCAATATTTTTTATTCCGAGTGAAATTTTTTCGTCTAGGATATTTGCACGACATTATTGAGTCAGTTTTTTTTCAAACCAACGCAAAAACCAATTAAACGTAAAAAACTTACTTCGGCAAAATCATAAAGTCGTACCTACAATAATATAATCTAATTTTGAACACATCATTACGCTGAAAATTAATGAATTATTACTTAAGCGCGGCTTATATTTAATATTTGATTATTTTACGTAACGTTGTACAATGCATAATGTAAATAGGAGTATGGGTATTTCGTGTAATTTTCAAATCGTCGTCTTATTCGAATGAATTATTTAATTTTATGATGTAACTGACCCATATACGTAGGTACGTAGGTTACTACGTCATTTTGAAGATCTAGATGAACTGTAGTTCAAGAGGAGGGATTTACGAGATAAAGATATGTATAAATACAGCAGAAGAAGTCCTGAAAATCAACAGTATTCATTCGGTTTTATTCACGAAAACACTCGTTCATTTTGATTTCGTCTCGAAAAAGTGTTTAGACCGCACCACAAAATGGCCACAAAGGTAAGACGTTGTTTGTGTTAAATAGTTCATCAAGTCTACTTAGCTAAAAATATAAATTTTATTTTAATATAATGTACGTTTGAGATAAAATAAAGTTAAGTCCATTTCAGATGGATACTTATTGATGAATAGATATTAACATAAAAATACATTTTGAGTTTTCTCGGCAAATCTTCGTAAATTTGTTTTTAATTTGTTAAATTATTATTACCATTCACTGTGAACCATCCACCAGGCTCTATTATTGCTCGTTGTAGACCGTTTAGTACACATTGCACATTGGTAAAATACAAGTGCATTGTTACGAATTCCGTTATATTGTTTCGATTTTATTTCGTTGATCAGTTAATTTAATTGATTTTTCATTCGTATGTGTTCATTCAAGTATACTATTTTAACTAATAATATCGAAGCAGAAGATAGAGAAAATAATAAATTATTTTTATTTGTATTTGTCTATTAATTATACATGTGCTCAACTATAATTTATCGAACGTGCTTATTTCAAATAAATGATATTTAATTTATTTAATTAGAGAAAAATAGGTACTAGAATAATAGGGAATGTTGTAATATTAAAAAAACTTAAATTGTCCAGTAATAATTATAAGCGGGTTTCAATAATATGAAATACGTAATGGTACTCGAAATATAATTCTATTACAACCATTGTCAATCATTAAAATGTTGTGTTTTGACATTACAAAAACAAAAACTTTTTTTTAAGATAATTAAAAATGTATAAAATCCACATTAAATAATTTTTTTTTTTTGACTACTCTCATTACACAGCTTGTCTGTGTTTCCCATCATTGATGATATTGACCACCCTGTTTGTACTTTAAGAAAATCAATGTAACACAGCCTCTGCTATAAATGTCAAAAATAATTCATTCTATATCGACGTGAATCACGTACGCTCAAAACTCATTCGTTAAAACGTTTCAGTCGATCGTGTTCGCCACCCTGATGGGACTGGCCTTTGCGTACCCGCCGGCGCATTACCAGAGTCACGTCAGCGGTGACGACCACCACGCCGACCACTATTACCGGCACGCGCCCACCCCTTATCACTTTGAGTATGGCGTAAAGGATTTGCACACCCACGACATCAAGGGTCATCACGAAGTCAGCGACGGGCACGGCAACGTCAAGGGATCGTACAGCCTTTTGGAAGCGGACGGTTCTACCCGCGTGGTCGAATACACGGCCGACCCCAAACACGGCTTCAACGCGGTCGTCAAGAAGATCGGAGGCTATTATAATCACGGTGACGACCACTACCACGGTAACCACGAGTCCGTTCAGCACTACCCGTTCAAAGCTTACTACTGAACCATCTGTACCGAAACAGCGATCATCGCGTTCCAAATAAATATAATGTTATAATTTATGTTTTATATTGTTATGGATTTATCATAATAAATTCTTAATGCGTTCGACAATGGACATTGCTGTGTTTTCGTTGATTAATTGTTATGCATAAAACATCACTGTACTCGAGACTAACATACAGTGTGTTTTGTATCACGATGGATCGTATTTGATAAAAATTACTTTACGTTGTATTAAAAAAAAAATAATTGTTTAAAAAATAATTCAGTTGGTGTTTTTATTTACATTTTCGTGAAATTGATTTTTTACTTTCGTCATCGTCATTAATATTTTTCGAATAAACTCCATATAGCTATCCGAGATTATTCATAGTCATTCGATATCAATTCGTCGAAACCATAAATGTGCAATTAATCGTGTTCGCCACCCTTTCGGGACTGGCCTTTGCGTACCCGCCGGTGCATTACCAGAGTCACGTCAGCGGTGACGACCACCACGCCGACCACTATTACCAGCACGCGCCCATTTCTTATCACTTTGAGTATGGCGTAAAAGATTTGAACACCCACGACATCAAGGGTTTCAACGCGATCGTCAAGAAGATCGGAGCCATTATAATCACGGGGATGCCTACAATTACGGTCACCATGAAACCGTCCATCACTATCCGGCTAAACCTTACTACTCATAAGCTCTATAGACGATGGTTTTTCGATACGACGTTTACCACGTTTAACTATAATGAATAAATATAGTTTTAAAAATGTAAAAAGTTTCTAGAAATATTGCAGATATAACGATTTTAAAATAATAAAATAACACGTTTTTTATATTGTGAAAAAGTTGATGTTCTTGAAGTTTGGAAGAAGCGTTGTATACTATTGATTAATTGAATCATGTAAATTGTAAGTATTTCAATCGCCATGTTGAATATAATAATATGACGTCATACCATTTAAAATGATTTTTGCCGTCTACACACAGTCAATATCAGTTAAAAATAAATATTTCAGAAGCGTTCAAGTGTTGTTGTTCATTTATCTCAATAAAAAATGTGTTTAAAGCATAAAATCTCTAAAATTAAAAAATAGATTTTAAACATTAGATTCTACAGATTTTTAAGTTAACGAATTTGAATTAGGTATTCCTTATTGATAATTGGTAGCCAATTTAATAAAAAAAGTTATTATAAGTTTACCAGTAGTCTCGTTGTAAATTTTCAAAATAAAAAATAAAAAATTATACATTTGCTTATTTAGCCTGGCATACGTTAAACACCTAATATCTACATAAACAAATGGTAACAAACACAAATTATATGCATACACACGAAACTATTATATAATATTATATTATAAATGTTATATTTTTTCAGTTATGTTTACCAATTTTGTTTCTATTTATAACAGATATGCATAAAAATTATTCTTGTGAATAATCAATTTCAACAAAACTCATATTTGAATCATGTAAAGTATTATATATACTTATCAATTATCAATCATATATTCTAATATAATCCGAGATTGCTACATAAATAATTTTGTATTTAAATGAAATCACGTTAAGATAATATAATAAATTTTCTGGTCATTGTTATTCATATTTATTATATTTTCAATTTTCGATAAAAAGCTACACAACGCACGACGTCATACATTTTTATTTCAATAAAAACATATACCACACGTAGGTACAGTGTACGCAATCGTATTGATTAATGAATATTGATGTAATATTTCAACGATTATGACATTTAAGTGCCATAAGTTGGTAAAACTTTTAACATAAAGTCACAATGACCAAAATTTATGAGTATAAAAATGTCATTGAGTAGCTGTATGAAAATGAATTATTTGCGGAAAAATCCATATTCTAAAATATTAAATCAGTGTATAAATTAACGCCTTACGTTTGATTGGTTTCGGGAAGTTTAAAATAGCATGTTGCTTAATATACTTGATGGGCGATCAGGTTCACGGTCGATCCGACGACTCTTTTCAAATCGATAACAATACTAGTTGTATTGCAATAAAAACCCGTAATTTTAATGGTCAGAAAGCAAATGAAAAGAGCCACTAAAAGTTGAGTTATTGATTATATTGTATATCATTACAGTTAAATAATTAAAACACGTTTTTTTCGCTGTGTTGATAAATAATGTTGTATCGCGAAAACGTACGTTTTAATTCGTAGCTATTTATACGTAAAACGGTGATTTCGGTTCCATATCTGTTCACTTCAGTTCCAAAATCGATCATACACGAGCTTTGCTACGAAACAACAAAAATATGAATTTCAAAAAATATTAATATAATATTTCTATAGTTAATACGTGCAAATTTGTATTATATATACGTACCTGTGTATACTGTAAACGTATAGTAGGAGAGGAGATGATTATATTTGTACACTTGCACCGCACTCAAATATATAGTATCACAACTCAGCAATCGGCATACATACACCTAAATTATAATATATGCAAGTGTATACATATACAGGTGACAATCTCATATATATATATATATACACGACATTCGTATTACTGTTTTTCATTATTACATATATATTTTGAATCACAAGCTGAATTAAAATATTATGTAAACATTTTGTTTGTGAAAAATTAAGTTTCAAAAATGTATTTTCCCTCGAAGTTTTAACTCCATACGCTTTATGTACTTTAATAGTTTAATATCACCAAAAATATACTTGTTTCGCCTTGTTTTCAAACAATTAGAACAATCAGTAGATTTTCGAAAAATGTCAGTGCCATAATTTTTTTTTTTTTATGACTTTTGAATATGCATAACCGTTTTGGACAAATGTATTGATTATAAAAAATTAATGTGATGTAATGTAAGTCAAAATTTAATTAGGTTTACAATTTACCTACCAATCAAAGTCTCGAGTTAAAACTTTTCCTTAAAGTTTTTTACAATTTAATTTTTTTTTCGTCATTAAGAAAATTAATTTATATGTTTCATTCAGTTAGTGAAAATGTAGACTCGGGACAGTTGACAATAAAATAGGTAGTTTACCACCGTCCGATGAAATATGGCATCGTTAAGATTAAAATAAAATGCACTAACTTAAGCTTAATAGGTGATAATAGTAATTTGACTATTTATTATAATATGTAGCTATAAACCAGAAATGTAAAAATTGTTTGAAAATTTAAATTTCTGGTTTATAGCTCCATATTATAATAAATAGTCAAATTACTATTATCACTTATTAAGCTTAAATTAGTGCATTTTATTTTAATCTTAACGATGCCATATTTCATCGCACGGTGGTAAACTACCTATTTTATGGTAAACTGTCCCGAGTCTACATTTTCACTAACTGAATGAAACTTATAAATTAATTTTCTTAATGACGAAAAAAAAAATTAAATTGTAAAAAACTTTAAGGAAAAGTTTTAACTCGAGACTTTGGTTGGTAGGTAAATTGTAAACCTAATTAAATTTTGACTTACATTACATCACATTAATTTTTTATAATCAATACATTTGTCCAAAACGGTTATGCATATTCAAAAGTCATAAAAAAAAAAAAATTATGGCACTGACATTTTTCGAAAATCTACTGAACTAACGCAACCGTTGGCTTGTGGTTAAAATCTTAATCTTAGGTTTTTTTTAGTGTTCTAATAACATAAATAAATCACATCACCAAATTGTCGACGTAACAAATGGATTCTAAAGAAGTCCGTGAAAACAAAATCCGGTAATTCATTTGAAGTGACACTGTTTTGGGTAGAATGACAGTATGTGTCTCTGCAATCTTCTCGAATATTTGTTTATGGACCCAATCATTTATGTGTGCTCAGTGCCAGATCTAGGGGGGCAGGGGCGAACCGGGACACTTGCCCCGGAAGTCTTGGACGGATGCCTCCAAATGATCAAATAATAAGTGGTTATCTATATATCTATATATATTATATTATATAATATACCTTCAAAAATTTTTTTTTAAGTTTTAAAATTCTAATATTTTATTATTGAATTATATTTGGGTGAAATTATTCAAACATTTTCAAATAATAAAATTAAAATAAATTAAATTATAATTGAATAATACCTTCCAAAACAATAATCGTTTACAAAAAAAAACGTGTATGTGTATTACGTGTATGTACGTGTATTCTATTTATTCATACCTATCTATGTGTTTTCCAATTTATAAAATGGGCAGGTTTTTAGGGTACCCAATTCATGAATTGTGCAAAAAAGAATTAAAAAAATGGCCATTACAAAAAATGAGCATTGCAAGACTTGGGCATAATATATATATATATATTTTTTTTATTTACATGTTAATATTTTCAGAAGTTTTACAGTCACTTAATTAATTTGGAAATCTATGTTACAAAATGTTTATTGTGAAATGTATAATATAATAGTATTATAGCAATAATTTAAAGAATTATTTTTAATAGACATTTTTCCTAATATAGTATCTACAATCTTTTTTTTAAAATTAAATGGTATGTAAGTAAAACAGTAGCATAATAGAGGGGAGGCAACATTTTAAGAGGGTGCTAATTTTATACTTTTCCCCGGCTGAAAAAATATACTAGATCCAGCACTGTGTGTACGGAGGTACACGGGTTTTTATCATGTTGTTTCTTTCAAGGCTAAAAATATAAACAGAATATATAAGGCTTCCATGTTATAAATTAGTAAACTATGATAGCTCAGTGTTTTATAAAAACAATACAAGTTTATATAATATGAGTGCTATGTTAAAAAATAATAATTTGATTTTTGTTGAAATTGAATAGATTTGTTAAGGACCGTGAAATATACTAAATTTAAATTATAATATATACTTACATCGACGAAGGTTTTTCAAGGTCTATTTAATTGCACTATCAATCTTTTATGACCCACTTGATATGAGTTCATAATTTGTACAGCTGCCCGGGCACTATATACGTTATCATATGATAAGAACCCTATAAAAAAACAACAAATGAATTATTTATATCAGCGTATTTACGGTAAATATTAAAAACTGTAAACAGAACGACACTTATTCTTTTCTTTTCTTTTTTAATTACACATTGCTGTGTTTGACCAAATTTACTGCTAACGGTATAGTAAAATACTGTTCACATCATTTTCCAGGCATTTTTATTAGCACAGTGCCTACCTACTTTTTACTATGTTTTATTAATATGAGATTAACTTATCTATAGACAGAGACAGGACAATACATAATTCAATCATGACATTTCCGCAAGTATTTCATTCAGGATAATTATGTAATGAACTGGCGATATTAGTTGAAAATATACAAGAACTCTCGTAATTTCAAAATTAAAGCTCATACGATTTACGTGAATATTTATTTGTTTTTTCTCCGAAGTAAAATAATTACCATTCAAAAACATAAAAGTTTAACAACTGTATTTATAATGTTTAGAGATATAATATAACCAATGTGTTGTTTATATTTTTTCCGGTTATAAATTGGAATTACGGCGTCAATAATAATTAAAAAAATATTTATAACTATCAGGATTACTTTGTAAATTTGTATGTAATTTAACGATTATGTAATTAAGTCACTGGACAAACGTATTGAAGACGCTTGAAATATGAATGACAAAATATTTACAATTTATCAAAATATTTTGATTTTTTTTTTTTTTATCACAGGCGAGTAAAACCACTCGACGTGGAAATATTCACTGTTTTGGGATGTACGTGCATTTGCATGACTTACCGAAACACTTGGGAAGTTTGGTTTTTTTATCGATGTAAACTTTTGCTGATATTACATTGCCAAATGGTATGAACATCGCTACAAGATCTGAATCTCCGAAATCTCGAGGAAGATTATATATAAACACATTGGCACCATCCGGACTTTGAGGCTGCTTACCGGACACTTTTGTCACTAAACAAAATAATGACGCAACAACATAGTACAAAACAAACACAATAATATTAATAGCATGGTAAATGGATTCTAAAACAAGAAATGTAAGGAGTCTACTTATCACCCATTTACTATATGTGTGTATATAACGAGAATAACTATGAATAATTTTTAAATAAAGTGCGGCGTCAGTCAATTTTAAAATGAAACTGATTCAATTAGAGACAATCACAAATAATTATCATTACAAAAAAAAAAAAAAAAAATATATTAATAAGCAAGCGATAATACCAGCAGCCAAATTAAAGTACGGTGGAATTTTCTGGCACGGAGGTGTTTATATTATATAAAATACATGTATGTATATGGATATTAAACACAAATCCAATTTTTTTTTTTTTAATTTTAACTTTTGACATACATAATAATATGTAGTATACACCTACTATATATTAATGTTTTTAATCGATAAAGAATACTTATAAATTTGTTGATATTTTAATTTAAATAAACTTACTCCTATAATCGTAAATATAAAATAATATTAAAGGATCATTTATCTGTAAAAATATTAATTGTTATTTAAGAAAGGCTCGGGTTTACTTCTGTACTGGGTCCCGTAAATATGGTTTGGGGGCCTGCGGTGACGTATTCGTAAAAAAAATAAATATATATATTTATACACCTAGGGTGAATCTAGCGCGCGCGCATCTCGAAATCGCGTTTAAACTCGATAAATGAATCCGGGTGCGATAATAATTAACAAGGGATAATGCTCGCCGTGTATTGAAGGGAATTTCTTTATGAAAGAGAAAGAGAGAAAAAGTTAACGAATTTAGAACGCGATTGGTTAACATTGTCCGTTCGAACAATCTGTCGTCAGGCATGTTAACGTAGAGACAAAAAAAATCTGATTTTTCGCTTTTTGTTTTCGAACATTCCACGCGATTCGGACTTGCGTCCTCGTCGCTGTGTAGCGGCGAAGACAACAGCTGCAATTTACTACGGCGAGGGATGCGAAATCGATAATACGAACGAACGGTTTACCTTTGCTGATACTGGTGGATTTGTCTCTGAGCAAGTTCGACTGGTACTCTCGGCTATACTCACCAGATATGATCACCGGGTCCTTTTCAGTACTGTTGTCAGGTTCCGGTCGATCGGTGACAAACTCGTTTGCGGTCGCGGGAATGCCCATTTCGGATTCATAAGTCGGGAACGAAAACGACATCTTATCCTGTGAACACAATTCGTTACAACCATTATACGATAAAACTTCTTGAAAGCAATAATACATACATTAGAATTTGTACATAAAAAATAACGGTAAATAAATAAATATAAGTTCGGTGAAATAACTGAAAATATGATAGCCTATCTTGCTTGATTGGTGAAATACTTACTTCAACGACTTCGTTATCCTTTACAGTTGACTTTATTAAACTACGAGAGGGCATAACCCAAGGATTCTCATTCTCACTCAGATTCACTACGCTGTTTTTCACCAGCGAAGTTTGTTCTGTTTTCTTTAGAGTAGTATTTGTAATGACGGTCTTTATCTTGTCACTTTTATCCTAAGGACACACGATTCGTTAAAACCAATATACAATGAAACTTCTTGAAAGAAAAATAATTTAATTTATAATTTAAACATTCAAAATAACGGGTTTCATATCCCTCCATCGTATTTTTTTATATTTATGATTTTTCGATCAAAACTTCAGTATTAAAAACCTTACATTAAAATCTAACAAATTTAAAATATTTAGAAATCAGTGTATTTTAAAAATAATATAAAAACAGAAAATATTTGTCTGTAAAGTGCAGGCAATAAAACTTAATTATCTTATCCGTATTGTGGCCACCGAGATAGAAAACAATATAGAGAAAACGGTATTTCTAAATTCAGTATCTTGCAAACTAATATTATAAATAATGAAGTTTTAAACACAGTATTAGATGTCTTTCGGTTATGTTCTCTACCAATATCTACCCAAATATTTATAAACAATTAAAAATATTACAAATACCACTAGTTCCAATTGTCACACCTTAAAGATAATTTTCGACATTCAAATAGTGAAAACACATCTTCGAAATTCAATGAAAATGATGTCAACTTTAAAATTTCGTCAATTCCACTGTGATTTTTTAAATATTATTTGTCATAGGATTATCTAAATGGTTTGATATTATAACATATTTACAGGGGCTCCAATAGAAGTAATAGATACAATTGCTGAAAAACCAAGAAAAATTGATTTGGTTCTATAGTTATCAATATATATTTTTTTCATAAATTGAATACAATGTACTTTTTGAATTATCTAGGTATGATTAATTGATATATTGATATGTGTTACTACTTATTTATGTTAAGAATATTAAACTGTCAAAGAATGAAGTTACTGCAAATAAACTTTTTGCATGGTAACGATTTCTTGATATTTTTGAAAATATACCACCCCACCCCCATTTGAAAACGCTGAAAACGCCACTAATACTAATATTAAAATAACTAAATATATGATAGCCTAATGCGCATTATTTGTGAAACACTTACTTCAATCTCTACATTTTCCGTTACAGTAGAATTTCTCGAATTGGGGCATAGCATAACCCTAGGATTCTCGTTCTCAATCAGCTTTTCTTCGCTGTTTTTTACCAGCGAAGTTGGTTCTGTGTTCTTTGTCACAATATTTGTAATGATTACCTTTTTCTTGCTAATATTGTCCTGCGAACACACAATTCGCACAACCATTATACAAAGTATAACCATTATACATATAAATTAAACATCAAAAGTAACGGAAAATAAATAAATTAGAATTTATGATTTCATAGAAAATTAAGTGTTATGAAACTGAAATATGTAAATAAATAGTCTAAGTACCTGTTTAGTGTCCAACTTGATCTTTTTGGACATTTCTCGTGATTCTAATTTCGGAAGTTTTGTTTCTAAGTCCTATAAAAATTTTAGTAAATTGTATGGAGTTATCACACATATCTATATATTAACAGTAAAATAACTAAAAATATGATAGTCTGTTTTGCATGTCAAGTGAAATACTTACGAGTACTTCAATCTTTTCGTTATCCGTTACAGTAGTCTTAATCGAATTAATGGATGGCATAACCGAAAGATTCTTCTTCTCAGTCAGCTCCACTTCGCTGTTTTTAACCAGCGAAGTTGGTTCTGTTTTCTTTGTTACAATATTTGTAATGACTGCCTTTTTCTTGCTAATATTGTCCTGCGAACACACAATTCGTACAACCATTATACAAAGTAACTTCTTGAAAACAATCGTGTTTACATTATAATTAGGGATGAGAAGTTATAGGATTTGCATATTTTTTCTATGTCTTCTATTTATAGCTAGGTGAGCCAAAAATCTGTTCTATAACTTAATGAATTGAAATTTGGTGTTAAAATTTTGCATATTTTTGCATATATTGGTAGTTTTCTTAAAAGTTGCATATTCATGTTTTTTTTGTGCATAAAAATGCATATCTAGTAAAATTATGTGAATTTACAATTGACATGAAAAATGACCTTATTTACTTCCAAGAATGCCGCCATAACTTTAGCTGATGTGGAAATACGTGTTTTGCCATAAAAAAAATATTCTTTCGGATAATCGTCGGAGATGATGGATGCCGAAAATATTAAAACAATTTGGAGGTTCAATGCAACAAATTTACAGGTTTGAAAAAATAATTATCAAATATATTACAAAACTTATAAAATTGAATTTTTGTTTTTTTAGATTAAATCACCTGACTATATATAATTAATACACCTACCAATCATTTATCATCTCATATTTATACCAAGTATTAATTTTTTAAAACTCAGTTAAAAATTATTTATATTTTAATAGAATCAAATTTAACGAAATATTATTTACATATTAACTTATTGAAAACACGTTTTTTATTTATAGAAAAAATTGCATAATATAATACATTTTTTGCATATTTTCAAATTTTTGATGCATATATCATAATTTTTCCTCGCATATTTGCATGCATATTTTGTCTATTTTAGCTCCTATAACTTCTCATCCCTAATTATAATATATACATTGAAAATAACTGTAAATGAATAAAAAAGAATTTATATATTCTTAGAAAAAATCATTTTAAGTGTAATTAAATTGAAATATGTAAATTAGTATATATGTATATAAATAAACAGTAAAATAACTGAAAATATGATACCCTATCTTGCATGATCGGTGAAATACTTACTTCAGTCACTACGTTCTCTGATGCATTCGACTTAATCGAATTAGTAGATGACACAACCGAAGGATTCTTACTTTCACTCAGCTCCACTTCGCAGTTTTCCATCAGCGAAGTTGGTTCTGTTTTCTTTAGTTCAGTATTTGTACTGGCTGCCTTTTTCTTGTTACTTTCATCCTAAGAACACACGCAATTCGTTAAAACCTATATACAACGAAACTTCTTGAAAGCAATAGTATTCACTATTTACTTTATAATTTAAACATTAAAAATAACAGTAGAAAAATAAATAGAATTCATTTTCTCTTGGAAAATCATTTAGTGTCATGAGATTGAAATATGTAAATTAATTTAATAGGTACCTGTTTAAAGTTCGCCTTGATCTTTTTGGAAGTTTCTCGGATTTCTAATTTCGGAAATTTCGTTCCCGAGTCCTAATTAAATTGTAATACATTGTACGGAATTATTATGGATATATTTATAGGTATATTGAAAATGGATGTGCTCACGAGGGGGGACGAGGGTTTCATATCCCTCCATCGTATTTTTTTCTATTTATGATTTTTTGATCAAAATGTCAGTATTAAAAACCTTACGTTAAAATCTAACAAATTTAAAATATTTAAAAATCTGTGTATTTTAAAAATAATATAAAAACAGAAAATATTTGTCTGTAGAGTGCAGGTAATAAAACTTAATTATCTTATCCGTATTGTGGCCACCGAGATAGAAAAAATATAGAGAAAACAGTATGACTGAATTCAGTATCATTTAGAAAATCATTTTATGTGTAATTAAATTGAAATATGTAAATTAGTATGAACATATATAAATAAACAGTAAAATAACTGAAAATATGATAGCCTATCTTGCATGATTGGTGAAATATTTACTTCAATCACTACATTATCCGTTACAGTCGACTTAATCGAATTAGTGGATGGCATAACCCATAGATTCTTCTTCTCAGTCTGCTCCACTTCACTGTTTTCCACCAGCGAAGTTGGTTCTGTTTTCTTTGTTACAATATCTGTAATGACTGTATTTTTCTTGCTAATCTTGTCCTGCGAACACACAATTCGTACAACCATTATACAAAGTAACTTCTTGAAAACAATCGTGTTTATATTATAATATATACATTGAAAATAACGTAAATAAATAAAAAAGAATTTATATCTTCTTAGAAAATCATTATAAGTGTAATTAAATTGAAATATGTTAATTAGTAATAGATACCTGTTTAAAGTTCACCTTGATCTTTTTGGACGTTTCTCGTGTTCCTAATGTCGGAAATTTGGTTTCTAAGTCCTAAAAAAATAGTAATAAAATGTTTGGAGTTATATATATATATATATATATATATATAAATGAATAGTAAAATAAATAAAAATATTACAGCCTATTTCACATGATTGGTGAAATACTTACTTCAACGACTACGTTTTCCGTTACAGGGGACATTATTAAATTACGAGATGGCATAACCCAAGGATTGTTATTATCAGTCAACTCCACTTTGCTGTTTTTCACCAGCAAAGCTAGTTCTACTTTCTTCATTGTAGTTTTTGCAGTGACTGTTTTTTCCCTGTTAGTTTTATCCTTAAAAAACACACAATTTGTTATAACAATTATAAAATGAAACTTTTTGAAAGCAATAGTAATTACATTATAATTTAAACAATTAAAAGTAACGGTAAATAAATTAAATTAGAGTTCATATCTTCTTAGATAATAATTTAAAGAGGTATGGGATTGAAATCTGTAAATTAACATATTCAATACCTCTTTGTTGTCCAACTTGATCTTATTTGACGTTCCTCGTGTTCCTGATTTCGGAAATTTAGTTTCTAAGTCCTATAAATATCGCAGTAAATTGTACAGAGTTATCACACATATTATCTATATATTTACAGTAAAATAACTACAATAATAATTAATTTTTAAATAATAATTATATTTTTAGTTCTGTCTTTCATGATTTGTGAGGTACTTACTCCAATCGCTACATTATCCGTTACAGTCGACTTTATCGAATTAGTAGACTGCTTAACCCAAGGATTTTCTTTCTTACTCAGCTCCACTTCACTGTTTTTTACCAGCGAAGTTCGTTCTATTTTATTTGTTGCAGTGTTTGTAATGACTGTCTTTATCTTGTTACTTTTATCCTAAGAACACTCAGTTCGTTAAAGCCATAATATAATGAAACTTTTTGAAAGCAATATTATTTATATTATTATTCAAATATTAAAAATAAGGGTAAATAAATAAATTAGAATTAATATCTTCACAGAAAAAAAATTGAAAGTCATATGATACTGAAATATGTAAATATATATATAAGGTACCTGTTTCTTGGTCACTTTGACCTTTTTGGACGTTTCTCGTGTTCCTAATTTCGGAAATTTCATTTCTAAGTCCTATACAAATTATAATAAATAGTACTGAGTTATCATACATATGTATATGTACATATATATATATTAGCAGTAATATAACTAAAAAAAAAGAAAAAAAGCTGGTAAGTGAGATGATGGTGGTACAAGTTCGTCCTTCGTCCCTTCGGTCCTCGGACGAGATATTGGTGATGAATGTATTAAGTTTTAAAGAAATGATGACTCATTTCTTTAGTATAAAACGATTCTGAGCAAAGTTTCAGTGTAATATAATATATTATTATTTAAATACTGTTTACGTATTTTACGGTTATTTGTATAATTTTTGGTGAGTTTTTTTGTAATTAAACCCTCATAAAATATTCAATTAGATTTAACTCATTTAAACTTCAATTGTTATAACAATTATAACTCATTAGAAATAAACTTAAAAGAAATCAGACAATATCGAAAAAAATCGTATAATAATTTATTAAGGTGTGTATAAAAAAAATCCTGACTAACGATTTTTGAACTTTTGTTAGGATAATTAGGTAGGTATATGAGAATGGTCATATTAAATTTTCAGAACTTTTTGTCAAATATTTAAAATTATATTACATAAAAACTTTCAAACTATTTGGTAAATTAAAAGTTCTATATTTAAGTCAAAAGTGCTATAATTGTTCTGAAAATGTTGTCCAATATAAAAAATTATGTATTTGATATTGGATACAATTTTCAAGTTTCTAGCTTTAATACTTTTCGATTTATGACTAAATACCTAAAATCTGAACAGTGAAAATCTCGTTTACGGCGGATTTTTACCGATTTTACCGTTATTACTCAGTTTTTCGATCGTTATTATTGATTACTGGAAAAACTATGGAGATTTTGGAAAAATGACCTCTTTAAAGTACCATCTCAGTTCAATTTTGAATCTAAAAAGTTGCTGGACGAAACTTTTGGACAAGGATTTCTATACGAAAAAGTGTTTACAGAAAAAAAAAAATAAAAAAAAATAAAAAAAAAATAAACATCATTGTAAAACCATAAGATCCTTCGCTTCACTCAGAATCTAAAATATGATAGCCTGTCTTGCATGATTTGTAAAACACTTACTTCAATCGCTACATTATCTGTTACAGTTAACTTTATTGAATTTGTGGACGGCATTACCCAGGGGTTCTGATTTTTACTCAGCTCCACTTTGCTGTTTTTCACCAGCGAAGTTGGTTCTATTATCTTTGTAGCGGTGTTTGTAATGGCTGTCTTTTGTTTTTCAATTTTGTCCTGAGAACACGCAGTTCGTATAAACGTTATAGAATGAAACTATTGTAAGCAATAATATATACATTTTAATTTTATCTTCAAAATTAAGGGTAATTAATTATTTTTCACTGTGAGATTTCAAAATATGATGTATTTTGTTTTATTTTGATATTAAAATGATGATTAATGACCAAATATGTAAATAATAATTCAATAACCATTAACCATTATGTTACCTGTTGTGTATTTGAGCATGATTCACTTTTCTTTTGGATATTGAATGATTTCTTACTAATCTAAAAACGTTTTTAACAAAGAAAATTGTTAAGGGTAATAAATATAGTTCAAACTTAAAATAGCGATAATCACTTTTTGAACGTTTGAGTTGAGAAAATGTCCCTGTCCTTTAGTCGATGTTGTACATGCAGGGATCTTTCGGTTATTACTCTGTCTCGTCGTGAATTCTTTTTCAATTTCATTTAACGTCTTAGGTATGATTACTGCGTTTCGTGGTATCCAGTTGTTATTTTTCAGGTCTATTGTGTCTAGAATCATGAACCGGATTCTAGACGGAATATTGGTTTTATTACTCGACGATGATAATTCGCGGAGTTTTTCAAAAGTGTTTCCCTGTAATACGTAAACATAATAAAGACATATTTATATGTAAAATCGTAGTTCTATATCGGCGCTCTTGTATGCTAAATACGAGTACATAACTGTTCACACGAAACCGAACAGAATTTAAACGTTAACATCAACTTACTGGATTCAAATATTTTCCAACGTGTTGCAATATATTGCACAAACATTCCAAAGGTTCTTCTTTTGGGAATTTCAGAAGACATCTTACACACAGTTCCAAGACGTTGGAATTCAGTAACTTAACTTTGAATAATTCACACATGAATCTAAAAATAATAAATAAATGTTTTTTTCGGAAAAAACGTCTGTTATATCCAGTTCATATGTTAAATATACCTGCAATTTCCCACAGAGCGTTTTCTCTGAACTCTTTCGTTTTCATCATACGCACATTGAAGTTCTTTCTTTAAGGCCTATCATGTTAAAAATATATATAACAAAAAGTGAGCACAACGGACTACGGAAAGGTTTGTTTACTTGATCTTCGCAAGATTCGATTTCCGCCAAACTGTTCAATGCTCTTTTTTCTTGGTCATTGACCATTTTAAACGTTTTTTTGCATTTTAGGATGATTAGCTCTTTAAAAGTCGTTTTGTTATTGTCGTCCTGAGATATTACTTCAACATCTTTCATGCGAGAGCAAATATACGCGTATTGAGGCGTAAAATTTGGTTCATCTATAGCCTAAATTTGGTCAAATTGATTAATAAAACGTACAAAATATCTATGTGAATTTTAAGTTTCATTGTTCGTTTAACATTGAAATACATATTGAATTTCAAACGTTTTCTCTTACCTTTTGAAACAATTGTTCGATCATTTTACTAAGGCCGGTGTACGTGTTGATCTTCAGGTCAAATATGCTATTAGTGAGTACAATCATATTTTCTGGAGTTATTTTATTCAAAACAGATCGCACCTTTTTCTCGATTTGCTTAAAACGAATTTTAGAAATTATTTATTATACGTAAAACAATATAACGCACTCAGATTGATTTTATGTAAATAATAAAATCAAAGAACCAAACGACTGTCCGTAATGACTATACGTTCTTACTTCGATCTCTGATTCACCGGTCTCCGTTGACTTTTTTGGGTCCCGGAAAGGCGGGACCCAAGCGTTTTTGCTAGTGCTCAGTTCATCAACGTAATTTCTCGCTAATGAGTAGTGAACAGCGGTTTGCTTGATGACATTCGAATGCGTCGACTCGTGATCTGGTACGCCGTGTTGCCTGTAACGGGGTCTCAAACCGAACGCGGTTTCGCTTGACAGCTAAAGATGATAAAATCTACTCGTTAGGTCGGTACCGTAATAAACACGATATACTATATTTTAAGTCCTTTACCGTTTCCTGTGTGTTCACGGGAACTTCCATATTCGACCCAGTGGTGCTCAGCTTTTCGAATTTTTTCGAATTCCCCGGTTTAATTGAAGCCATTGGTTTTTTATTCAATGTGAGCTTGGATGGGACGGCGGACATTTTTTTCACTGTCTTTAATTCGATTTCTTCCACTGGAGCTAAAACGTACGGTTGAAATAATCAATATAAATCAATCGATTTGTGTTTTTAACGGAGCTACAGGTGTACGTACGCCTGACTCGTTAAAACGGCCCTTCTTTGGGCCACACTAAAACGAGATCGATAGAAACAATTGCTGACATAAAACAATACCTACCAGACGGGAAGTAATTAAAGAGAAACCGTCGTGTTTTACACGCGCGAACACGGGCCATGGCAAAAATCACAATGCGTGTGTAAAACGACAAACGTGCATCACATACGAGGTGCACCCGACGGACATAAGACACTTCAATAACCATTCGATCGTACATTTATTTCTGACGACATCAATCATCGGAGAAAAGAACTGAAAACGCGCGCGGCCGTCCTCAGTTCACCCGGGCGATGGCGACGGGAGATCTCTAAGGATCGTCGTCCGATAACTGCCGCCTCCACGTCGGCTCCGAACGATTCCTCACCTTCGTCCAAAGAGCAGTCACCCAACAAACTCCGTAGTCTCTAACGGATATCTTACGTCCACTAGCGGCCACTTACCGCGAATCGCGTGCGGTTTGACTTCGAGAGGACTTATGAACCCTGGCGGTATCGGACGGGGCTACGACATCGGTCGACACCAAAACGGCCCTTTTCAAGGCCGCCACATCGGTCACCTACCCGGGCGATCGTCCGACGGTTCGCCGGTCGAGCTCGGCTTCTATAAGTCAGTGTTCGAACGAACAGTACGGTCTCCCGATAATATCGTTGTGTTTTATTACCGTCGGTCCGTTATTGCTTCAACACCGCACCTCCATAGGTCCGGTCTCCCGGGTCGGCACGCTTACACGAGCCAGGCGAACCGGCTCGGGTTAACGAGAGAAGCCCTCCCCCTTATTGTATAACTAGTGTATACATTTCATTGTTCAATCAAATAAAGTAAATCCCACTTATACCACTAAAAAACTTCATTTCACTTGGGGTGTAACAAATATTACCTGGCACAGACTGTTCGCTCGGACCGTTTCGCTCGCGAACACTGTCGGTACGAGTCGTGTTATTTGATGCTTCAAGTTTTGGAAGTCCAATTTATTGCGGTCTGCGAAAATAAATGGTATATTTCTTATTTTATATACAACGAAAACTAGGTATAATTGATAAATACGTACTTTAGTACCAATGTTAACAATAAGTTTTCGAATATTTCTAAGTGATTCTTCTTCAAAAGAAATTGTTTAATAATTTAAGAGAGGATTAAACAGAAAAATGTATAAAGATATTTTTCGGGATCAAAATATTTGTTAAATGCTAAAGGCGAATAAACAATAATTGTTTTCATCGACTTAAAAAAAATTGATTTACGTTCGTATAGCAACGAATCTGTAAAATGTAAAATTAATATTATTATCATTATTATTATTATTAGCCAAATATTATTGCAACTATTTTACTGGGGGTATCATCAAAAATATTTTAAAGCGTAGTTTTGATAAAATATTGTCGATTAATTTTATTTTTAATTTGATAAAACGCAAATCGTATTTAAATTATTGTATTTCGAATTGTCTATGTTAATCCATGTTCTTCACGTGTAACGTTGAGATCCTTATACCAGAAACTTAAAATTGTATACCTATTATCAAATGGCGATGAAAAAAATAAATATAATAACTTATTCAATGATGTAGCAGTTTAGAGATAGACGAAAACAATTCTAAGTTCCAATTCATCGTACTAACTTAAATTTTGCATGGCTGTACACCGTTCAACATTGTTTATATATTTTCTTATTCAGTGAATTGACATTTCAGACTAATAAGGGAAGTTAAGTAATATTTTGACGATTTCGTCTCTGCAATCATATTTTATCAACATTTTGGATTGTAAATTTTACGGTTCATTAAAATTGTTCTCCAATTTGTTTGTGATAAAATTCGGTGGTTTTTTAGACAAATTATTTGGCGATTTGAATAAAAATATGTACTACTTCTAAACAAAATAGACATTAGTTAGTTTCAAGGTTTATATAGGTAATTAAAATAAAACAGTTATACGACTTTTTTTTTTTTTACTTTTTGATTCAACTTGTACATTTTTTCACTATCTTAATAACTCTACCGGTTAAACTATTGCGTTTAAAACTGATGTTTATACAGTTTATTTGCTATTTGTTCTGAATAAACCATTGAGGACAAAATATTATTGTAATGAATTCAAGTGATTCAACTTGCTTTAACCTCGCTTTAAACATCTCATTCATACATTTTCGTATTTATTTAATATTGCCCACCAATTGCATGTGAAACACTCGGCGGGTATAACACACTTTTGTCTAAAAAGGATGACGCAGAATATCGAAGAAAAAGGAACTAATTTTTCAAAGGGTCAAATTTTAAGACGAGAGGCGACCGAATGAATTAGAAAACGTTCAGACGCTGTGTATTTTCCCGATAAAAGATCATTAAAAGAACAAGTTAAACACAAATCCCAACTCGATTGAGACGTTGTAAAACGTTCGAACTTTATAGTGGCCCGCAATAGTGCAAATATTTTGCTATATAATAATTTAACGTATTTTATACGTAGGTAATTACTTTTATAGATAATTTAAAAGTAACTACGGTTTTTATCTTGCGTTTTTTTTTTCACCTCTCAAAACTTTTTCAGTAGTACCCTACAAACACTGAATACGTCTCTGAGGGCAGGAGTAGCACTCGTTACGCGAGATAACAAGTAAAAACTGTAAACTACCTAGATCTCGATTGTACGGATGAAAATGATCTCGTGTAATTTAATATGTCGCATATCGTTCACAACTGTAGATATAGTGAGCGCTTGAAGTATTTACTTACCAGTCGAAATATTTGATCTAGCTCTTGTTGCCAAAAACGAGACAGTTTCGTCGATAAGTAGTTATTCTTTTCGTAAAAAATTAATAACAGTGTGTGTTATTATTTTCGAAAGTAACCATTTGTTCAGATGTTTTCTTTCTTACTCTATCATGTTATAAAATCATGCACGTATGTATACCAAGAACAAAACATACCATTTTTTTTTTTAACCAAAAGATTCAAAACTTGTTGACATATCTGTATTAGATGTTTTACTATGATTGAATAAACCAATTTTCTTAAAAAAAAAAAAAAAAACATATTTTAAGTTGAAAATTAACGTGAAAACAGTTTATTACGTAAAAATCATATTATGATTTTCTTAAATGCGTCAAAAAAAAATCCAAAGCTTGATTTTTGAATTTTTTTTAGTATCGTTAGAAAAGTATATGATTAAAGTCATATTAAATTTTTCGAAATTTTCACTAAATAATAAAAACCTCATTAGAAATATACTTAAAAGGAACGTAGCGACTGCTTCCCGGCTATTTAGCGTAAGCGACATTTTTTTCAAAAACGAGTTTTTATTATCATGTTGTAAGCGACATCATTTGGAATCGATTACTCTTACAATCGATTCGATATTTTTATCGTACGATTTTATATCGATTTTAAAAGATTGTTGTGTAAGCGACATTAATTATCAGGTATACATTTTAAATCACGTGTAAGCGTCAATTGCAGGCGTAAACGCCATACATTATTTTTTTTTTGTTACTAAGTGTCTACACTGTCGCTTACACCATATGATTATCCCAGGGGTTTTGTTATCATTGATAATAATTATATCAACATTATTGAAAAAGTCCAGTATCACACTATCGAACGATTTCAAGTATACCTACCTATTCAACTGAAAGGCTCTTACAAATCTCGAATCGTACAAAAAAGTAAGTACATTTTATATTAAATACATGCTATAGTTGCGTATATATCATTTATTATTGACGATTGCTTAATTTGTTTTTATTTATTTAATAACTAAATACTAATTCGAATAAACATGACGTAATTGAACACAATACAAAACGTATCATGGTCGCTTACGACGTATTGTTTTTATCAACTTTTATGGTGTCGTTTACGACAAAATTTATAATTTTTATAATTTCACCTATTTTAATTTGAAAGTTATAAAATTATTCTAATTATTTATTTCTCCATAGGAAAAATGACTTCTAGAACTAAGAAAATGCTTCAAGCTGCTATGTTGGTATCGAAAAATTCAAATACTGGAGAACGACAAATCAACAATGACAATGTAGAACTAGGTAAACATTTTGATGATAAAATTATAACAAATGATTTATTTAAAACCATAATGATACAAAAAAGCTCCCCTCTGGTTACAAACGTGAAAAACTCGAATGAATCATTAGAAACCTCTGAAGAATGTAGTAGGGACACCGAAGAATGGCTGCCACCTCATTTAAGAAATATTTCCCCGTCTAGTTTGAGTAGTCAAAATAATTTAGTGCAACTTGATTTTCAACCTACATGTTCACGAGAGTTATTTCCTACGTTTGATCACTCTGTAAATCGTATACAAAATAACGATTTAGATAATATTGAAAACTTTATTGAACCAAATTTATTGGATCAAAGTAACTTTGTTAATAATGCTATTATAAACACGGTTGGTGTAAGTGGTTTGAGAAAAGCAAAAAAAACGAATAAAAAAATAGTTAAACATTTAAAAAACAATTCTGGTGAAGGAAAATCAGTCAAACCTATACCTTGTAAAGTTAACTGTCAAAATAATTGTAGAGAAAAGTTTTCAGAAGAGGAACGCCAATTAATATTTAATGAATATTGGAGTCTGAAAGAACGTAGTAGAAAAAAAGACTTTATTTTAAATTGTGTGGTTGAAGAAAACATTGTCAGGAAGCGAGTAAAAGGAGTAAGTAGGAGAAAATTAACAAGAAGATATTATATGAATTTGGGTAGTAAAAGAGCGGCCGTATGTCAGCAGTTTTTATTAAAAACATTAGACATAACCCAGCGTTTTTGTATTTACACATTAAGTGAAAAATCACCTATTGGAACATCAAAACTTGAAGGCCGTGGTAGAGGACGTCCTCCGAACATAACTAAAGATATTTTAATGAAAAACTTGGATAATTTTATACAAAAACTTCCGGCAGTCACTGCTCATTACTGTAGAGCTTCTTCTTCAAAAAAATACTTGCCTGCAGAATTTCTTAATGTCCAGCGTTTGTTTATGGTTTATCGAAAAGAATGTGAGCAAAATGGTGAAGAACATGTAGGAATTAAAACTTTCAGATTCGTATTTAATACTAAGTATAATATAGGATTTCATTTGCCTAAGAAGGACAAATGCAAGTTTTGTACTAAATTGATGACTGTAAGAGAAGTGAGGAATTTAACCGAAGAAGAAAGTAAATCAAATGAAGAACACATGTCACACAAAGAGTTATGTAAAGAAAATTTTATATTTGATCAAGAACTGTCCAAAGCAAATGGAAACTTTTTGTGTGTTAGTTTTGATCTCCAGAAAGTGCTAAATACCCCTCATAGTAGCAACATGAACTTATACTACAGTAGGAAACACAGTACATACAACCTCACCGTATATGAATCAGGTACTAGTAATGCACATTGTTTCTTGTGGGATGAAACAAATGGGCAGAGAGGATCAAACGAAATAGTTTCGTGTATGCATAACTACCTTGTAAAAATTGATCAATTAGGTAAATATAAAGCTCTTTCATTGTTCTGTGATTCATGTGGAGGACAGAATAAAAATAAAGCAATGCTAGGAATGATTTATCAAACTCTGTTAACAGAGCTAACAAATATTCGTGAAATAAAATTAACATTTCTAATACCAGGCCATACGTACATGCCGGTCGATAGTATACATGCAACTATCGAGCACTACGTAAAAAACAAAGTTGTGTGGGGCCCAAGCGAATGGTCAACTTTAATTCGTAATACTCGATTGCATCCTAAACCTATTGAAATCACGGAACTTACATACAAAGATTTCTCTGATTGGAAATCATTTTCCAAAATAATTTTTCCAATTAATTTGAAAAGTTCAACTGGTGAACTCATACAAATTTCTAATATAAAATCGGTTCTTTTTGAAAAACATGATACTGTCGTAACTATAAATGTTTTTAAATCATACAGTGCAGACGAAATTCCAGTTAAACTTCACACAAAAAAAAATAAATCAAAAAACAATATTGCACCAGAACAATGTTATCAAAATAATTTAAAAATATCTAAGCCAAAATATGAAGACTTGCTGAAACTTTGTAAAGATGGAGTGATACCCGAAAAATACCATTTAGAGTACTATCAAATGAATCAGGATGAAAATGTAGAAGACAATCTGGCAGAAACAGATGATGACGAAGAAGTAGAAGAAAATGAAGACTGACTATTTTAAAATTTTAAGTTTTTAATTGTTTATACTGACAAAGGTTGTTATTTACTTTAACTATTAATTTAATAATAATAATAATATTGTTTTATAGTTTGTAAGATAAGTCACTGTTTTTATAGTTTTTAACGAAAATTATACATTTAAAAAAAAGTCTGATACTTAAAAATAATTTTAAAACAAAGACTGAGTCACTTATAGAAGATGAGTAAGTTGAGGAAACTGAAGACTGACTTCTTTTAAATTTTTCATTTTATATACAAAGGTTGTTTTATATTTTTATTTTTATTATACTATACTTAAATTTTTGTTTCTTTGATATTCCTTATTATGATAAAAATAATACAAAGGTATATAAAAAATTCTGTTGTTGAAAATTATATAAAATAAAAATAGTTTAGGTTATTTTATTTGTAAAATTTTATATAAATGTGATATTTTCCAATAACATTATCACTAAACAGATAATACGAGTACGAAATAATATTTTGGAATGATTGAAATATTATAGTACAATAATGTCGGTTACAGCATTTATTTTTATGAAAACTCAAAATTAAGATTACAGGTAAGTTTCATTAAAATGGTGTAAGCGACCAATAATTTTTAATTTATTTATAACTAACTTAATAATACCTTTATTGATTTAGGATAAATATATGTTTATTCTCTGAGATGTTTCTAGCATATAGATTTTACAACATTTGCTTTCTAATAATTATATCATACTCAAAATTTACAAAACAATTTTTTTTTTCATCCATAATTTCATTTTGGTCGTCCTGAAAAATTATACATTTGGCGCTTACGCTAAATAGCCGGGAAGCAGTCGCGTAGTATCTTCAATATTCTATTTTTAGTTCAATAGTTCTCATATTTTTTTTTGAAACTTTTTTTAAAAGTATGTAGTAACACGTCTATAAAATATGGTGAAAATTTCAAGTTTCTAGCAACGTTACATTTGCGGTTCCGACGAAATCGCCAAAATCGCCGATTGAATGAAAGTGTCGTTTACGGCGAATCTCACCATTTTTACTCAATTTTTCAGCTGTTTTTCCTCTCGCCTGGCAAAGCTATTGAGATGAGAGCTTCATAGATCCTCAAAGTATCATTTACATTTGATATCCGATCTATAGTGTTGCTGGATGAAACTTTTGGACACAGCTAACGGGAACAAAAAGTGTCTTCAGAAAAAAATAAAAAAATAAAATAAACATCATTGTAAAATTTTATAAGATCCTTCAGTCCACTCAAAATCTAAATCATTATTAATCACAATCAAATATAACCTATGTCGCTCAAGAACAATATAGCTTTCTACTGGTGAAAGAATTTTCAAAATCGGTTATGTAGTTCCACAGATTATACTACTTACAAACTTTACCTCTTTATAATATTAATATAGATAATCGAACGTGTCGTGACTGTCTGACTGATTATGACGTCATCGACGTAAAACTGCCACAGCGATTCATTTGAAATTTCTGGAGAATGTACTTATTACTATTGGCAGGTACACTAAAAAATGATTTTCCTAAATTCACATGTTAAAAGGTCGACACAACAAAAAACGTTAAATAAATAATAATATTATCGTTCGACGGTCACTTCAGCATATTAATATTATTGTCCAGCGCGACGGTAGTAGCGCGAAGCTAAGTAAAAAAAAAAGCGAAGCTGTGACTACCGTAGTACATTACACGAGCCAGAGTTTGCCCATTGAATGTGTGTAAATTTGCCCGTTTTCTTTAGCCAGGACTACAGACCTAATGAATGAACGGATTCGTCTGTAGTATCAATAGATTGGGCATGATTTGTGGATTATACCTTTGTCAATTTTGAAAAAATTGGTTGAATAACGCCGAATATATTACCAAAAAAGTCAAGTATTTTTGAAGCAAAAAGATATTGTGCTCTACCGTTTTTAGTTATAAGTTATAAATGCTAAGTAAATTAAATTTTAAATTAATTGATTCTGTCTCAATCATTTATTTACTTTGCTAGAATTTATATATTTCGACAAATAAACATGATTGTTCATAACTGGACTATTTAACAAATTTCCATGAAAAATGTTACTAAATTTGTTTCATAAAAAAGTCTTATTTAATAATTTATAAAGAAAATAAATTCTAGCAAAGTAAATAAATTATATTTACTTGTTTTTGTATCTAAAATCTATTATAAAATAAGCTTAACTGTACTTACAACTATTAAAATTGCTAAAGGGTTAATACCCGTTTATTATATATAAATAAATAAATATTTATACATGCCGGAGCATCTATGGCAGATTATTATTATATGCGTTTCTGTGGCCAAACGAAAGAATATTACTTTTGTACGTCATATGTTCTGCACTCGACTACGGGCAATGCGGAATTGGTTCCCGGCAGTGGCGCACCTAGGGGGGCTAGACGGGGCTTAGCCTTACCTCCCCCAAACACGTTTTTAGCCCCCCCCCTCCTAAATATTTCTTTTAACTTCTTGGATTTTTCCTTAACATAGAAATGGCAAAAGACTAAACATTTTTTTTCTGTACTTATTCATCATGGTCACTGAATACTGAAAAACTGGCTCAAGTATGTAACGGAATTTACGGAACAAATAACTGAAATAACATGGTCACTATTGAGATTTGAGAATGAATGCAAAGATAATAGACAATATTATGGAATGAGTGTATACGTTGTCTGATCACTAGACAGTGTACACCACGGTTGTAGATAAGGAAAATTACATGAAGGTACTGTAGTCTGTTGGTGTAGTAAGAATATAATGTTACCTACCATAATTATTATAAAATCATTAATACATTGTTTTTAACTTAGTTTTTTGTAATTTCTGTACATTTCAGGATTTATTTCAAATTGGTATTAATAGTTTAAAAGCAGAAATGCTTGTTGCAAAAAACGTATTTAAAACTAATTTTCTGGATCATATAATAGGCAGTGCGCAGCATATGTCAAGTGTCATACATCAAAATACATTTCCAAATTTGTATAAGCTTTTCAGTGTTGCATTTACTTTGCCTATTAGTAGTGCAACTTGTGAAAGATCGTTTTCTGCAATGAAGAGAGTTTATACATGGCTTCGTACATCTATGTTACTAGAGCGATTTACCAACTTAGCAACCTTCATATAGAGAAAGACCTATCAAATGCTATTAATAGTTAAGATATTTTAAATGGATTTGAAAATTCGGATAATGGGAAAAAATACCATTATTGTATTAAATTATTATAATAAATAATATTGTTTTAGTTAATTACCTATGTTTGGTCACATATAATTTATTAAGCTTATTTATTTAATGGTGGATTTTTTTTGTATTAGGTACCTATCCACATTTATAAACTTTTATTTAGAAGAAAATGGGGAAACGCCTTTTATAAGACACCCAGATAACAAAAATATATTCTTATAATATTCTGGTAATATTGCATGAAAAATGTATCATTTTCTTCAATATTCTTAGAAAGTTCTCAGAATCTTTTTTAATATTTATATAATATTCTCAGAAAGTTTTTTGTCAACAAATTAAATGTTCTAAAAATGTTATTCAGTAAGATTAAACTAATATTATCAAAGCAATATTGTAATAATATAAGTAATATAATTGTCGTATATGTGTACCACATATATGATATGTTAATATGTATAAACATTTATTTATTTATATTAAGCATATATTTTTTTTAAGTAATATTAGTCCATTGTTAGTAGAAACAAATTGACTTTTTCTACTAATATTAGGGGTATGTTAAACAATTATACTACGGTCTTTATAATAATATTTTACTTATATTTTATTTAAAAATTACAAAGAGGGTATAAATATGTATAGGAATTTTATTTTTAACTTTATAGTTATATCTATAAAGTTAATACATAGGATTTTTATCATAACTTTTATACTTAGAAAAACAAGTTAACATACACTTATGTATATGTTAATTCATATACATAATGTGTATAATAATGTATAATTTATATTTATTATAAAAAGCATGTAAGGGAATATATGGGAATGTGTATAATGATACCATTTATTACAATGGGATTATTATTAAATTAAACTTGTTTATCAATAAAATTATATAAATTATGTACTTTAATAGAAATTTAAATAAATTATCCATAACAAGAATCTTACCTATATCTTGGACAAATTTAAAATCTTTAAAAATAAATAATTTCGAAAACAAAGAAAATATATATTTTACTAATATAACAGAAATTTTAAACAAAAACGGGATCGAAGAAATACCTCACTTCCACATTGCTAAACAAATTAAAAATCCAGATAAATATTTCAACGACCTAATATTAAAAAAAAATATCAAAGCCATTTATAGACGAATTTTTAGGCGATATTATTTATCTAACATGGTTAACAATCCTCACAATAATGGTGGCTTTCATATGTTACAAAATCTACCCTATAATCATTAAATCTGAATTTATGAATTTTCCACCGCCCATCCCACCCAAAAACTTATAAGCTTAAATAATAATATTCTAACTACCTATGTATTTCAAGAGAATGTAAACAACGTAAGTTGTCAATAAAAAAAAAAAAAAAAAAAAAAACTGTTAGCTTCACACAGCATCCACTCCTCAGCACAGGAACATCCAATCCATGTCAATGCAGCCAATCCATCAATCCATTTCCAACAAAAATAGATGAAATTCAATGGTCAACCACATGGCAACATCAATAAGCACCAAGCAAAAGTTTCAACAATAATCATCTAAAATATATATGTATTGTAAGAAAAATTTTAAACCAATATATATAAATATAAAAAAAAAAAAAAATAAAAAAAATAATAACAAATAAACAACAAACAAAATATATTGTTACAACACTTAATTGTATAGCACCATTATGAAATTGAATATGCATCAATATTTCTTTTAAAATACAACTGTATAGCAATACCGGACTGTCCGTAAGGTGGTCTAACTATGATGAGATACTTAATACATGAACAGGCATCACTAAATAAAAACACTGTAATATGCAAAATGCTCAAAAAAAAAGAGATTAGAGATCAGCGCTAGCCACACATCGAAAACGATGACACGATAATATTTTATATAACAATATGTAAAATATGTGTAATATGTATAATATATATACAACATCCTTATTGTTCAACACGTAAATAGCTTTGAATTAATCATGCATATGAAATACATATGATAAAAACACAAATCTAGACGGAAAATAAGCATGAAAGAAATATTAAGTATTTTACAATTTCAAATTTCAATTCCATAAGTGGTCTTCAAACATATTAATTAATGTATAAAAGTTAGTAGGTAAAAAAAAATAAAAAAAAAATAAATGTGTAGTATACTCTAGTAAATGTATACTCAATAAGAGTATTATATACATTAAGTATTATTAATAAATTATTACTGCAAATAAAAATTATATTCGTTACAACATTTCCATCCTTGTTATCTCAAATTGTATACGAACAATTCGCACTATATTATTATGTATTATATTAAAATATTTCTCTTTTAATTTTACCACCTATTGTAGTAAAAATGAGGGCATTTTTATTTTTAAGCAAAGGGACTGTCGTATATGTGTACCACATATATGATATGTTAATATGTATAAACATTTATTTATTTATATTAAGCATATATTTTTTTTAAGTAATATTAGTCCATTGTTAAATAAATAATTCAAATGCTGATGCCACGATTTATGTAGGTATCAGTATCATATGTCGTGGGAATTAAAATTTAATGTAGTCTATAGGTGTTGGGAAACAGCTATTAAGTGTCGATGATGCACATATGTGGAGACTAAAAGAAAAAATGTTAACTAGAAAAGAAGGGGGCGGACGTCGAGCAGCGAAAAAGGCAAACGCTCAGCTCGTCAGTCCAGGCTAGAGGCTCCCTTCGAATAAGAAATATTTCGATTGTAAATTAATATATGTATTACCGTGCAAGTAGACACGGATGATATTCATACTTTAAGTTTTTGTTGTGTTAAAGATAATATTATAAGGAGTTCCATAATTATTTTGCTTTTTGTTTATTTAACTTATTTCACAGAGTTTCCTCGAGTAAGACGTTAATTTTTAAAAAGGTAATATTATAAAAACGTTATTATTAGGGACTCGTTTTCTGTCTACGTAACATTCATAGTTTTGAGGTAGACGTGAACGGGGGAGGCATAGCCTTTTTAACAATCGTAGTCCCGAGTAAAGCGAGTTTTAAAATATTATCAGTTGTAGGCCTTACAAAGGCATACGACATAATGTTATAAAAATATAAGGAAAATAAAATAGGTATAATATTATAAATTACCCTATAATAAAATATTATTGTAATATAATATTATTTTATGTTAAATAAATAATTTTTACCAATATAATAGATATACGACTATCTACTACAGTCTAAACTCAATTAAGATATCATGTTTTTTAACCAAAGATGAATACCTCATAAAATGAACTATTCGGATAATCCGGATATTCGAATCCAAATAATAAACGGATAAAATCCGAATTATCCGAATAATCCGAATAATCCGGATATTTTAAACTTGTTGATTAATTATTTGTTATTTAATTTATAGGTATGAGACTGTTTCATTTAAGACGGTAAAACTTAAAATTAAAAAATAATAGTTTGACTCATTGACTCAAAAATGTTAGTAAAGTTATATCATTTTATCATAATATGTTATGTAATTATTTATCGTTGAGAGTATTAAATTATCTCAAACATAATAGGCTTTAATACGCCCCCCCCGAAATTTTTAAAAGTAGAAAAATTTTAGCGGTGAATATAGTTTATAAACTATAAATTGTATTTAATAATAATTGTATATTTTTGTTAAAATAGTAATTTACAATAAGATTAAATTTATCATTATATTTTATTTCAACGCTGTAATAAAGATTAGGATCAATAGATACGATTAGGTACTAGCATTTGTAATCAATGGTACTAGGTACAATAAAATGTGATTGTCACAAGTCACAACTCACAGGTGATATAAACTTATATATGAAATACGGGCGCAGAAAATCCAAATTATTTAAGATTATAAAACAAGAATATAACAATATTGTGTGTATTGTAAAACATTCATTTTACTGCTGTTCGTGCTCACGTAAAGTGTATAAAATGAGTAAAAGAAACCAAATTCAAAATTATTTCACAATGAGACAAAAGGTATGTTAAAAATTTACTATTTTATTTAATTATTATTATATAAAATGGTTATAATACAAATGTATTATATTATGTATTAATAATTATTAATACGTTCAATGCCGAGGTCGACACGTAGATTGACTTTAATGCCTCATTATTTTTGCTGGTGTTGTTTGATTGTATTATTATTATTATTTTTTTTTTTAATAATTGAACGTGTTAATTTCCATACTATATAGAGTATACATAAATTAAAAAGTATCTTCTACTTTATTTATTTTAGAATGATGATGTCCCCACTCCCACTGTCCAAACACAAGTAACTAACGAAACTAACGAAACAATTGAGGTTGAAAACAACGATATTAGTTACTGTTTAAATAAAAATGTGTGTGATGAACTAAAATTAAAATTTTTAACTTCTCCTTGGATGCCAGATAAAAATTATGTATTCCCAACATCCACAACTTCAAAAAAAAATCTAAAATTTCAATTTCACTGGTTTGAACGTTTTCCGTGGCTTGTTTACTCTATAATTGATAATGGTGGTGCCCTATGTAAATACTGTGTAATATTTGGTCAAGAATTCGGAGGCAAAGGCAATAATCAAAAACTTTCCTCTTTAGTATTCAAAATTTTTAATAATTGAAAACATGCAATTGAAGTATTTAGTGAACATTCTAAAAAAGATTTTCATAAAACCAATGTTTTACGAGGTGATAATTTTATAGCCATCTATTCAAAAAATCAGCAAAATATTGCGCAAAAATTAGATTCAGCGCGTGCTGCACAAATAAGTTTAAATCGAAAAAGATTGATACCGATAATTGAAACTATAATTTTATGTGGCCGGCAAGAAATAGCTTTTCGTGGTACTAATGATTCCGGACCACTTTCATCAAAAGATGTCGAACCCGAACAAAATGATGGAAATTTTCGTGCTTTATTGCGAATGCGTGTTTCATGTGGCGATAGAAACTTAATTGACCACTTTGAAAATAATAAATTAAATGCTTTTTATTTAAGTCCTCTAATACAAAATAATTTTATAGAAATTTGCGGAAAAATTATACAGGAACAAATAGTAGAAAAAATAAACAAATCAAAGTGTTTTTCCGTATTGGTTGATGAGACAACTGATATATCTTGCTTTGAACAGTTATCATTATGTGTGCGGTATTTGGAGCAAAGTATAGATGCTAAAAATGATATTACATTTGTACTAAAAGAAGATTTTTTACAATTTATACCAGTATATTCTACAACAGGACAAAATTTGGCAACAGTAATTTTAGAAAATTTAAAAAGGCTCGGTGTTAATAGTCGGTACATGTTAGGACAAGGTTATGACGGCGCAGCATCTATGAGTGGAAATTTCAAAGGCGTACAATCTGTGATACGTGAAAAACACCCTGCCGCCCTGTACGTTCATTGTAGCGCACATTCTTTAAATTTAGCACTAGCACATTCTTCGAATATTCATTACATTCGTAATTGTATCGGAACAATTAAATCAGTAGGTAATTTCATTAAGATTTCTGCTAGACGAACTGAGTTGTTAAAAAATAAAATTAAAGAATTTATTCCCGAAAAAAAATGGACTAAATTAACATCTATGTGTGAAACTCGATGGGTCGAAAACCACGATGGAATGATTCGATTTTTAGATATATATAAACCTATTGTCGACACTTTAGATGAACTCCAATTATTTCATGATATTGAAACATCATCAAAAGCACTAAATCTATATCGTAGCATAACAACTAGTGAATTTGTTATTAGTTTAGTGACAGCTAACACACTATTTTTATTAACATTACCTTTATGTAAATCATTACAATTAGTAACATGTGATTTAAGTGAATCAGTGACATTTGTCGAAACTGTTTTGAATGAAGTTGAAGACATGCGAATCAATATAAACCAAACATTTAAAGAAATATTTGAAAAGGCAACAAATATGTTAAAGTTGATAGACGGAGAGGATCAGATAAAAATGCCAAGACTAGTTGGACGTCAAAAAAATAGAAATAACGTTAATGTTAACTCTACAGAAGAATATTTCCGTATAGCTATTGCTATTCCTTTTTATGACGATTTTATTCAACAACTAAAAGCAGGGGCGGAGTGGCCCGCCGGGATACCGGGAAAAATCCCGGTGGCCTGGAAGCTAAATGGCCCGTTTACCTAAAGTATAGATAATAACATTGATTATAAAATATATTCTAAAATCAATGGTTCTACGAATTTCCTATAAATGCGGGTTATTGCGATTATACATTTATCAATACTAATTATTGTCATTAACATTATCCAATTATATTGTAATCCATTTATATATTTCAATATTATATTCAGTATACGTATATTTACTATTTAGCGACTAGCGTCAGTCGGTGGCTCGATATGCTTCGGAGTGTTTCGTACCATTTGTATGTGTTTTTGTTCATTTCATTTTTTATTTCCGTTTTTATTTCATTATGCATGTACTATTTTTTAGGTTTAATAATATATGGTTTAATAAAATATGCAATACAATTTTTATAAATTTATAATTTACGATTTTTAGTTATTTCGTTTAATCCGGACTTTCAATAATTCGGACAACCTAGAACCCCAATTAGTCCGGATTAATGAGGTTCTATTGTATATGTATTTTTTATGTACAGGTATAGTCAGGCACGGATTATACATATTTGGGGCCCTGGGGCCAGATGTTTTAGAGGGCCCCAAGACAATTTTTTTTCATAAAAATAGTGTTTTTTTCATGATAACATTATTTTTTTTCTAAAACAATGTTTTTTTTTTAATACAACACAAATAAAACGTAATAAATATAAAACTAGAACATTATTTTTATTTAAAAACAATTTTTTTTCTCGCTTTTAAGGATGCAAAGTTTTTGATACTTTGACCAAAGTCAAGTGACTGGAGACAATTCAATGCTTCAGTCTCATATTTTGTCTCTGTTAATATTTGTTTCTCCATTTCTCTATTAATAGAATTTTTTGATCTATTCGAAGTAAACACTTTGTTACTGCAGCAGTTCTCTGTTCAATACTATTTTCATGATAGGATATTTTTTCAAATTTTTTCCAATTATCAAAACTATTACTTACAAAATATGGGCTATCAGAATAACTAGTAAATAGTTTGCACATAAAACAATATACTGTTCTCTGATTTGGCGAATACTTAAGCCATTTTCGATCACATACCTGACAATTAGATAGTTTTCTTTCAAACATCGCAATCGTTCAATGTCTCTTCATTAGACATACCACTACCATAATCCAACTGAAATCTAATTATTTTCTGTTTGAATTCTCGAGCGTAGTGAATAACAAGATGTAAGCAGTCAGTAGTGACCAAAAATTCATATAAAACACTAGGTCGAATAAGTAGAGCTTTTTTACTTAAGACCATTTTGAGTTTATGACGGTAGTTAATACGGGGTGTTGGAGAAGAGATTTGCATTTTGTAAATTCGCTTATGTAAAACAAGATAAGTTGATAAGTTTCCGGGATATTTTTCGTAATGCCTTTCGAGTTTTCCGCTTAGAATTCTCGACCCACACGTTTGTGTCCGTGAGACCTAGACGGGCATTGGAACTCGTACGAGAATTCGATCTCATAATCGTCTGCCTATATATATTTACATACAAAATTAGATTAAATACAATTTTCAATCAGGAATTGAAAATTTTGAGTGGCCTGGAGAAAATTAATTTTCCTGGCCTGAATTTTTTTCCCACTCCGCCCCTGACTAAAAGATAGATTTTCAAAACACAAAACAGTTTTGTCTTCTTTATATTTATTAATACCAAAAATGTGTCATAAAGCTGCAATATCAGCCTCAGATTTTAATTTATATTCTGACTATATAGATATGGATTTATTACAAACAGATATTAAACTATGGAATAGGAAATGGATCTCACATTCTCAGGACGATCGTCC
Source organism: Therioaphis trifolii (assembly GCA_027580255.1). Lineage (NCBI taxonomy): Eukaryota > Metazoa > Arthropoda > Insecta > Hemiptera > Aphididae > Therioaphis > Therioaphis trifolii. The sequence continues at coordinate 6,301,921 of CM050404.1, forward strand.
CAGTACAGCCGTTGAAGCATTAAACAATTGTAATTCTGATTTGTTTCCGTGTATATACTTTTTATTAAAAGTTTTAGCTGCATTACCAGTTTCAACTGCAACACCCGAGAGAACGTTCTCAACGCTGAAACGGACGAAAACATTTTTGCGAAACGCTATTGGACAAAACCGTTTAAATGGCCTAGCATTATTAAGTGTTCATAGAAATATTAAAGTAGATCCCGAAGACGTCCTGAATAAATTTGCACTTCAAAAAGATAGAGCTATTATACTAATATAAAATAGTCGACATATTGCATGCTTATAGGCTATAAATTAATAATTATTTTGTAAATTTAATATTGAAAAAATTGTATTTTATATTTTATCTTTTTTTTTGATTTGTGCTTTGTAATGTGAATAATAGTCAAATAGTCTATATATGTATATAAACAATCAACTATTATGTTTATGTAAATTGAATATTATAATAATGACCTACGTTTTTAATAATGATAATAATACAATTTTATATTTTTAACGTAAAAATGAAGTGTTTAGTATCTATATTTAAAAAAATGTTGGACCCCCCCCCCCGAATTTTTTTGCCAGTTACGGCCTTGCGTGCCGAACTGATTACTCAGAGTATTTGTCAAATGATTACAATGGATATGCTACCATTTAGTACGGTAGAAAACAAATGATTTCGAAAATTGATGTCAGTTATTGAACCAGACTATAAAGTACCATGTAGAAATACAATCATCGTTCGTATTGAAAAAATTTATGATGATAAAATGATGGAACTAAAGCGTAATCTAGAAAATATAAAAGGTGTAGCATTAACTACGGATGGCTGGACGTCTTTGGCTGTAGATTCTTATATAACATTCACATGTCACTACTTTAATGAAAATTGGGAACTATGTACACAAGTATTAGGGTTTGAAGAAATGCGAGAAAGCCATACGGCAGATAATATACAAGACAGTTTAATTAATATTATTGAAACATGGAATTTAACCGGTAAAGTCATAGGGATAAGTCACGATAATGCTGCAAATGTAACTAATGTTGTACGAAACTTACAAGAACGTGATATTTATTCAAGTCCGTGTGCCGCCCATACATTGCAATTATCTATTAATAAAGGTCTCAAGAATAGAATGTGTAGCCATTTATTAAAATTAGCCTCGGACATAGTTGCTGCTTTTAGGCACTCTCCAAAACGAACAAATGCTTTAGAAAACAAAATCAGCGAATTAGGACAAAAAAAATTGTGCTTAATACAGATATGTCCGACTAGATGGAATTCTAGTATGGATATGTTAATGCGTTTACTAGAACTTCGGCCAGCTATTGTATCGATAATGTTAGATCGTACATTATTCAACACAAAAACAGCAAAAAAATTAGAAATGCTCGAAGAAGACTGGGAGTACTGCCAAATATTGGTGAAACTTTTAAAACCACTGCAATTAGCTACGACCGTTTTATGTTATGAACGACAAGTTACAATATCAATGGTAATTATTTTGCATTCATTTTTTGATATATGATAATAATAAAATGCTTTATTTAATATTATAATTTAATAGGTAATAGTAAATTTATAAACATAATTGAATTATTAAATTATTTAGAATAATTATATTTTAATACTTTTAAAAAAGTTATTAAGCTTTACAAAATTCAACATTAACAAGCTCAAAATTATATATATTTATCTCTAAATTTTCTCTAAAAAAAACATTTTATTATAAAACCAATAACTTTTGTGTATCGCTCAGAATTAAAAATATTAATAAGAAAAACATATTTTTTAGATACGACCAATTGTTAAAAGCCTTATAGAAAAGCATTTAAAACTCGAAAATACAGACTCAACACTAGCAATGGTGTTTAAAGAAACAGTGTATAATGAACTACGTCGGAGGTTTAATATTGATTTTGAAGAAGAAAATGGAATTGCAGCAGATATTTATTTGGAATATAGGGAAGTAAACATAGCACAAATTGCAAGTTTACTAGATCCAAGGTACAAGAATTTACAATTTGAATCATCAGATTGTATACGAGAAATTATTAAACAAAAAATTCGTTCAAAGATACAGTCAATTAGATATATATCTGAAAATGAAAATACCTCAAATACTAAACAAAGTACAGTATTAGATGATTTATTGGGGATAGTTCCACTAAATTCTGAGGATGAATTTTTGAGGTACTTGGCTGAACCACAAATTAATCATAATGATGATCCGTGTTTGTGGTGGAAATCGCGTGAACTTACGTTTCCTTTTTTATCTGTTCTCGCGAAAAATATTCTTTGTATACCGGCTTCTTCAGCATCTTCAGAACGTGTTTTTTCTACTGCTGGATCAATTCTATCCCCAAAGAGAAATAGAATGACTCCCTTTCATTTATCAGCCCTGGTATTTTTAAATAAAAACATTTGATTCTAAACTAGACAAATATAAAAACAACTATTTTCATTATTATAGTGTGTATCCCGTTTATACTTAAAATTGCATTAAATGTGCCTGTACGTTAAATTTATTTATTAAAAAAAATATTATTATATTGTGTTGATATGTGTATAATGTATATTGTATTACTTATTTATTATGTATTTATTACGTATTAATTATTTTATAGTTGATTTTGCTATGATTATTATTTATTATAAATGTTAAAATTATTTTTATTATTTAAATATTTAATATTTGCTAAGACATGATCTATATTCTATAATATGAAATAAAACATTATTATAACTACTACCAACTGCATTAACCGTCAACATATTTTTAAAACCGTCCTTTATAATAATTAGATTAGATATATGAACATTTAAATTATTCGAATTATTCGGATTATTCGGTTATTAAATTTTGGATTCGGATATCCGGATAATCCGGATATCCAAAAATCCGGATTTTTGACATCACTAATATATATATATTATATTATATAACTATGGAAAAGAATGAACAAGAATTTAAACAGTATAATCAAAGTTTATTATCATTTAAATAATAAAATACAGTGAAGGGTACATAATTTTTTTAATTTTTTTTCTTTTGGTCACATCTGAAGCGTGCGTAAGCTAACCATACATCAAATGGTATATAAAATTCCTCGCTCAGTAGCCATTTTATATTTGATGTGCATTCTCAAAGAATCTAAAAATAAAAATAAAAAAACACTATAAAACAATATGATATATTTTATTTATGAACAAACAAGGCAGATTTTATGATAGTGCCTATGTGCTATATAGGTACATAATAAGTGCATAAATAATTTTGACAAAAAGAGGTGCTAAATGCAAAAGTATTTATTTGAATTTAGTGGCTCCTTAATTTTATCGTGCATAGTATTAATTTTGTCAATGATATAGACAAAAGTAAAAAAAAAAATCATTAAAACTTTAACATATCAAAAAGATCTTGAGTAATTAATTATACCTCTGTAATTTTTAGTATACATTACCTATGAGAACATGGTATAGCATCAATTTAGAAAATGGCTTTTTTTTTAAATCCAATAAGTGAATAGTTAACGAGGGATTCATCAGCAAACATCCTTGCCATAATTCTCCGTACGTTATGACCTAAATCATTAGTTACTACTATCAAAGATAGGTTTGAAACCTAAACAAAAAATTAATCATAAGCACACAAACCTAAGCTATTAACTAAAACACTAAAAATCAAACTAAATACATTTGTTAAACATATTGAATAATCTATTTAATTTTACAATAATTTAAACTATCCCCAATGATGGATTTTAATAAGTATTATAAGCATACAATAAGTCTATTATAGTTATAGCTTATAAGTCATAGGTGCAGTGCAATAGTTACGATATTTTTAGACTTTAAAATACAATTATAATCTTCTAAAGTTAATATAACTTTATAGAAAAATATTGAATTATTAACGTAAAACATAAATTCCAATTTTCTAATAATATTACATCAAAATAATCTTTCAGGAAAATAACAAGTGTTATTAACTTATTAAGATCAGGGTTTCCAAATTTTGAAATCCCCAAATCTGGATATCATAGTGAATAACCTTTTTTTTTTATGTAATGTAACAGATTTATGGAAATGGATATATATTTATTTTTTATTTAGATACATATTTATTAGTTAACACAAAAATACATTATTATTTATTGGTTATTTATAATTATAGTAGTAGTATTATATACTTATTATTTCTTTGGTATAATTTTTATAATTTAAACATTAACTGTTCTCACTAATATTACATTTTATCTATTGATACTTTTCATTTGAATGGATTTTTATCAATAGTTGAATTATTTTTAAATTTTTTACAAGTTAAACCAAAATTAATTAATAATTTTACAGACCATCAGATATCATAGAATATTTTTATTTATCTTTCCTCTTTCATCTGACCAAGCATAATTATTCATAAGCAAAAACAAATTATATCTACTATATAGACCAGAAATTCCTTTTATAAACCTACTAGTATAGACAGAAAAATTATAAATTGTAAATATAAATATGTAAGTTATTTTTTCTCTGCTTTTTTAACCAAAACACCAGGACATGTCAAACTGAGATGAATGACAAGCTAATTTATAATAATACATTTTTATACAAATAAAAAACACCACATTTTGTGTTGAATTAAGGTTTTTAAGGACTTTTCTTTATAATATCTTAAAATTATTTGATTTTTCAATATAAATGTACTTCAAACTGTACAAATCTTTAAAAAAGAAATGATAGCGAAACATTATAATGAAAAAAAATGGCGTTAAAAAATATTTCACAATACAAAGGTGCCATAAACTATTTAAAAATATTAACAAAAAATAACTGTAAAGAAAATTTGGTTTATTACATATCTTATATAATATTTATAACTTTTTCATTTGATCAAGTACATCATAATTAAAATAATTAATGGTTATTTTTTTACATAGGTAATTAAATAAAAAAAGGTGCCTAAACACTATTTAAATACAAGTACATGTTTCAGTTTTAACTCTTTTCTATCTATTAAACCTATATTAACTCAACAGAATCAAAATTTAACAACCTAAAATATAATATATCAATGTATTTCTAACTTCATATTTATACCTACACGATAGAAGAAACTGGCAACAATAGAATACTCATAAGTATAATAACTAATAGTGAATTACCTAATTTCATAAATTATTATTTCAAATAAGAACTCGCATGTAATTTATGTTTTAAAATTTATTACATTCATTAAATATCACCAACACTGTAGTAAATTTAATCACCTATGACCCAGAATCTATTGATAAATAAATAACATATTTTAATAAATAATTATTTAATTATATTTAAAAATTACCAAAATATTCCTAAATTCCTGTCCTTCGATAATTTTAGTTTCAACAGTAGTCAGTTGTTCATCACTATTTATAGGAAAAATATTATCCAAGTTTATATCATTATTGCCAATTAAAAGTCCAGAGATAGAAGATCCACGAGAAAAAGTATCCATTAAAGTTTCGGTATTTCTGTGAGAAACATTAATGACATTCATCATGTTGTTAACATCATACTTTAAATGAGTTAATGTGGTGAAAATATACTTTTCAAAATCTGTTAAATTAATTAATAAAACAGAATATTAGAAATAAAATATGAAATAAGTTGATTTTAAATGATTAGATTAAAAACAATATTTACCTTGACGAGATTTAAATGTCTCAATATTATTATAACTGACATCATTAGATGGTATTGGTTCTTCAGGCAATACTTCATAAAATAAAAAAATAAAATTATTGATACTTGTTAATCATATTTAAAGAAAACCTAATTTTATTTACTTTTTTCTGGAAACTGCAGAACTCGTTTTACAGCCATGCTACTGTTACAGTTAGCATGCTCTACAAATTGTGATTTGTCATTTTTTTCAACTGTCCAGTTACTGGTACTTGGAGAGCGTAAAACTTTTCCAATAATTTCATTTGTGTTTGAAGAAGGAGAAGGTGGAATTTTGAAAACATCATCATAGTTGTTACCTAAATTATAAAAATTGAATTTAAAATTATTATTAAATTACGATATACTTACATAAATCCATGTTTTATAAGCACTATTGTACACAAAATATTTCAAATGTACAATACAGTATATATACATTTAGATAAATGTATTATGTATATATATTTTTTTTAACAATAAAGCTAATATTTATTGAAAAATATAAAAATTTAGTCATTTATAATAATTAGATTAATTAATAACATTTAATTATTTTTATAAGATAGGTTAATAGATAAGTATCTTCAGTGAGCTAATTCAAAAAATATTTTTATTAAAAGCTGAGAATATTAAGACATGTATAGTATACATTGTATACTAACAATTTAAAAATGTTTTTAGTGTAATTGATTATTTGAATATATTAAATAATAAATCAATACTACAGTATAATGCTTAATTCAGTGTTTAATAAAATAGTTATGAAAATTATAACTATTTATAATAATATTATTACTATAATAAATTAAAACACCAAGTATAAAATTGTTTTCTAATAGGTATGTACTTTTTTTATTGGCTTTGTTTATTACTTTATATGAGTTTAATTTTAATTATACCTAAAATAATAATTCTATCACAACTTGATAATTATTTAACAACAACTATCATTGCATGTTTAAAAAATGTATGACGAACCTGTAGTTAATCAATTATTTTACTTATAATGAAAATGCCAGCAATTTTGAATGAAAAAAAGAAATACTTGTACCTACTAATTAGGTACCTACCTTTTTTTTGTCTATAGAAATGGAAATTCTACAAAAATTGATTTCTGTAAGGTTTTAAATTTATATTGTTACAAAATAATATCATGGCTAAAAAACCTATAAACAGAATATAACTGTGTTTATAAGCATTTTAAATTAATATGTAATACCTGTTTTCTGTGATGGGTTTATGTTTAATTGCCATGATGGATCAGCATCAGAATCATCAGCAGTTGAATCTGAATTAAAATCTGTAAGCATGCCTGATGTGTTCTTTTTTTTATTTGCTGATTCAATATCATCTAAAATCAATAATACTAATGTATATGAATATAATATATTATTTATAAATAAATAGGTACTTAATGTCTACCACAATCTTTAAAAATAACAATATACAAATAAGTTCTTAAAAACTTTTTAAGATAAACATTTTTTTACCTTTTTTCTTAAAATCAGAGTACTTTATTGGAGACGGAAATGTATTTATTAATCTGGAATTTGGTTTTTTACGCATAATATTAGCAGCAGGAGACATACTTAATGCTCTTTTTTCTTTTTTTTTGAATGTTATTGTCTTCTTCTGTACTAGATAAATCAGACATCAGTGTAGCTTTTGGTAATTTAGCTCTAGCTTCAGCTAAGGACCCTTAAACCAAATAAAATATAAATTAATATCACAACATACATAAAGAAAAAGCAATTTACCATAGGTTTTATTTCCCAACTTTCTGGCAGAGTAAAAATGGAAATCCTTTTTATTGGGTTTTTGATGGCTTTCAATAATTTTTTTAGCATGTTTTTTTTGTACAGGCCAGGCACAGAGATTTTCTTTTTCATAAAACCAACTACCTGGTACTGCCTCGATAGTCGATACAGTTATCTTTATTGAAATAAACTATACAGGCATTTGTTATCTTCGACATCTTAAATTATTAAACAGGTTATCAATTATATTAATTTAATTAAGTTGCAGGTTAGTAGAATAAAATACATTCTTTTGTTTATTTAAGTATATACTGTTATTCTCAACATTTACATCATATAGATAATAAAATATATTTATACATAATTTTAAATAAAATAATAAAAAAAACTTTTCTTTTTCTCAACAATATATAGGTAGCAACTAGAGTTTATTTACATATAAATATACATTTTTTTTTATGCAATAGATTGTTCATTACATTCATGTCACTAATTCATTTTTATTGCCTAATATAGAATGTATAATAGACATAGCTATTAAAGTATTAACATTTTCCAAAACCATCATTTTTGTTGTTAAATCAGACAAACTCCAACTTTTGAAATTTAAAGATAAATTGTCTAATACAAATACGTCTAATAATGTTGAGTTTATAGGGTTAATGAGAAATGGCGATAGAAGGTCATATTTATTTCCAATTAGTATTATATCATCGGCCACTTGAACTATGTCCATACACCTAACCACTTCTTTATGTTGGTTAAAAAAAAACAATCTTTACTTTGTTCAACATTAATTTTAAATTGACCAAAAATCATGGTATTGTATTGCTGTCCATTAATATTATTTATTAATGGACCGTTTTTATGTGGCCACTTAAATTCTGGGTCTTTATTACTATTTAAAAAATTAACACTAGTTTTATTGGATGAATATATTTCGGAGTAACGATTAACAACTTGCTGTAATGGTTTATCTGGTTTTTTAACCAGAGACTTCAGTTCTTTCATATAGTTTTCGAACAAAAATGAACTACAATTGTCTAGAGGGCCATAATTATCGTAGTCATCACATAGATGTAATAGTCCATGGACTTTATGCGAAACAAAATGTTTTCCATATATTTGTTGAATTGACATTACAAAATATTCTAAAAGTTGTTTAGCATAAGGTACAAGGGAACTACAATTTGGACTGAGAAGTGCAATCATAGAAATACTTAATGCCACGAAATTCTTGTAACAATCATTACTATTTTTTTTAGGACAATTGGCCCAGTGTACAATAAAAATAGTCTGTACTTAATAGCCTTCCATCGATGAACCTCCTGCAAATTTCTACTTTTTCTAGTAAAATCAGATGTTATTTCTTTATTCATTGAGGTCAATGCCATTGATAATTCTTTAACTGATCTAGAATTAAGTTGAACATGTAAAGGCCCTTTATGAATCCATAAAAGTATTAATTTTTTCATGACCCCTAAACACACAAGATGCATGTTTAACTGAATCAAACTCTGGTAATTGATTTAGTATAGAAAGATTTTGAGGAATTTGAAAATCTTCATCTACAAAATTAGTATATGCACGATGAGTTCTCTCTGCAGACTTAATATATGAATACGGAAATCATACTCTATTATTTATATAATCTCCTTCTACTGTGCATCGAGTACAAGAAGAAAACCCTGTATGATTTTTTACTTTTAAAATGAAAGCCTTTGCTGGGGCATCACCATTCCTGCTAATGATACTGAACGTTCGATAGTTTTTTTTTTTTTTTTGTTAAACACGAAATAGTAATGATATTATCGTAGTACACGAATACGTCTTCACAGTTCACGTAGTACACTAGATGCGTGCAAAATAATAAATCGATTTGTAGAACACAAAGAATTTGTTTTATAGAATAATAATTTTAATTAGTTTGTGTTTCATTTAAAAGAATTTTTATTTATGTTTAATCCTAAATATTACAGTTAAATTATTTTTGTTTATTTTTTATTCCTCAACATTACAAGTCTATTAGTCGCCCCTCCCTGAAAATAGGGTCAAGGGCGCCCTTCCTCACTCTGCGATATTACTTTGCGGCGCGTCGTATCTGTGTGTGCAGTTATTGTTTATACGGTATATATTATATTGTAATATGATCGACTGACGACGTAGACGCGTGCGACGCGTACGTGGACGGAAAACGTAAAAGTCTCGTCGTGGACGAGGTGATGGGAACGAACGAGTGGAAACGGCCCACGAACACGTCGATAAGTCTGAACGAGGAACCCTTGGCGAGTATACAGCGCCCTCCGACAGCGCGTCACACGTGGTGGTCGGCGACATATCGATGGAACGAATTTCATCCCCTTAGTCACATCAGCTGAAGTTATCACCGATATATATATATATATATATATATATATATATTTATTTATTTGTAAGTTTTCGAAAAGTATGTGTGTGTGTGTGTGTGTGTGTATGTGTGTGTGTGTGTGTGTGTGTGTGTGTGTGTGTGTGTGTGTGTGTGTGTGTGTGTGTGTGTGTGTGTGTGTGTGTGTGTGTGTGTGTGTGTGTGTGTGTACGTACGTTACACAATCGTATTTTAGTATCTCAAACACACACACACACACACACATCAACGGTTACCGCCGCGCACACTTTCTATTCCCGATCACTACTTGTCAGTCAGATTTTGACGGGAACCTAATCACAACGGTGACGTCGCTCGTTGGACTGGCGCCCTGTGATTTTTCGGCGAGCCGTTTGTCTGGCTGGAGCAAACGAATCGCTCGACGAGTGAGCAGTGGGACGTTTGTTTATTTTCATTTATTTGTTTATTTGTTTATTTATTTTTTGCACAAAACATGGCAAACGACCAGTGTAAGGCGATTACCACGATCAAAAATATCGACTGCGTAGAATTTGCGGGTTTCGCCCGATACGTCCTGTACATAGATAAAATGTAATGCGGTGCGAATTCGAGGAGGAAAAAAATGCTGAAATTCAAAAATACGGATTTTCTCAACGTCGTCAGTCGGTACATAATGTTTTATTTTTATTTTGTTTTCATAAATACGAGTTTAACAGAATATGCTTTTTCTTTTCAAGAAAATATCTATTTTAAAATATAACAATAAGAATATTAACTCACATTATGAGCGTTTTGTTGTTTGATCTTATTAAAGTTCGCTTTAGAGTCAACAATTAAAACAAAAAGGGACAACTACATGAAAATCACCGGAACTTATGGTATTTTTTTTCCTTTATCTCAAAATTAACGATACGCAAATGTGAAAACGAATAGATATTCCGACTGCGAATAAAATATATGAGATAAAGGAATCACGTTTCTGTGGTCGATAAAAACCGTAAAGTAACATAATCAATTGACGTTTTTTTGGTTTTTTTTTATTTATTATAATTAAAATTGTTCAGCATCATGACATAATATTACCACTTTGTTTACGTATATTTAAAATTCACATATAACAATTATAATTATTTTGTTAGTGTTTATTGATCTTCGTTTTCGCTTGACTCTGAGAGTAGAATACTGTCTATGTCATAAAGTACCTAGTATTTTAGATTCTGAGTGAAGCGCAGGATCTTATGGTTTTACAATGATGTTTATTTTAGATTCTGAGTGAAGCGAAGGATCTTATGGTTTTACAATGATGTTTATTTTTTTTTTTTTCTTTTTTTTTTTTTTTTTCTTTTTTTTTTTCTGTAAACACTTTTTCGTATAGAAATACTTGTCCAAAAGTTTCATCCAGCTACTTTTTAGTTTCGAAATTAAACTGAGATGGTACTTTAGAGAGGTCATTTTTCCAAAACCTCCATAGTTTTTCCAGTAATCAAGAATAACGATCGAAAAACTGAGTAAAAACGGTAAAATCGGTAAAAATCCGCCGTAAACGAGATTTTCACTGTTCAGATTTTAAGTATTTAGTCATAAATCGAAAAGTATTGAAGCTAGAAACTTGAAAATTTTATCCAATATTAAATACATACTTTTTTATATTGGACAATATTTTCAGAACAATTATAGCACTTTTGACTTAAATATAGAACTTTTAATTTACCAAATTGTTTGAAAGTTTTTATGTAATATAATTTTAAATATTTGACAAAAAGTTCTGAAAATTTAATATGACCTTACTCATATACCTACCTAATTATCCTAACAAAAGTTCAAAAATTGTGACTCAGGATTTTTTTTTATACACACTTTAATAAATTATTATAACTCACCAAAAATTATACAAATAACCGTAAAATACGTAAACAGTATTTAAATAATAATAGATTATATAACACTGAAGCTTTGCTCAGAATCGTTTTATACTAAAGAAATGAGTCATCATTTCTTTAAAACTTAATACATTCATCACCAATATCTTGTCCGAGGACCGAAGGGACGAAGGACGAACATGTACCACCATCATCTCACTTACCAGCTTTTTTTATTTTTTTTTATTTTTTTTTTTTCTGTAAACACTTTTTCGTATAGAAATCCTTGTCCAAAAGTTTCATCCAGCAACTTTTTAGTTTCGAAATTAAACTGAGATGGTACTTTAGAGAGGTCATTTTTCCAAAATCTCCATAGTTTTTCCAGTAATCAAGAATAACGATCGAAAAACTGAGTAAAAACGGTAAAATCGGTAAAAATCCGCCGTAAACGAGATTTTCACTGTTCAGATTTTAAGTATTTAGTCATAAATCGAAAAGTATTGAAGCTAGAAACTTGAAAATTTTATCCAATATCAAATACATACTTTTTTATATTGGACAATATTTTCAGAACAATTATAGCACTTTTGACTTAAATATAGAACTTTTAATTTACCAAATTGTTTGAAAGTTTTTATGTAATATAATTTTAAATATTTGACAAAAAGTTCTGAAAATTTAATATGACCTTACTCATATACCTACCTACTTATCCTAACAAAAATTCAAAAATCGTAAGTCAGGATTTTTTTTCATACACATTTTAATAAATTATTATAACTCACCAAAAATTATTCAAATAACCGTAAAATACGTAAACAGTATTTAAATAAAAAAATATTATATTATTACACTGAAGCTTTGCTCAGAATCGTTTTATACTAAAGAAATGAGTCATCATTTCTTTAAAACTTTATACATTCATCGCCAATATCTTGTCCGAGGATCGAAGGGACGAAGGACGAACTTTTTTTTTTTTATTTATTTATACAAATAAGAGTATGCACCAATATTCTTAAACCTACCTAAAGATAAAACATTAATTTCCAGTGCTTGTTATATAATCGCCAGAGTCGCTGGTGTCGTCTTTTGGACTTATAAATATTGACGAAGGGAAAATTCAACTCGAAAAGTTAAGATGAGGAATAAAATTAACTTTTGACCTTTTGAAAAAAGTTTTAAAAAATTTCAAGCTACATAATGTCTTTGTCATAAAGTGCCTAGTATTTTTATTTATACGAATAAGAGTAAGCACAAAGATGCTAAAACTATCTAAAGATAAAACATTTATTGGTATAAATTAAATTGTTGTAATGAACTTAGTAACGTGCCAACGGTGTTGATACGGTGTGTACTACAACGCGGGTGTAGAGTTTTGATTAAAGTGTAATAGTCGAATAATTTGTATTATTGGTTGTTTAAATTACACTTTTTGAGAAATTTAACACTTTACCAAAATCAAAATACAAAATACGAAGGACACCGATCGTTTTAGATTTTTCTGCATTATGAAACATTCGCGATAGTTATGATTGTTGCTCTATTTCTAATATTCACCTATACGATAAAATCGCTGTACCGAAATACCGCTGAATCACCCTGTATATGCGTGCGATTCGTCGCGATTCCCAACCGGTGTAGGCGTACTCCGATCAGCCGTGGCCGTGTGCGCGGTATTTAGACTGAAGACTGAAAAAAGTTGGTCGAAATTAATTATTACTAAACTGTGCACCATAATAATCAAAAAAGTATTGGATCATGATTTTTAAAGGTCGTCTTACTCAAATCTGTTTTCAGCTTTAAAATGCACCCTATTTGGGAGAAGGAGAGTGATTAACCGGGCTCGTCAGTTTCGTCGAGTTAATATTTATTCTATTTCAATCATAGCGAAGCAAACAATCTCTTATGTTGTTCCGTAGTGGGCTAGTAAATATCTGTTGAACATTTTCCATTACGACAAGTGCCAATAGTTCCTTGATTTCGGGTAATATGGAATCGTGTACAATGTCGATTTTCCAAACATTTTACACATAATTATTATAGTCGTAGAAAAATAATCGCATAAAAATCCGATTACTCGGAAAAAAAAAAAATCCGGATATGTTTTAAACGACCGGTTGAACAATATGTAAGTGCCAAAGGTGTACAAATATATTTCACAATACAAACTGTTTCACGAAATTCGTCGGGCCACACGTGCCGTGATGTTTTGCGATATCAACGATTCGTGAATCGAGTCGAATAATCGAGGTCCCGTAATTAAAATGGGTTCCGAGCATTACGTTTTGACAATGGTGGGCGAGTTGATCGAAATAATTAACTGTGACAAGTTAAGTTAACTCCATTAAATTGCCTACGGTTAAAAGATAAATGTTGATGAAGAAAAAATGCAACTCGAAAAGTTTAAAGTTAAGATGAGAAATAAAATTAACTTTAGTCAGTTTGAAAAAAGTTTAAAAAAATGTCCAAGCCACATAATGTCTATGTCATAAAGTTCCTAGTATTTTTATTTATACAAATAAGAGTATGCACCAATATTCTTAAACCTACCTAAAGATAAAACATTAATTTGTATGATTGTAGATTGTTGTCATGAACTTAATAACGTGCCAACGGTGTTGATACGTTGTGTACAACAACACGGGTGTAGGGTTTTGATTAAAATGTAACAGTCGAATAATTTGTATCATTGGTTGTTTTAAATACACTTTTTTGATAAATTTAACACTCGATCTTGAGTAGATTCTTACGTCTGCTTAATGAATTGATCCAGTGCTTGTTACATAATCGCCAGAGTCGCTTGTGTCGCCTTTTAGACTTATGGAGAGACATTGTGCCCATTAATTAACATAAACATTAAAAAGACGTCGCAAGTGTGTTTTTTGCGGATTTATCATAAAATAGACAATATCAAATTTAAATGCGGAAGCTTATTTAATCACATTCTCTAAATAAGTTACAGGATGCTTTAGATGTTTTTCTTTTTTAGTGTAGAATACATATTTTAATGCACCGAGTATGCATATAAGGCGTACATAATCGTGATTCAGAGGACACACATTTTAATTTTAATGGACGCAGTATTTTCGGTCGTGGATAAAACACTGGATAAAACGTGTTGTACATAAATTAAAAAAAAAAAAAAAAAAACAGCTCATAAACTAAAAACGTCGATTAAAATTTCAATCTTTTAAGTCGTTGAAAATGTTCATTAAACTTTCGAACAAATTTATTTACTTCAGAGTACAACAACCCGCAGAAAGAGTCACTGGTCCGGGCGTTTCGAGACGGTTCCGACGAGCGTTCGGCGTCGTGATCGATCACAAAGTTGAATTTCCGGAACTCCTCTGCGACTCGCGATATCCTCTCGTCCATCGCTTTCTTCGCGTCGCGTTTATTTCGCGCGTCCGTGAAATCGAAAACGCTCTTCACGGCCGCTACGAGAGACGCCAAATCGGCAAGGAACGCGTTTGCTATACTATTTCAAAGTCGAATACTTTCTTCATGTTTTCCAAATTCTCCATCGCGGAGTCGTAGTCTCCGACCGTCCAGCGCGCCACTTCGCGGTAAATCACGGCCAGAAAAAATTTGTTGTACACGTCGTAGAGTGCGTACACGTTCTGCGGGTCGAAAGCCGTTCGTAGCGAGTCCGCGAAAATCTTGCCGATCGATCGCAGCCGCCGCGCCTGTTCCAGTAGACCCGCACCGTGTGTCCGTAGGGTTTTGATTAAAGTGTAATAGTCGAATAATTTGTATTATTAGTTCTTTTAATTAAACTTTTTGATAAATTCAACACTCAATCTTGAGTAGATTGATACGTCTGCTTAATGAATTGATCCAGGGCTTGTTGGTAAATTACCATAGTCATTATTGATTAGACGTCATGTATAAGTATTTAGTAGAATCCATAAAATTAGTATTATTTTATTACATAAAAATTTCTTTTTTTTTCCATGAATTATTTTTCTGATAGTGGTTTAACAAAACTATCAATACAATGAACTTATTTTTATTTATTCTTTTTTTACACGTTTTTAATGTTGAGAAGTTCAAATAATTCCTTTTACACGAAATATCAGATATCTATTGTCATTTCACTGATATTATACAAAAAATACAATTTTAAATTTGTAATTTAAAGCTACAAGATATAATTTCCATTAAGAAGCCATGGGCGTGCCTGTGGGTGACATACGGTACCCTGAGAACGAAACCAGCTTCCCCTTCTCACTCTTGTCTATGTTTAGACAGAGCCCGAATGTTCCTGCGGCCGCACGTGCAAAGTCCGCAATACACACATGAGACCGAACTGCAACCAGACAATCGTCACCTAATACCCACATGTGTGAGTACGAAAGATCTGAGAGCAAGTTATGTATTACTTTTGCATTGCAGACGGAGTCAATCAATTCAGTGAAGTATGAGCCTGATGGCACACCCTGACCCTTGCGCACAACCTTACCTGATGGAAGACGGACCGGTGTGTTAATGAAGTAATCCACCATACGTTTCCACAGCCGCGGTAGCGTGTCTGGGTTAGTAGGGGTACCCCATGTGTCATACCGAGACATGTCTATCTGGTCTTTGAGTATGTCAAAAGCGTCTCGGATAAGCCAGGCAGGTATGCTGGAATCGAAAGCGCTCCAATCTAAGCCTAACCATGTAAAGTCAGGAGGCAACCGTGATTGCAAGTCGGCTAACCCGCCATTGGAGTACTGGACCCAAATGGCGTAGGTTCCCCGAAGTGCCTTGTACGCACGGATGAGCGGCATGGCGAACATGCCCTCAGAAAATGTCATATGTGATGGGTACACGCAGATCAGCCGAAACTTGGGCGACTTGGCAACCATGGATTTCGCGACAGCGCTACAAGGTGTTGTACACTTGCCGTATATGCCGTACTTGAGATTGTGTACATACTGTTTGATCACATTAGGGTCCACTTCATCCTTGCGCATAAATCCCTGTGTGGTGTAAGGCAAGCCGGGTGAACGGTTAGGGTGCTGGAAGTGCTTGATTGAATCATTTATGTGCAGCGGGTTAACTTTGCGAATCGAGAAGTTTCTGCGAGTCTTTATAAGTGCGGCCTCATACCGAGGGTTATTCTCAGGTCTCCGAGGGAGATGTCTTAAGTAGGTATTAACCTTAGCCACAATGTGTTGCGGTCTAGGGCGGAACCTTACCAAATCGGTAGATGGCAACATATCAGTGACGGCATTCCATGCCATAATGTCGGAAAGTGAGATGCTTTCCGTAATTTCCATTTGAACGTTTCTTTTCGTACATTGATTAGAAGAAATTTATCATTAATTGAATTGAATTGAATATAAAATTATTATATGCATTGATATTTATTTCATTACTACTTGAAATTGAGATAATCTTTAAATAAAGAGTGGAGGGAGTGTGGAAGAAGAATTTGGCGAAACGAACCTAAGGATCGACTACTTAAGTAGAAGACGATGCTGAAAAAAGTTATATATTTATATATTTTAACAAAACAGAAACATACACGAGTACACTAATTTTCTCGGCATTACTTTTCTCGGACGATAACAAACACAAAGACGATAGATTACATACCCGCGTTTGTCTAAAAAAACAATATGTTTCACATGATGTATTACTCACGGTTCTGAGTGTTTTGTTATTTGATCAGCTAATCAAACGCAACGAGTATCCGAAGTCACGCTCGACGACCGAATACGAACTTCGTGTTAATTTTCGCCCAAATTCGGATAATCGTTGTGTTTGATGAGCTGATCAAATATAAAAACACTCGGAACCGTGAGTAATACATAACGTGAATCATGTTTTTTCTGTTTAACAACACGAGTGCAATGACGTCTTTTCTTGCAGACCAGACACAGTATTCATTAAAATTGCCTGCTTGGCTGCATAAATTAATCATAACTGTTATCTTTTATTCGAACTTCGTTTTTATGAAAAAATTTACATATTCAGAACCTAAAGGGAACTAAAAAGGAATAACCATAGGAAAGAGTGGAGGAAGCGTGGAAGAATGATGCGGTTAAATCAACCATAGGGTTGATTACTAAAAAAGAAGACGATTCTTAAAAAAGACTCAGTGCAACATTCGTCGTTTATATTATACTTTACCGTTTTCAGTCATATTGTCTGCATATTTTTTATTTTTTTTTATCAAAACCTTGTAAAACTTTTTCATTAATCCGAAGATTCAAAGACGTATTTAGTTCTACATCCTAAGTACTATGATGATTGGATATACGTACCGATTATTGAATATACAACAGCTGATAACAGCCCCACTCATTTTTCTCTCTCACTTTAACCTCTGCTAAATAATTATTACCCCACTATTCCTCATCGTGCTTTAAATTTAACTAACCGTAAAAGTTACGTCCGTTTATATAAGTCGTTGCAGCTCTCCGCCTTTAATGAATCAAGAAATATCGAAGCCTTTTCTCCTGAACTTTGAACAAACAATTGGTGAATATTACTTATTTCTATTATCACATTAATTAATTAACAGCTGATCGATTTACGTCTACTGCGAAATTTCCGGAGACTTAAACGAAAGTTAATGAAGTTTATAGTTGCACGCATCTGAGCGTTCCTACAAACTGTTCTACCACTGCTGTAATTTTGGTCGCATAACTAAACATTTCCGTGAACTCATCAAGTCTTAGTTTATTTGAAACGAAGTTTTTTTCTCTACTATCATCTGTAATGGTTAATCCGCCTTCTCCAACAACCAGTAAACCTATCACAAGAGCCAACTCTGCTGCACCTGCATCTGGAAAAGTTATTAAAGATCCACCTTCTCTGTCTTCGCCATCTGCTCCCTTCTCATCTGACGAATTTCGCCGTGCCATTCGTGATATTACCAAAACTCAGAATGAGACTTTGGCGCAATGCAAGAGTTTACGTGTCTCTTTCAACTCTAAATTTGAGGAGTTGAAAGCTAGTATTGACTCAATAACTTCGCAATTGGGGGAGCTAAGGTCTGAAAATGTCTCACTCCGTGTTGATCTAACTTCTCTGGAAATGAGAGTTGCCTCTATGGAATCTAATCTGATTTACGTTATGCTCAGCGATAATCTTAACCATGTGCCACATCCACTCCAAGAGCTATCTGACCGCGAAAAATGCTTGTACAACATAGTCGTACATGGTCTACCTGAATCCACCTAAGATCTACCTGCTGCCAGAATTTCTGATGATATCAAATGTATTAATGAACTTATTCTGCCTTTTTCATTGCCTTTACCGGCTAATCCTAAACTATTTAGGCTTGGGCACATAAATGCGAATTCTGATAAACCACGACCATTAAAAGTAGTATTCCCCACTAAAGAACAAGCTCTCCAATTTATTAGTGATTTCAACACCAGCAAACGCACCACTGAATCAGGTTATAATCTTAATACAATACATATCTCTCGCGACTGTACTATTCTCGAACGTCAAGAAATCCGCCGTGTCTACGTAGAACTCGATAAACGCAAGAAGTCAGGAGAACTCAACATCTCAATCAGATACAAGAACGGGACTCCACGCATCGTACAAAACAGTCAAGCCACCAATCAACCCAAACATCGAAATTATTCTTCTCAGTCAAAAAACTAAACAACCCCGAATGCCCCTTCATCACTCAGAAACACCAGCACACATATACAAATAATAATGATTCTTGCACTTTTTGTATTCGCGCTACCTCCACAATTAATTACGTTTTTGAATTTATTGCTGCTCACTCTAAACTCCTTCTTTGATCATGTTCATCGCTGCGTCACTCACAGCGTTTTTATTCTTCAACGCCACGTGGCACATGAGTTTCATGACCGTGGCCATAACCGAATCGTGGTACCAAAAAAACAAGTCCACGTTACACGAGACCAATATTCGTTTCGCGATTTGGCGGATTGCTATCGTGTCACCATCCCGCCCGCTTTCGTCTGACGTCACGTTCTAAACCGCCGAAGAGATCGCGTCCGTGCCATACATATCCACCATGCCTTCCAAGAGTATCTGCCGGGCGTGGCAGTCATTCAGCGGACCGACCGGTTCTAGTTCAGTGTTGACTATGATGCGCAAAAAGTCATCAATGTCGTCTTTGGTGAATCCATCGACGAACACCCACACTTTAAAATAGTCCGGGATCGTCGACTTCATCACCGTGGTGTAATTGCAGTGTACTGACGAGTACCGCTGGAGTTCGCCGATTTCCACCAGTGAAATCTCTATGATTTCCATCTTGGGTTTTTTGAAACCCATATAGACAAAATTGCTCCTGTTTCTCATCAGACTGGTTTTGATTTTCAACGATATGAACGCTTTCAAAACGCTCTTGTCCATGTAATACGAAGAATTCGATATTTTTTCCAGAAAATTCAACAATATAGTTATGAAACGATCGACGTTGGACCTGATTTCATCGTCAAATTACGCCAACTCTCTGTCGAACGTGGATTTGACGCTCGACATGTTCAGATTGATGAAATTATTGATTTTCCATACAACCCAAAGGGCCGACTTACAGTTTATGGCGGTATACAACGCGTAATGGTGATCCACAGATTCTTTATTCCTGCAACCGTGGCATATGACTATGTTCTGTTGAGGCGTGTGATCGTCGGTGTTGTCTCCCATTTCCACCGTCATCTGATACGGATTGACTTCGTTGGATGGTTCTTTTTTTTCACAAGCTGCCCATTGATAACTTTTAGAACTGTTGTCCTCGTTCGTCTCGTACGAGTGTACGTTGTCCATTTGTTTTCGTTTCTCATTCACATTCACACATCCTGGTAACGTCAGACACAGAAACAAACTGAAGTACACGATTTTTGTCATGGTTTGATTTAGATTCGGTTGAATAATTTATAACTACGTTTCTATCGAAGTTGAAAACGATGACAAAAACATAGCTGTGCCGCGATTGTTACTGTATACCTTAGTCGTGTTGTTCGACGACCTAATTAAATAAAAAAAGAATAAATAAAGAAACGCGTGCGACCTTATGTCAATAATAATTTCGCAGTTTTCCGTACCGAATATAAAGGTGTTTTTTTTTTTTTTTTTTACGACTAGAAATCATCCATACCTCTATATCAAATGTATGCTAGAAGTTCAAATTACTCTCTTTACACGAAATATCAGATACATCTTGCCATTTCACAAATGTTATACAAATAATACTAGGATTTTTCACTTAAGTCGTAGAAATGTAGAATAATAGTAATAGACAGAAGTAGATTATCTTTCTTAAAATTTGTTTTTAAAACACATCAAAATTCCTATACTCAGGGGCGTCCCTAGACAGTTTTCAAGGGGGGGCGAACCAATTTTTTAAATCGATGTATTATTATACCTACTTATTTATAATAATAATAATAATAATAAATAAATACAATATTGTACAATGAAATATTATAATTAGAGAATAAATTACGTAATCACACAGAAGGATACACCATAGACCATATACTACAGAATAGATCTATCTATTCTGTGTTCATACTAAGAGACTGGTCATTCTTACACAAATAATTGTCGGTGATAGAGGGCGCCCATCGTGTGTGACTTGTGACTGCACAATAATTAATATTATTATTTATTAGTATTATATATATATATATATATATATATATATATATATATATATATATATATATATATATATATATATATATATATATATATATATATGTATATTTACAGGACCAGATTGGTAGGCGAGCTATGTAGGAATTCTCGGTGGGTCTCCTCTATAAAATGTCCCCGTTGTCTGATTATGGACCATAAAAAACTTTTGGTCTTTGGGCCTTCGGCTTTTGTAGAATATTATAGAAATTATGATTCTAATATTCAAGTCTAAACATAGAAAAGTTTAAACTTGAATAATAATGATTAATAAATAATAAATAATTAAAGACTGTTATATTTATGTTATTATAAAATCCCGAATTCCCACGGATTTTATTTAAATTTTTGAATTTAAATAATGATGAACTTATATACCTATCAACTACAAAAAGCTAAAAAATGGCTGAATATCGTTTTGATAAATTTGATGAAACACAATTATTGATTAAATCACTTTATATATATACAAAGGGAAATAGAATATAGGTATAAGTTTATTGTAATTTTGTAATGTGCAAATCCATGATTTGAAATTTTGAATTAGCATTTAGCCATCAGATATTTGAAACATTGATCAATTATCATATTGTTTTTATTTTTTATTTATAGAAAATATTTGAAAAACTTAATGTTTATATCATCTTTGGATAAATTGTCCGTTATACCCATAGACCTTATACTGAGTATAAGATCTATGGTTATACCTAAATGGATCAAATAAATCAAGATCAACATTCTCACCGAAATATGGTTATAACAAGTTCCTCTTATCATATTTCGTTTTTTTTTTTTTTTTTTGAATTTCTCATACAAATTACAAATAATATCCAAATATACGAATATGCTAAATGATTTTAATAATCATAACTTAACGTACGATGTTCTAACAAGTAACAGTTGAAATTTATTTTTTTGTTGAATTACCTTATATTTAACCTTACCATAAGCTATATTTTTTTCCAAATTAATCATGGAGAACACTTTACACGTCGAGGTTCTTTTAAAAACCAAAAAATATGTATCTATTTAAATTGTTTTAAGTTATCATCTAGATTAGAAAAAAAAAATCCGGTTATACTTCATTCTAATGGATATTTTTTTGTACTCGGATAACATAATTTTGTTTTGTATAGAGAACCTTAAATAAGTCTCCTTAAAGATTAGCGAAAGTTATTTATAGTATGATTTTATTTTAAATTTGTAATTAATAATAAATCTTTGTCAATTTAAGTATTAACTAGTCAAGTTTTTGAAAAAATGAAAAACTCATGACACTGATGCAATTCTTAAGTCTAAAATATTAAAATCTGAAATATCAACAAATAATCCATGTTGATTTAAGACAATAATTTGTAAGTTCTTTATATAGCCTGGAAGTGGTGAAATGTTTTCATAACTTTTGTCAAGTCTGTGTAAAGGTCAATTGATATTTGGTGGAAAACTACGGGCGTCACCGTTTTCCGCTAAAATCGACCTTACTAAACGGAAAGGTCGATTTTGGCGGAAAAGTAGATCACCCAAAACTACAAGTGTCTAGCAACATTAATTATATAAATATCATTTGTGTAGAATAATTGACAAAACTGAGCTGGAAAAAATGATTTTACTTGAGCTTAAAAATATTAAGCCAATTGTTCCGGACTCTATACACACTTCATTTGTCACTAAAGATTTGATAGACTGCGTAAAACATATACAAATTTGTGAAGTGGAACATTTTTTTGAAGATTATAATGCACAACAAATATTGAACCAGGTATGATTTTTTGAAATATTTTTTAACACAATTTGATGGAAATAATTGTTCAGTCAGAAGTCGATTTGTTAGACTTAGATTCATACATAACCAATATTTACTTTTATAAACTAGACGATACTGGTCTTGTTGACAGTGCTACTACTGATAAGTCCACATGCAAAATGAGACGATGTATATTACCCAATGTTGATTTTAGTGGAATCTGGAAATCATTAGTATTTCTAATGTTATTCATAAGTAGTTTCTAGCTTCAATACTTTTCGATTTATGACTAAATACCTAAAATCTGAACAGTGAAAATCTCGTTTACGGCGGATTTTTACCGATTTTACCGTTTTTACTCAGTTTTTCGATCGTTATTCTTAAATACTGGAAAAACTATGGAGATTTTGGAAAAATAACCTCTCTAAAGTACCACCTCAGTTCATTTTAAAATCTAAAAAGTTGCAGGACGAAACTTTTGGACAAGGATTTTTATACGAAAAAGTGTTTACAGAAAAAAAAAACGTCATTGTAAAACCATAAGATCCTTCGCTTCACTCAGAATCTAAAATATGTGATGCGTTCTTCTATAAACCTATACCCGCGTATACTATGCCGATACCAAATAATTAGTAATGCACACTAACACGTAGCTTGCTCGATATTTTTTCACTACCAAAAAAATTTATGAATCTTTAATTTATATAAAAAAAAAAAAAATACCAATCAATAAATTATCGATATCAAAAAAAGCTGGTAAGTGAGATGATGGTGGTACAAGTTCGTCCTTCGTCCCTTCGGTCCTCGGACAAGATATTGGTGATGAATGTATTAAGTTTTAAAGAAATGATGACTCATTTCTTTAGTATAAAACGATTCTGAGCAAAGTTTCAGTGTAATATAATATATTATTATTTAAATACTGTTTACGGATTTTACGGTTATTTGTATAATTGTTGGTGAGTTTTTTGTAATTAAACCCTTATAAAATATTCAATTAGATATAACTCATTTAAACTTTAATTGTTATAACAATTATAACTCATTAGAAATAAACTTAAAAGATATCAGACAATATCGAAAAAAATCGTATAATAATTTATTAAAGTGTGTATAAAAAAAAATCCTGAGTCACAATTTTTGAATTTTTGTTAGGGTAATTAGGTAGGTATATGAGTAAGATCATATTAAATTTTCAGAACTTTTTGTCAAATATTTAAAATTAAATTACATAAAAACTTTCAAACAATTTGGTAAATTAAAAGTTCTATATTTAAGTCAAAAGTGCTATGATTGTTCTGAAAATGTTGTCCAATATAAAAAAGTATGTATTTGATATTGGATAAAATTTTCAAGTTCCTAGCTTTAACACTTTTCGATTTATGACTAAATACCTAAAATCTGAACAGTGAAAATCTCGTTTACGGCGGATTTTTACCGATTTTACCGTTTTTAATCAGTTTTTCGATCGTTATTCTTAAATACTGGAAAAACTATGGAGATTTTGGAAAAATAACCTCTTTAAAGTACCATCTCAGTTTAATTTCAAATCTAAAAAGTTGCTGGACGAAACTTTTGGACAAGGATTTCTATACGAAAAAGTGTTTACAGAAAAAAAAAAGAAAAAAAAAATAATAATAAAAAAAAATAAACATCGTTGTAAAACCATAAGATCCTTCACTTCACTCAGAATCTAAAACGTCAAACATATTGAATTTGAAAAAATATTAATCCATATTCCATGGGTAAAATCTTTGTCATACACCCTGTATTTTTTTAACGGAGTACAGTGTTAGGGTTGTAGTTAATAAAAATAGATAAATAATTGAACATCGTCCCACACTGTTAACTGTAGTTTAAAATTCCCCAGAAGTGGACATTTGAGTGAATATTGCATACCAAGTACACTCGATATTTAAAACGCCGGTGTTAGCGACTGATTCAACAATAAAGGAACGGTTTATAATGTTTGTTTTGTCTATAATTTCCATTTGAACGCTTCCTTTCGTACATTGTTTGGAAGGAATTTATCATATGTATAAATGTATTGTTATTTATTTCATTATTATTTAAGATGCATATACTTAAACTTTATTCTTATACAAAACAAGTACTTTGTAATTATTCAGCATAAGTAATTGGTAATTTTGATAAAAGCCATGTTAATCAATTACTTTAGTTAAGATAATCTTTAAATATAGAGTGGAGGGAGTGCGGGAGAAGAATTTAGCGAAACGAACCTAAGGGTTGACTACCAAATAAGAAGACGATTCTGAAAAAAGTTTGAGTGCGAAATTCGTCGTTTATATATTTTACCGTTTTTAGTCATATTTTCTGCGGGTTTTTTTTTTTTAATAAAATCTCGAGAATAAACAG
Organism: Therioaphis trifolii; assembly: GCA_027580255.1. Taxonomy (NCBI): domain Eukaryota; kingdom Metazoa; phylum Arthropoda; class Insecta; order Hemiptera; family Aphididae; genus Therioaphis; species Therioaphis trifolii. The sequence goes on from CM050404.1 coordinate 6,327,365, forward strand.
CGTGTTTTATTCTCACCAAAGACAATAGATCGCATACCCGCGTTTGTCTTAAAAAACAATATGTTTCACGTGATGTATTACTCACGGTTCTGAGTGTTTTGTTATTTGATCAGCTAATCAAACGCACGACGACCGAATACAAACTGCGTGTTGATTTTCACCCGAATTCGGATAATCATTGTGTTTGATGAGCTGATCAAATATAAAAACACTCGAAATCGTGAATAGTACATCAAGTGAATCATGTTTTTTCTGTGTTACAACACGATTGCGATGACGTCTTTTCTTGCAGTCTAGACACAGTGCCGCGTCTCAACTTCCGTTGCCGGGCTAAGGCAAATTATTTGACGCTTACCCCTACCCTAAAAACCGGGAAATGTATTTCACATTTTTATCATATTAGTTGATAATCCTTAAATACGTTTAAAATGTATTCATTAAAATTGCCTGCTTGGCTGCATAAATTCATCATTACTGTAATCTTTTATTCGAACATTATTTTTATGTAAAAAAATGACTTATTCTGAACCTATAGGGAACTACAAAGAAAAAACCAGTTAAAGGAAGGAGTGGAGGAAGCGTGGAAGAATAACGCGGTTATACTACTATAGGGTTGATTACTAAAGAAGAAGACGATTCTAAAAAGAGATTCAGTGCAACATTCGTCGTTTATATTATACTTTACCGTTTTTAGTCATATTGTCTGCAAATTTTTTTTTTTTTTTTATCAAAATCTTGTAAAATTTTTTAATTAATCCGAAGATTCAAAGAATTATTTAGTTCTACATCCTAAGTGGTATGATGATTGGATATACCTACCGATCATTGAATATATTATACAAAGACGGTTGAACAGCAGCAGTTGTGGCACTTTTTTTTATATTACTTAGATATTTAAATCGACGAACCATTTTTATTTTATAACGTCATAATTTATTTCAAATTATATTTGTCGCCTACAAAATACAGATTTTTGTTTTGATTTATTTTATAAACGAAACAATTTTTCAAAATATCATTTAAAATCAATTTACAAAACCGTTTGTACAAGACATCAAAAAATGAGTTAACAAATAAGTGAACAGTCGATTATTTATGTAAAAAAACAATAATATTAAATCTAAAACATACACGAGATTTCCGTCATAAAAACGGGTTTTAGTGAATAATACATAGTTCTCCGACTGAAAATTTCAATTGAACCGTCTGAGTTTCTGGAATTCTTCATTGAATTTACGAACCAATTTATTCACGTCAATGTACAGCACCTCAAGAAAATTGTCTGTGTAGTATTGATAAGTATCTCACACTGAGATCGAGTCTACGAGACCTCGTGAAAATAAACATATACTAAAAGTAAATTAAAAGTTTGACTTTAAGGTTAGGTTTTAAAAGTATGACATTACATTACTAAAGAAGAAGACTATTCTCCAAAAAGTTTCAGTGCAACATTCGTCGATCATATATACATTACCGTTTTTAGTCATGCTGTCTGCAGTTTTTTTTTTTTTTTTTACAGCACTGAAAGTTGAATCGGCAGCAGTTGCGGCATTATTCATTGTCCGTAGTAATTAAATCAATAAAATGTATTCATTTTAAAACGTCATGATTCATTTAAAATAATATTTTTAATTTTAAAAAATAGCATTTAAAACTAATTTACAAAACCGTGTGTACAAATCGTCAAGTAACAAGTTAACATATAAGTGAACCGTCGGCTATTAAAAAAAAAAAATAATAATAATAATATCACATCTATAACATTCAAGAGATAAACCATAAAACAACGGGTTTTAAGTGAAAAAAAAACGTAGTTGTCCGACTGAAAATTTCAATAGAACCGTCTGAGTTGCTGGAATTCTTTGTTGAATTGCCGAACCAATTCATTCACGTCTTTGTGCAACACCTCAAGAAAAGCGTCACCTTTCAAAGGAGTCCGAGTCGATGTGGACGGTCGTTTGACGGCGTCGTCGTCGATCACAACGTTGGACTTGACAAATTTCACTTCGGCGTCTGACATGGCGTTTCGCAGTTTGCTCACCGCGTCGTCTGCACTCATCTCACTCGCCATAATGCCGTCGGGACCGATTCGCATGTACGGAAAGCTGAAAATGGTCGACAAATCCGTTTTGAGAGCGGCCAGTCCGTCTGGGAAAACGTCGTGGAATTTGTTGAAATCGAATGCTGTCTTCAGCCTCACCGACTTCGCGTTCAGAGACTCGTAGTCGGATCCGGCCAACGCGCGTCTCGCCTCGTGAAATATCACCGCGAGGAAAAACTTGTTGTAAACGTCGTAGAGAGCGTACACGTTTCGCGGGTCGAGCGTCGTCTCCGCCGACTCCTCGAAAATGGCGTCGACTGACAGCAGTCGTTGGTTCCAGTACACCCGCACCACGCTACTGTACAGCTCGACCACGTCGCTGTTTTTCACGTAGTTCTTGTATAAATATTCTACTCGGAAATACTGATCGTCCACGCCTACGGGATCGGACGCCTTCTGCATCGGCAAAATGACGTTGTAGCGCGCTTCGAAGAATTTCCGCATGAAACGCAACAGGGAAAGGTCGTTTCTATCTTGTTTGTAGTTGCATTTGTACCATCGGTACTCGAGCGACCAGTCCAGGCAGTATTTCATCCGGTACACGTTGAGTTCGGACAGGACCCTGTCCATCGCGCGGTCGTACAGGAATATCATTTCTTTTTTGTCCCTGGAATCCTGCCGTAGGTTCCTCAACAGAACGACCACGTCGTACGCCGTCCGGACGAAGTGCCAGTTGTCTTGTTCGTTCTGAATCACCAAAATGCAAAAATTTGAAATGGCATTTATGACATTTATGAATAGCGTCATATTCTGGTCGATCGTGCTCCCTACGAAGGTTCTGATGCAAAACGCGTGAATGTAAAGGCGCATGACAAACTCACACGCCGTCACGTGCGTCATTGCGTCCGACTGCGAGTAGTTCGAGAGCAACGTGCTCCGATTGTGCGACCCGGGCGTATAGTACTTGTCGTGTTCTCCGCGTAAGTGTTTCAGATATACTTCTGCGCACTTTATCTTATCGAAGTGTACGAGAATTAGTTGCAATAACTGATCCGCTAGTCCCGTCACTCCGTCCGCGTCTGTCGACGGTTTTCCATGAAAACCACGTAACCTCTCCTTATAATATGACATCAGTTCACTGGTGTCGACGTTCTCGCGCAACAACAAGTCGAATCCTTCGGTAAAGTACGCCGGTAAAACGTCTTTGTCAGCCAGTATTTTTGTTTTTATTTCTTTGATCGTGTTCATCGCTGCGTCACTCAGACCGTTTTCATGCGTCAACGCCACGTGGCACAAGAGTTTCATGATCGCGGCCATAACCGAATCGTGGTACCAAAAAAACACGTCCACGTCGTACGAGACCAATACTCGACCCGCGATTTCGCGGATTGTTATCGTGTCACCGTCCTGCCCTCTTACGTCTGACGTCACTTTCATAACCACCGAAGAGATCGCGTCCGTGCCGCAAATTTGCACCATGGCTTCCAAGAGTATATTCCGGGCGTGGCAGTTATTCAGCGGACTGACCAGTTCAAGTCCAGTGTTGGCTGTGATGCGCAAAAAGGCATCAATGTCCATGTTGTCTTTGGTGGGACCGTCGACGAACACCCACATATTAAAATAGTCCGGGATCGTCGACGTCTTCACCGTGGTGTAATTGCAGTGTACTGACGAGTACCGCTGCAGTTCGCCGATTTCCACCAGTAAAATCTCTATGATTTCCATCTGGGTTTTTTCGAAACCTATATAGACAAAATTGCTCCTGTTTCTCATCAGACTGGTTTTGATTTTCAACGATATGAACGCTTTCAAAACGCTCTTGTCCATGTAATACGAAGAATTCGATATTTTTTCCAGAAAATTCAACAATATAGTTATGAAACGATCGACGTTGGACCTGATTTCATCGTCAAATTGCGCCAACTCTCTGTCGAACGTGGATTTGACGCTCGACATGTTCAGATTGATGAAATTATTGATTTTCCATACAACCCAAAAGGCCGACTTACAGTTTATGGCGGTATACAACGCGTAATGGTGATCCACAGATTCTTTATTCCTGCAACCGTGGCATATGACTATGTTCTGTTGAGGCGTGTGATCGTCGGTGTTGTCTCCCATTTCCACCGTCATCTGATACGGATTGACTTCGTTGGATGGTTCTTTTTTTTCACAAGCTGCCCATTGATAACTTTTAGAACTGTTGTCCTCGTTCGTCTCGTACGAGTGTACGTTGTCCATTTGTTTTCGTTTCTCATTCACATTCACACATCCTGGTAACGTCAGACACAGAAACAAACTGAAGTACACGATTTTTGTCATGGTTTGATTTAGATTCGGTTGAATAATTTATAACTACGTTTCTATCGAAGTTGAAAACGAAGACTAAAACATAGCTGTGCCGCGATTGTTATCGTAAGCCTTAGTCGAGTTGTTTGACCAGGTGAGTAAATTAAAAAAAAATAAATACGAAACGTGTGCAACCTTATGACAATTATGATTTTGCAGCTTTCCGTGCTGAATACAAAGGCATTTTTTTTTTACGACTAGAAATCATCGATACCTCTATATCAAATGTATGCTAGAATTTATATTTATTAATTTTTATACATAATATTACTCTCTTTACACGAAATATCAGGTATATCTTGCCATGTCACAAATGTTATGCAAATCATACTAGGATTTTTCACTTAGGTCGTAGAAATGTAGAATAATAGTATGAGACAGAAGTAGATTATCTTTCTTAAAATTTGTCTTTTATACACATTAAAATAAGTATAGTCAGGTAGTCAGGGGCGTCCCTAGACAGTTTTCAAGGGGGGACGAACCTATTTTTTAAATCGATGTATCTAATAATAATAATAATAATAATAAATACAATATTGCAATGAAATATTATAATTAGAGTTAATTCGATAATAAATTACGTTATCACACAGAAGTATACACCATAGACCATATACTACAAAATAGATCAATCTATTCTGTGCCCATACTAAGAGACTGGTCTTTCGTACACATATAATGGTCGGTGATAGAGCCGCCCTTCGTGTGTGACTTATGACTGCACAATAATTAATATTATTTTGTGTAAGTATTATATATATATATTTATGTATATTTACAGGGCCGGATTGGTAGGCGAGCTATATAGGAATTCTCGGTGGGTCTCCTCTATAAAATGTTCCCGTTGTCTGATTATGGACCATAAAAAACTTTTGGTCTTTGGGCCTTCGGCTTTTGTAGAATATTATAGAAATTATGATTCTAATATTCAAGTCTAAACATAGAAAAGTTTAAACTATAATAATAATGATTAACCTACTATTCACCTACTCACTATTCATCATACATATCAGTATGGTGTTTGTGTTATTATATATCAAATTTTTTTTTTTTTTTTTTTTGTTTTTTTTATTGAATATATACAATCTGTAAATTAGTTTTACAATAAGAATATGAGCTATAATAAGTAAGAAGACATGATTTGCTTGATAAAAGAAGTAACCCAGCGGCTACACTTTTCATTGATTTATTTATGTTAGATATATATGTATATTATATATATACATATGTATATATATATATATATATATATTTTTTTTTTTTTTTTATATTTTTAAGTTTTTGAGATTAAAAGTTTAGGTCACGGCACCATCTTCTCTTAAGCCTTCTTTGGGGATTCCCAGGTATTGTTTGTGAGTTAAGTGCTGAGATTAGCGGGTTGGGGTGGTTTTCTAGTCGTAACCTATAACGTTTGTGTATAGTTGATGCCATTTCTGAGACAGTTTTAATGTTTAGGTCTGTGTGGAGTGTGTGGTTGGATACGTAAAAGGGGGCCCTAGTTATCATGCGTAAGGTGATCGATTGAAATCTTTGTATCATGTTTAGATTTGATAATTTAGCCGCACCCCACAGTTGTACGCCATAAGTCCATATCGGCATGAGAAGTTGTTTATAAATAAGCAGTTTGGAATTGAGGTTGAGTTTGGAGTGATTACCTATCAAATAGTGTAGTGATTTCCTTCTGAGTTTAAGAGTATTACGTTTGATTTTAATATGTTCTGTCCAGGTGAGTCGCTTGTCTAAGGTTAGACGTAGGTAACGGATGTTGGAGACTGTTGGTATTGTTTGATTGTTTAGATTAACAGAAGGTATTTCACCCGGTCTTAAGGAAAAAGTAATATGTGATGATTTATCTTTGTTAATTTTAACTTTCCATTTAGTATACCAGGAAGATAGGCTGTTTAGGTGGTTTTGTAATTGCAGATTGGCAGTGTCACGATCATTTTGAGTAGTGTATATAATTTTGTCATCCGCGAATTCGGCTACTGAAGTATACGGGGAAGTTGGTTGGTCAGCTGTGAATAAGTTATATAGGAAGGGAGATGAGACAGCACCTTGAGGAACACCAGCTAGTATAGGGGCAATTGAAGATACCTCAGAGCCTACTTTTTTCACAAAGAAACGGTTATTGAGGTATGATTGGAAGAAGAGAAAATAAGGTGCGGGAAGAATTGTTTTCAATTTATAAAGAAGGCCCGGGTGCCAAACCCGATCGAATGCCTGGGCAACATCTAATGAAACAGCAGAGCAATATTTTTTCGTTTCCAAGGAATACGATATTGAGTCAACTAATCGGTTAATTTGATGGATTGTTGAATGTTTATTCCTGAATCCAAATTGTGAGTTTGGGATGATTTGATAGATATTAATTAGTCGAGATATACGCTTTAAGATTAATTTTTCAGTTAGTTTGGCAAATAAAGGGAGAAGACTGATAGGACGGTACGAAGTTGGTATGTCAGGGGGTTTATTTGGTTTAGGAATTAAGATAATAACTGAGGTTTTCCATTGTACAGGAAAGTATGAGAGCCTTAGTATGGAATTTAAAATATGAGTGAGGTGGATAAGGTTTTTTTTTTGATAATTGGCGAGCGATTTCGGCTGTAATTAAGTCTAATCCAGGGGCTTTTTTCAGAGGAAATAATTTGATGTAGTGGTGGACTTCGGAAGGTGAGAAAGGTTTGGGCGGTAGGTAGAGTGGTAGAGGGGTGTCTAATGATTTTAAGATATGTTCTGTAAATAATTGGTCGCTGATATCCTGGTGGGGTTGGAAAACTTGTTCAAGATGTGCACGAAAGACATCTGCTTTCTCCTCATCCGATTTGCACCATGAACCTTCTGGTTTTTTTAAAGGGGAGTATTTATGTTTTTGTTTTAAACACTGACGAGTTGCGTTCCAAAGGGAACCGTCTTTTGCACTGATAGAGGAAATCCAAGAGTTGAAGGATTCATTTTTTAGCTGGTTCAGATTACGTTTTAGGGATGAGGATAGGTTGTTGTAAATATTTTTATCAGATGGTAGTCTTGAACGTTGCCAAAGTGCTCTGGCACGACGTTTTCGCGCAATTAATTCCCTGGTGAAAGCGGGAATTGAGAATGGATTAGAATGTTTTTTGGGGGTTTTTTTTATGGAAGAGTTCCAGGCTGCTGATTGAATTAAATTTGTAAGATTTTGGGTAGCAATTTCTATATCTTCCGGTGTTTTAAGTCTAGTTTTCAAATCGATATTTTGGTCTAGATTGTCTCTGAATTTCTCCCAGTTCATAATACCGTCAGTAAGACAGGCTTGTCTTGGTTGGGGTAGAGGTTGGGCGTCTAGTGTTAGAAGAACCGGAGAATGGTCCGAACATGGGTCGAGTAAATTTTTTATGGAATGAGAGATGTTATTTGGAGTGTTTACTACAAATATATCCAGTATATCGGGGCGTTTTCTCGGGGACGTTGGCCAATAGGTTGGATTAGTGTGGGATAAGACTTTGAAATTTTTTATGTTTATTAAATGATGTAAGGCTTGTCCTTTTGGGTTTTGGGTATGACAGCCCCAAGCTGGGTTTTTTGCATTTAAGTCACCACCGACTAAGAAATAGCGTTCGATAGACATGAAAAATTGTTGATACTGTAATGTGGTTATTCTGTGTTTAGGGGGGCAGTACGTTGCTGCTATAGAAATTGATATGTGGTTTGTTTTGAGTGTAATTATTGCTGCCTGTAGAAAATCTTCATTTATTATAGGACAGGTGTTGAATTGTAAGGAGGATTTGATGAGGATTGCAGAACCCGCATGTGCGGTATTGTCAGGGTGGGGTGCTGATATTAGTTTGTAACCGGGAATAGAGAATTTAGTGTTTGGAGTGAAATGTGTTTCAGTGATTAAGGCTATGTCAATTCTTTTTTCATAGAGTATTGTGATGAGTTCGTTTTTATGGTTATTTAAGCCATTGGCATTCCATAAAAAGATAAGTAGAGACTGAGAAGTGTATGAGTTATTTAGCATTGTTGGATAATAGGCGGTCGAGGACTGTTGTGAGGAGGGCTATTAGCGGATTTATAATAGCTTGAAAATTATTAATAAAGGTCGTGAGATCGTTGTTCATATTTTGACTTGGTGGGGTAGGCTTTTGAGCAGAAGTTGCCTGAGCATATGACGGGACTGGGGTTGTGTTAGTGATTTGTGTTGGCCGCTGGGAACTTTCACAGTTATTAAATTTAAAGTTAACATTGTTTGTTTTATTACCGTTAGTTTGTTTGGTGGCAAAATTCCGGTGATTTTGAAGCTCCTTGTAAGTTCTGCAACCTTTATAGTTAGCCGGGTGGTTTTCTTTGCAGAGTGCGCAACTAGCAGGTGATTCATTGGATTTGGTACAGGCTGATGATGGATGATTTTTTCCGCAACGGACACATCTTGGGGGGTGTGCACAGTATTTTTTCGAGTGGCCGTAGTCCTGGCAGTTGTGGCATTGCATTATATCTTTGCGTTTATGGGGTTCTTCCACTTTTATTTTGGTGTGAAGTAGGGAAGTTAAATTAAATATATCTTTGTTTATTGTATCTGGTTCCAGGTCAACAAAAAACATTGGAAGCTTGTTTTTTGTTACCTTCTGAAGAACATTTGCTACTTGACGTACAGAGTATCCTAAGTCCTCGATGGCTATGCCGACTTCAGTAGTTGGTGTTGATGGGTGTAAGTTTCTGATGACTACCCGAAAAGCTTTATCTTCTTGTGGTTGGAAGGTGTGGTATTGAGCTTTCTCCTCTCTTAAAAAGTGAATAGTTTTCCTGTAGGAATCTGGATTGATTGTTTGAACTTTTAGTACATTTGTTGATGACTTGAATAGAAAGTTTTCTGAACCGATTAAGGAGATCAATTGTTGTCTAAAGCTAACAAAATCTAACACTTCGCGTATAAATATAGGAGGAGGTAATTTATTTTTGATTTCGTTGTTCACTTCAAGAGTTTGGGAATTGATTTCAGAGTTAATTTGGGTGTTTAAGGATGTGCCACCTGTGGCGTCATCGTCCATAGTAAGTGAGGAATATCGGTTGGTTGTTACGAATATTGATTTACCTTTCTTGGAATCAGTTGAAGTTCCAGAAGACAGGATACGTTTTGTTGTTTTGGGTTTAGTGAAGTCTGTTTCCTCCATTTCAGTTGATAAGTTGAACACATCACTTGACGCGCTCTGTATACGTGAGCTAGTTGTTATGTTTTGTTTACGATTAGGTGTCTTCGTAGAATTGCCTGGTTTTGCTTTAGTTGGATTCGTCGTTATCGGCGGAGTCATTACTACGTAAGATAACAAACGTCTATGAGCGACGTCTATGAAGCAGCAAAAAAAAAAGTAGTAAAAAAAAGAAAACGAACCCGGGTTCGTGATTTGTGGAAGAAAAGAAATATTGAAGGAGAATTCACAACACTATACAATGAATTAGAAGATAACGAAACCAAGTTCTTTGAGTACTTTCGAATGTCCAAATATAGTTTTGATATTTTATTATTAAAAATTCAAGATGGTATAAAAAGACAAGACACTCATAGGAGGCTGGCGATAACTCCCATGGAAAGACTTGCAGTAACTCTAAGGTACCCAAACGATCATTATTATATATTATACCTACATATTATTATTTTACAAAATAAAAATGTTGAGCACTGTTGCAGACTGTTGGTATGAACAACCGTTGTCGTTTGTTATAACTGTTTGTAAACTAGAGTCGGTAAAGTTCATGCGATTTTAGAGCACTATATTTTTGATCAGACTTGATCGAACCAGTATTGACTTGTACTTACATGTACCGAAAATACGTCTCCGTATCAGTGCCATCCGACAAAACATAGTTTTGAACAAATAAAATCGGACGAGACGGATACGGAACGGGCACGGAACGGATACGGAACGGACAAGTGTAAACGATAACATTAAATTTAAGCCATACAATGTAAAAACGTCGGACAAGGACCGGACGGTACGGATACGGACCGGACACGGACCGGACATGTGTGAATTGACCTTTATCGGGGTGCTCGACGCGTGCACTTGTTGGCTAATTAATTTAGTAGGTTTTTTTCGTTTTACGGTAAGCTAGGTTTTATTCCTATTTTTTTGTTTATATCAGTACGACTGTAATTTTTAAGACGCATTCAACGATGTAAAAATAAACTATTTATAATATTAAGTGACAGTGTAGTTAAGCGTAACAAGATGCAGGTGGCGCACAGACGACCGTACTGCTCGCGTGCAGTGACGAGACTATATATCAAATAAATCGTATATGCCGTCTTTGTTTGTTTATATAAGGTGACCTTGCTGTGTAGTAGGTATTGATAAGTATCTCACACTGAGATCGAGTCCACGAGACCTCGTGAAAATAAACAAATACTAAAAGTAAATTAAAAGTTTGACTTTAAGGTTAGGTTTTAAAAGTTTGACATTACATTACTAAAGAAGAAGACGATTCTCCAAAAAGTTTCAGTGCAACATTCGTCGATCATATATACATTACCGTTTTTAGTCATGTTGTCTGCAGTTTTTTTTTTTTTTTTTTTTTTTTTACAGCACTGAAAGTTGAATCGGCAGCAGTTGCGGCATTATTCATATTTCGTAGTAATTAAATCAATAAAATGTATTCATTTTAAAACGTCATGATTTATTTAAAATAATAATTTTTAATTTAAAAAAATAGCATTTAAAATTAATTTACAAAACCGTGTGTACAAATCGTCAAGTAACAAGTTAACATATAAGTGAACCGTCGGCTATTAAAAAATAATAATAATGATAATAATATCACATCTATAACATTCAAGAGATAAACCATAAAACAACGGGTTTTAAGTGGAAAAAAAACGTAGTTGTCCGACTGATAATTTCAATAGAACCGTCTGAGTTGCTGGAATTCTTTGTTGAATTGCCGAACCAATTCATTCACGTCTTTGTGCAACACCTCAAGAAAAGCGTCACCTTCCAACGGAGTTTGGTTCGATGTGGACGGTCGTTCGACGGCGTCGTCGTCGATCACAACGTTGGACTTGAAAAATTTCACTTCGGCGTCCGACACGGCCTTTCGCAGTAACCTCACCGCGTCCCTCGCGCTCGTTTCACTCGCCGTCGTGCCGTCGGGACCGTATCGCGTGTACGGAAAGCTGAAAACGGTCGACAAATCCGTTTTGAGAGCGGCCAGTCCGTCTGGGAAAACGTCGTGGAATTTGTTGAAATCGAATGCTGTCTTCAGCCTCACCGACTTCGCGTTCAGAGACTCGTAGTCGGATCCGGCCAACGCGCGTCTCGCCTCGTGAAATATCACCGCGAGGAAAAACTTGTTGTACACGTCGTAGAGCGCGTACACGTTTCGCGGGTCGAGCGTCGTTTCCGCCGACTCCGCGAAAATGACGTCGACCGACAGCAGTCGTCGGTTCCAGGGGGTCTATTCTCGAAAGTAACGTAAGAAAAGTATACGAGCAAAACGTTCGTAAGCCGCCATTTTTACGTATTTTATAAAAAATGGTATTCTTGAATAGTTGACGAGCAATACGTTGACGTAAATGTTCGTAGTTTTCTTACGTTTACTATTATACCATTCGAACAAGGTTTACGTACGCTTTGTTATCAACAAAAAACATCTTGTTATTATCAATAAAGTTAAAATTACTAATCGATGATATATTCTTATTAAAAATAAATAGTGTAAATTCAAATTATGGCTTTGGAAGAATTAGCACAATTTATGATTTTGGAGTTGGAAGAAAATCGTCATCGACGGTTTTACACAGCACAAAATGTTTTTGAAGGTTACCTACTAGTTATCGCCAATTTAATTAAATTTTTTTTAAATAAGTAGCTTTTAAGGACCAAGGTCTCGTAATATATAAATTGAATTTACAAAAACAGCTTTTATTTTTAGTTTATTTTATCCACTAGGATTTTGTTAAAGACAAATTATTTACTTTGAAAATAACTTACAGTAGTATACAGTACCTATTTTTTTAATATATTTTCAACAATAATTTTTTTATAAAAAAGATTAACTCGTATGACCTTTCAATGCGTGTCTTAATTATTTTTGCGGCCGATTGGTAATTTAATTAAAGTTAAAAATAAAATAAATTATTTTCTAAATATTATGTAATTAATAATTATCAATATCGAGCCCCATTATTATATGAGTTATGACAATATAAATAATTAAAATCGATTTTGTAATATGGCATATTTACCGTTGTTTTATCAAAAACTATTAAGAATTTAAAATAGATCTCTTTTATGTACATCATACAGGTTCAGATTTAAAAATATACAATTTATTTTATTTAATTTTTCTTTGATATACTTTTTTTCAAATTACCAAATTTAAAAAATATATAACATCATGTAACAATGATGATAGATTTTTTTCAAACTACAAACATTAAGATTCTTTACTTCAATCAGAATTTAAAATTAGATACCTACTTTCAATATTTTCAAAGATCTATATTTAATCCAGTCTACAGTTTTGGATTTTTGGTTTAAACATTTTTGTTCTTCGTTAAATTATTAATACATTAATATTTATAAATGCATTATACATATATATATATATATATATATATATATATATATATATATATATACATTTAATTATTTATATTAAAAAACCAAAGATGTTGAATAGGTACTACTTAAGTTATCTTTAATATGTTTGATTTAATAATAATTACCTACAATTTATAATTGTTTGTTATCTACCTATTATATATTTTATTATTTTACTTAGATAGTCAAAAGTTTATGTTCCATTTATTACTTACCATTTATTTACAGCTATTATAGTACATAATTGCATGAAAGCAAATAATACTTTTATTTTCTTCAAAATATTTTTTATTATTTATTATAATTAATTCCCTAGAATTGTCAGACCGTCAATTCATCAAAAAATTCCGCCTAAATAAAGAAATGGTTCGAGAACTTGTTGAAGTTTTAACGCCACATATGTCTGAACCAACAAGGAAATCGTCCATTTCAATAGAAAGAAAGGTGGTGTTAATAGTTTTTTTTTTCCATTTTTAAATTAGTACTAGTTGATTATATAATTGATTTAACATGCAAATTCAATTAATAATTAGATTTTGACAGCGTTGAGATTTTTTGCAAGCGGATCATATCAACTTGATATTGGGGACAATAGATCTTCGGCTTTAAGCCAAGCTTCTGTAAGTAGATGTATTACAGAAGTTACAGATGCAATGAATGTCCCCAATGTCGTGAAGCGTTATGTTGATTTTCCTAATTCTTTTGAAAAATTAAATTCAATAAGAAGGGGGTAACTATACTTAAATTAATTTTATTATAGTAATTTTCAATTAATAATAATATATTTACTTACTTTAAATTGTATTTATGTATGTTATAAACTCATTTTTTAATTTAGATTTTATGAAAAAAAGGGTGTACCTGGCGTTATAGGTTGTATTGATTGTACCCATGTGGCAATTTTTCCTCCTCGTTCCGAAGGGCTCTACCCAGAACATATTTATGTGAACCGTAAAGGTTATCACAGTATAAATACCCAATTAGTAAGTAATATGCTAATTATACCTCCCTACAGTGAAATATATAACAATTTAATAGGACATTTAATGTCCTTGTATTTTTTAACATATCACTAATTTACTCAATGATAGATTTGTGATTCAGACTGTAGAATTCTGAATGTCAATGCGAATTATCCAGGTAGTACCCACGATTCATATATATGGCGCCAAAGTGTAGTTTCAACTTATATGGAAAAATTGCATCATTATGGTCATTCGTCATACTTTCTTTTAGGTATGAAACAGCAATGTCAAATAAGTAGCAAAGATAATTTTAATTTCTTCTGTAAACATTATATAGGTGATTCAGGATACCCACTTAAGCCTTGGCTGATAACACCTCTTAGTGAACCTGTTCCAGACACTCCTGCTGCTTATTTTAATAATTGGTTAACAAGTACACGGTCCACAGTAGAAAGATGCAATGGTATTCTTAAAATGCGCTTTAGGTACCTTTTTTCTTTAAACTTAATAAAGAATACATTCAAATTTTTACAAATTTGTTTCATGCATTTCTTACTAGATGTCTACTGAAGCACAGAGTTCTGCATTACCATCCTGAAAGAGCCTCAAAAATTATTATAGCGTGTACCATTTTGCATAATATGTGCATTGATGGAAATATACCCCTGCCAAATCATGAACTTGATGATCCAGCTGATATTGATTTTGGCATGTATGCAACACAGGCCAATCCTGATCATACAGTGGACGATCAATTAACTGCTGGTCGTCGCATTCAGCAATTAATAATAAGATCATATTTCACCAGACATTAAATACAATAATACCTAACCTAACCTAACCTTACCAACCTAGAAAATTAATTAATTTTTATAAAATGTAGTTAATAAGAAATCTTCATAAGAAAATGTTCAAAAGCAGTTTAGAGTAGTATTTCATTTTACACATATACCATCCAATTATATAGATTTCAATAAAAAAATCACAATAAGCAAAAAATGTAAAAACCAAGCAAAGACAGAGGCATAGATATTTAGATTTTTATTAAAGAACATGTATAAGCTAATATTATGCATTATGTGCTTAAGCAAAAAAAGGATTAAAGATTTTTAAGGTTAAAATGAAAAAACATTTAGAAAAAAGGCAAGCAGTTAGAAGACAAACACAAATCAAGCTGTTAGATACTAATCCTGGATCCCAAACTTTGGGCTATGCTAATTAAAGCTTCTGCTTTTTTTTCTTTAGCTACTGCTATTCTGTCTAGTAGCAATAATTTTTTTTCGTAATAACGCTCTTTCATTTTGGTCCTCTCTTGACTTATTGCAGCAAATGAATTTGTGGCAGAAAAGTTATTTTTAAAAGCGTTTTTTTTCCCCTTAACTTTATGCATATTTCTAAAACAAATTAATTTGAGAATACATCTATAAATTTAATAATGACAAGTATAGTTTAAAATTGTATTCCGAATATTAAAATTTACCTGATCGGTACTTTAGGTTTGGTTGGCATATTATTCATGGTATTTGATTCAATATTGACATTTAATTGATTGTCTTCCACCTTTGATAACAAATCTTCAAGACCAGACAAGCAACTGAGATAAAATAACATTGATAATTTGTATTTAAAACTTAAGAAGTACCTAAATATTTATTTAAAAATTTAAACAAACCTATCATTATCATCAGGCAATGAGACATTGTTTTCACTTTCTTGAACAACATCACCTCCAATGATTTCATTGATTTCAATATTATTCAATAACGGATTTTGGCTTTGTTATGCAATTTTATGGTATAATAGGTTTAACAATTAATAAAATAGAATGTTTAATATAATAATATTTACTAATTATTTAAAATTAAAATTTATTAAAACAGGATTTCAACATACTTACTTTTAACTCATTACTGTTTCATAATGTCCTAAATAATAAATATCAAAACTAGAGATAACTTTTGCATTTTAGATTCTGAGTGAAACAATAAATGTATTGGTTTATCAATGATAAGTTTTTTCCTTTTTTTTATGTATGTTAACACCTTTTTTGTAGTATTTTAACAATATTTTAATATACATTTGAAAAAGATTTAACCACTTTTCAGCTAAGTATAAAATTTAAAAAATATTAATAAGTAGGTAAACAATTTCATGTTACAAATAAAATTATAAATTGAGTTTCACTCAGAATCATTTTCCGAATCCAATGATTTATCATATGTCTCAAATTTAAAATAATGTAATACTCTATCGTAGTTTGGGGTGCAACATCCTATCTCTCATAAACACAACTAAGCATCAACTTGGTACATATAAAACTTACGATTGTTGTTCAAAAAAGGACGTCTCTGCCATACTTTCAACAACTGAACTATGTCCTTCAACAATAGTTGGACCAATCACTTCCAATATTTTGTTCTCAATATCACTAAACATTTCTAAATTATTTTCTCCTCCACCTGTCATACTCATTTCTTTCTTTGCTGCACCAGCCTTGCCTTTTACATTAGTTTTTAAATCACACCAAGTCTATAAATATAAATAAAATATTAGAGAAATAAAATAAAATACATATAAATAATAGGTAGGTACCTTTCTCCACTCAGTCCATGACTTTGAAGGTCCAACTTCAGAATTTAAATTTGAAGATATCTTTTCCCACAACTTTTGTCTCTGTTTTACCGTAGATTTGTTAGTATTTTTACCCGAAACAAGTTCGGGATACGAGATAACAAAATCAACAAGTAACTTTTTTTGTCGATCAGTTGTATTTGGCTTTCTCATTTTTTTTAAATCCATTTTAAATTAATTCAAACAAAAACAAATTAAACGTTAAGCGTAGAAATCAAATTAAAAAGTACACAAACGCTATAAAAAACAACACAATACACATAAACAACAATAAAAATACAACGCAATAACACTATACTATAAGACGTAAACGACCTACTATAATTATAAATAAATTATAATACTCGTCTTCACGTCTTACTCGTGGTATACCAAAACAAAACCGTCACACCGATGATAACATTCAAAACAATAACGTTATAGTCAACCATAATTGTGATAAGAAGTAAAATTACAGTGTGTCCAACTGAAATTTAAATATTTCTTACGTATGAGTTGTTCGTATACGAATAATTCGTAAACATTGCTCGCATGTGATTCAAGAATACGAGTTAGTGAACGTTGACGAGCAAAGGTGACGAATTGTTCGTATACGAATTATAACGTACACGTTTGATCGTTCGTTTCGAGAATAGACCCCCAGTACACCCGCACCACGTTACTGTACCGCTTGACCACGTCGCTGTTCTTCACGTAGTTCTCGTACAAATAGTCTATACGGAAATACCGATCGTACCGGTCTGCGGGGTCAGACGCTTCCTGCTGCGGCAAGGTGACGACGTAGCGCACTTTGAAGAAATACCCCATGTAACCCCTCAGGGGGCGGCCGTCGTTCATTCGTAAGACGTCGCCCTTTATCGCCAGGTACTCTTGCTTCGCGGTCTGGCAGTATTTCGTCCGGTACACGTTGAGTTCGGACATGACCCTGTTCATCACGCGTTCGTACAGGAAATGTTTTTCTTTTTTGTCCCTGGCAGACCGCTGTTGGTTCCACAACAGAACGGCCACGCCGTACGCCGCCCGGATGAGATGCCTGTTGTTGCGTTCGTACCGGCGTTCATCGCTCGCTTCATATTTTCGTCGACCACGCCCACGACGAAGTCACTGTTGCTCATGGCGTGAATGCAAAGGCGCATGACAAAATCACACGCCATCGCGAACGCCGATTTGTCCGACAGCGAGTAGTCCGCGAGCAACGTGTTCCGATTGTGCGACCCGGGAGTGTAGTACTTGTCGTTTTCTCCGCGCAAGTGTTTCAGGTATTTTTCGGCGCACGTGATCCGGTCGAAGTGTTCGAGTATGCGTTCCAATAACCGATTCGCGAGTCTCGTCATTCCGCCTTCGACGTGAAAATCACGTAACTTCTCGGAATAATATGACATCAGTTCGCTGGTGTCGACGTTCTCGCGCGACAACAAGTTGAATCCTTCGGTAAAGTATGCCGGTAAAACGTCTTTTTCGCCAGTATTTTTTTTGTTGATTTTGTCGATCGCGTTCTCCGCCACGTCGCTCAAAGCCTTTTGACTCGTCAAAGCCGCGTGGCACAGGTGTTTCATGATCGCGGCCAAAACCGAATCGTTGTACCACGAAATCACGTCCACGTCGTACGAGACCAACATTCGATCCGCTATTTGGCGGATCATGACCGTGTCGCCGTCCCACCCGCCCTCGTTCATCCTCACGTTCAAAATCGCCGAAGAGATCGCGTCCGCGCCGTGAATATCCACGATGCCTCCCAAGAGTATCTGCCGGGCGTGGCAGTTATTCAGCGGACCATTCGGTTTCAGTCCGGTGATGGCAGTTTTGCGCAAGAAGACCTCCATGCTCATGTCGTCTTCGGTGGGACCTTCGACGAACACCCACACTTTGAAATAGTCCGGGATCGTCGACGTACGCACCGTGGTGTAATCGCAGTGCACGGACGAGTACCGCTGCAGTTCGACGATTTCCACCAGTAACAGCTCGATGATTTCCTGCTGGGTTTTGTTGAACCCCGTCTCGAGGCTTTCGCTCCTGGGAATCAGCAGACTGATTTTCATTTTCAACGATACGAACGCTTTCAAAACGCTCTTATCTATGTAAAACGACGAATCCGAGATTTTTTTCAGAAAATTTGTCAATATACTCACGAAACAATCAACGCGGTGCCCGATTTCCTCGGCAAATCGCACCAACAATGTGTCGAACGCGGATTTGACGCTCGACATGTTCAAGTCGATGAAATTATTGATTTTCGAACGACCCAAAAGGTCGACTTACAGTTTATGGCGGTATACAACGCGTAATTGTGATCCACGTATTCTTTATTCCTACAACTGTTGTATATGACTATGGTCTGCTGAGGCATGCGATTGTCGGTGTAGTCCCACATATTCACCGTTACCTGATACGGATTGTCGCCGTCGAACAGTTTTTTTCTTTTACCCGCTTGATAACAATTAGAAGTGTTGTCCTCTTTCGTCTCGTACGAGTCGTCGTTGGCCATTTTTTTTCGTTTCCTATCCTCACTTACACATCCTGCCAACGTCAAACACAGAAAAAACCCAAGTACACGTATTTTCTCATGGTTTTGATTAGATTCGTTTGAATAATTTCTTACTAAGTATCTATCGAAGTTGATAACTACGACTAAAATCGAGCTGCGCCGCGATTGTTACCGTAAACGTAAGTCGTGTTGTTTGACCAGCTGAGTAAATAAAAAAAAATAAATATGAAACGTGTGCAACCTTCTGTCAATTGTGATTTCGCAGTTTTCCGTGCTGAACACAAAGGCGTTTTATTTTTTTTTTATTTATGACCAAAAATCATCTAAATCCAATGCATGCTCGGCGTATTGAAAAATATCATAAACATCAATCAGACATTTATGCATATATGTTTATCATAGCAGTTAGTCAATGCCGTAATTACCTATGTCCACTATTTACAATTTACAAATTTGACCAAACACTAGAAAAGAAAAAGTAAATGATAATTGATATTCAATACTTCATAAAAGATCTCACGCTTTTAAATGTTTAAATATTTTTGGACATAATACAATATTGGTAAATTATCATAGTCATTTTTAATTTGACGTCGTGTATAAGTATTTAGTAGAATCCATAAAATTAGTATAATTTTATTAAAATATCCTTTTTTTTTTTTTCCAATGAATTATTTTTCCGTAAGTGGTGACACGAGTTTTCAATATGTCACGCAGCAATTATTTTAGAACTATTAGTGTAAATCGTCAATCGATATTTTAGGTATGTATTTATTGTTTGAAAAAATTATGTTTTTCGTAATATTGATCTGAGGTTTGAAATAAAGTACATTCTTTACGAATAAAATACATAGTTCTTAACCGAAAACATAAATTAAACTTTAGCTCTACTGAGTTTATTCTTTATTAAACATACGAACACCTTCAGAGTATCCACTTCAGAGTACAATATCTAGCTCAGAAATTCATTTATATGAGGATTTTTAAACTCTTTTGAAGTTTGTTTTTTAGGTTTCCAGTTGAATTTAACGTAGGAGTTTTTGAATTTCTCTGCGACTTCCGAAATGTTATTGCGCAGTGCAGTAACCGCGTCAGATCCCTCTGGTACTTGCATACTCGGAAAACTGAAATCGTATTCAGATCTGTTATGAACGAGGACAAATCGTCAGGAAATGCATTGTAGCACTTTTTGAAATCGAATTTCTCCTTAAACTTTGCCAATTCGCCCGTTAAAAGGTCGAAGTCGTCTCCGCTCAACACGCGTTGCATTTCGTAAAAAATCACTCCCAGATAAAATTTGTTGTAAACGTCATAGAGCACGTAAACGGGCTGAGAGTTGAACGTCATTTTCTTGAGGTCCGCGAAAATGGTTTTGAGCGATCGTAACCGTCTGTTCCAGTAAACCTTCACTTCGTCTCTGTACAACGTGATGATTTTACTGTCTTCCAGGAAAATCTTGTGCAAATAATCTATTTCTAAATATGTCGTCGTCATGGTGGAGCCAATTCGAAATCGATGAGTTTTTCATAACAATTGGGAAAGAACTGTTACGTGCAATTCTTAAGCGTTTCCGTTCTGGTTCTCACGTCGGTGCGGTTGAACGACTTGTAGTCGTTCCCAGATATGGGATTTATCTAGATAAACTCTCTTGATAAATATTTTGTTATCTTTTATCTCATCTAGATAAATAATGGCAAGTCATCTAAAAGTGATCTTAGATGAAAATTTCATTTATCTTAACATATTTATTTAGATAAATTTGTCCATAAAATTACATTTTCTGCGTGTTAGTTAAGTACCTACTCGGAGTGTTTAGGTATTATACAATTAAAATCATTTATATGACGCTATTATTGTTTGTAAAATCTAATTGTCAGACCAATTCAGTTCAAAGGTTTTTTTGGATTTTTTTTTCGATAAAAAATAGAAATACATTTTGGTCACTTATTTGTACACGTACACACACACACACATATATATATATATATATATATATATATATATGATAAATATGATTTGTATATGATATTCTCCTATTTATAAATAAAACAACGTTGCACTATTGAATTTGTTACAAGGGGAATAAACATGGTTTTAGGCTACGTCCCCCCTACTACCATTGCATTGAGACAAAAGTTGATTCACCTAACTCACTTAACCTATTGTAAACCATTGGATTTTTCAATTATTATAAGTCTAAAAAAACGTTTGAACTATATATTCGATCGAGAGCTTACTAAAAATAAACCATTTATTTTATCAGCTATTAGTCTTCCAAAATTCAAACTGAGTTGGGAGCCAGATAGATTTTTCGTGATGTGTAAAAAATTGTTTATTACAGAATGTAATTTACTTAGCCAGTTGAAAATAATTTTGATGATAATTCTTCTGATAATGATTAGAATAGCGACCATGGTTTTTTTTAATTTTAAGTGGAGACAGTTCTATTTGAAAATATACTTATGAAGAAGATGATTTTCAAAGTGCAAATATCGCTGTTATTCAAGCACTCCTAGGAGATATCAGTAGAGTGATAGAACCTTTTAAATGTTATTATGCTGTAAGAAATTGAGTTTAAATAAATAAATAACCTACCTCATAAATTACGTTATTAAAACTATACAATATGTTAATATTAGATTTAAGTATTCATTATGTTCTAAGTAGCCTGAAGTGTAAATATTAAATTTATATTTAATTTTTTTTTTTTTTTTGAATCATAAGGTATAGTACAATGCTCAATATATTTTATTTTATTTTGTAAGTGTTCGTAAATTATATTATGACTAAATAAGTACTAAATATGTTGTCCTAATTTCAATGACTATGCAGATTTTTTGTTATTAATAATTACTTGTTTGCTTTCTAATTGTATTTTGTATTAAATAAACATTTAAAGATTTGACTATATTATGTATATCCTGTTTTTATTTTAATACAAATAATCAAAATTCCTTTAATAATTAAAAAATATTGTAATTTATAACGATAAATAATAAATGTATCTTTTTATCTAGATATTTAATTAATTATTTTTAATTATTTATTTATTAAATTTAAATATTTAATTCATTTGACTTTTATCTTTATCTAGAAAATTTATATTTTTTATCTTTTAGCTTCATCCAGATAAATTTTTATATCTTATCTTTTATCTTCACCTCGGTAATTTTTCATTTATCTTTTCCAAACACTAGTCGTACCCCTTCATTTCGCAGTGTTTGGCTCTATACGCGTCGAGTTCCACCTCGAATATATTCAAAATACGTCTGAACGAAAAGACGATTTCTTTTTCACTCCCTGAATAGAACCGTTGGCTATTCTACAATGTCACTATGTTGTACATCGTCCTAACGAGATTCCAATCGCACGTCGTGGGCAGTACGATTCCGGACGAAATGTCTCCAGAGTTATTCGACTCGTCCGCGTCCGCGTAGTTTTCGAGGAGTGTGCTCTTATCGTGCTAACTGGGCGTGAATTACACGTCGTCTTTTCTACGTAAATATTTCATTCTACACATACATTGTGATGAACCTTCTACACATACAGAATTGAGAAATATTGCTAGTTCAGGCTTAAAATCTTTTAGAAAAGAGCAAACAACTGACGAAGAAGATATCGAAAATTTTAACAATACAAAACCACGTAACAATATTATTATGTACCACTCATTCAAGTAGGGCATACTCCCACCTGTGAATAAGTAACCGCAAAGAAAAGTCCAGGTCGTTTCTAAATAAGACGAACTCAGCACCGTAAGATATTCTTAGATAATGATAATGGTGACGCGTGGATTTAATTGAATTTTAAAAAACGGTAGATCTTTTCTTTAGTAAAGCGATTCTGAGCAAAGCTTTAGAATCAACACATACCGTTTGAATTGATTGATTTCACCAAGCAAATTTTTAAAGTTGAATACTGCCGTAATAACATTTTATTAAGTAATAGTCGTATAATAATTTACTTAAAAGCTAATGAAAAAAAAAATCATGAGTCACAATATTATTTGAATTTTGTCAGAATCGTTAAAGAAGCGTATGAGTATTAAATTTCCAAATGTTTTTGTCAAATATTTAAACCTTTATTAGTGATAAACTTTTAAAGAACAAGGTATTTTTTAGGTTCTATTTTTAGTCCGAAAATTGCCATTTTTTTTTAAAACTTTTTTCTAAGCAAATAGTGATACGCCAATAATATAATGGTGAAGATGTCAAGGTCCTAGCAACATTTGGTGTATTGATGAAATTTCTTAAATCGAAAATGTCGTTTACTTGTTAAAAGCATCCAAGGCATGGACCATGGTCAGACTTAATCGCGTACGCACGGGACAAGGAAAGTGTAACGATCTCATATTGTAAGTTTAACGTTTAAAGAAATTCCGAATCGCGACTCCGACGCAGGTGTGCAGTCAATGAAGCACGTAATAATTTTGGACTACCGACGATCTACTTTAAATAACAAAGAACAAAACATTCAAACAATTTTTTATTTTTTTTTTTTTTATATCTTCATTTTATATACCTACACGTTGTACTCACTTTGAAATTACGAATGTTTCAACCGCGTTGAAACCAACACTGCGGCATCATAAATAAATGTTTTTTTTTTTTTTATATATATATATATATATATATTACTGGTTCAAGCATCTGTATCAATAATTAAAGAATGATCAATACTATTTATCCGGCCGATTGTTTCAAATAGAAACCTACTTAATATGCAATATTACGAGGGTATTCGAGGTTAGGCTATTCTTCTTATTCTTCTTTTTCTGGCTTTCATAACTCTCCAAGAGTTTTCGCCACCATCACCAAATCACTTCACTTATCACGATCCTGCACAATCTCTCTCCAATCCTGCACTCCAAGATCTTCCAAATCCTTTTCTACAACATCCAACCATCCCTTAGTACAGTACATACCGCGTGAAATCGAACGGACGTGCCCTGGCGCTCAAACGCGTAGTCCTTTATCTTATCCCATTAACCGTTCAATCGGCACGTGTATAATTTAATCAAATCAAATGTTTTATCGTTTGTTGTACTTCAGATTATTTGTCCATCAGCATCGTTAGTTATTATATTTATATGACTGAGGTTATCATTTACATCGTATAATCACAGCATATATACATGTATATTCATATCTATATATTTTATTAATATGTACACAAATAAATCTCCAGTTACTAAGCCACTTTCAATTATCACTAAAAAAGAAATTGCTCTTGTCGATATAATGAATACCCTTAAAAACATGCGAAACGAGTAACGACATTCAATCGATTAATTCTCAAATATTGACCCCAGAAAATACGTCAACGGCGATTTTAAATAGAATGGATACACTCTCAGTCGAAATTATTTCATTAAAAAATGAAAAGCAGAATTAAAACGAGAAATCGAAAAACTGAAAACAATTTCTCAAGATCATATTTGTTCATCGAGCACCGCTTATAACATTCCTGGGTTTGATTAAGTTAAAGAAATACAAGAAAGAGAAACTAAGTCCCGTAATATAATACTATTTAATATCGTCGACGAGACAAAGATTGCTATTATTTCCATTTGAACGCTTATTTTCGTACATTATTTATAAACAATGTATCATTTGTATATATTATGTAATGATATTTATTTCATTATTATCTTAGATTCATATACTTACAAAAAAATAAATAAAATACAATTATTCATTCGAATAACGTACTTAGCAATTTGTAATCATTAAGTATAAGTAATTGGTAATTTTGAAAAAAGTGATGTTTATCAACTACTTTAAATTTTATATTCTTAGCTAAATTAAACTATTATTTTGACAAAAATATTGACCTCATATTTAAATATCATTGTATAATAACATAATAGTAGTCAATACTAAATAACACAGTTATTTTGTAATTAAGGCCCGTGGCATTTTTAAGTTCTAATGCTAAAATCCATGTAAATCTTAACGTTTCGACGGGTTTTCTTAAAACAATATTTTTTTTAAAAATTGGCAACTAGTCAATATTTTTCACAAATACCATATGCAATCTCCTAATCGGTTTCAACTTCAAAACTCGCATTGCTAAACACAAGAAAATTTTATATAATTTATTTTATATGAAGATTCAACTGTTTTTATATAGTATTATTGATGAATGGATGGAATTTGAATTAAGTGTGAAACGAAGAACGTGTTGGTTACACAACGATGAGTGTTTTTTTTTTGTTTTTTTTTTTTATGTGAAAAATCGCTATTTGAGAACTTATAGGGAAATAAAGAGAATTTACCAGTAAGAAAGAAAAGTGGAGGGAGTGTGAAAGAAGAATGCGGTAAAACAAACCTTAGGGTTGATAACTAAAGAAGAAGACGATTCTGAAAAAAGTTTCAGTGCAAAATTCGTCGTTTATATATTTTACTGTTTGTAGTCATATTGTCTTGAGATTTTTTTTTTTTTTTTTTTAATACAATATCGAGAATCAACTGCGTGTTTAGTTATCGTTCGACTCCGGATAATCGTTGTGTTTGATGAGCTGATCAAATATAAAAACACTCGGAACCGTGAGTAATACATAACGTGAATCATGTTTTTTCTGTTTTACAACACGAGTGTGATGACGTCTTTTCTTGCATACCAGGCACAGTGTCATGTCTCGGTTTTAATTGCCGGCCTTATGCAACCCTATTTGACGTCTACCCCTACCCTAAAAACCGCGAAATGTATTTCACATTTTCATCATCGGATAATCGTTGTGTTTGATGAGCTGATCAAATATAAAAACACTCGGAACCGTGAGTAATACATAACGTGAATCATGTTTTTTCTGTTTTACAACACGAGTGTGATGACGTCTTTTCTTGCATACCAGGCACAGTGTCATGTCTCGGTTTTAATTGCCGGCCTTATGCAACCCTATTTGACGTCTACCCCTACCCTAAAAACCGCGAAATGTATTTCACATTTTCATCATATTAACGCTGAATACGTATAATTAAAAGTGCCTGCTGGCTGCTTATATTAATCATTACTGTAATCATATAGTCATATTTGGTTTTATGTCAAAAATCACTATTTCAGAACATTTAGGGAACTAAAAAGAAATATCCTGTTATAGGGATGAGTGAAGGGAGTGTGGAAGAAGAATGGAGTGAAACCAACCTTAGGGTTTCTGAACTCGGAAGTCATTTTTTTATTAATCCGAAGATTTAAAGACGTATTCATTGACGAGTTCTACATCCTAAGTCGTATAATGATAGGATATACGTACCGATTATTGTTTATAAACAAAGAAAGTTTAATAGGCAACAGTTGCAGCACTATTTATATTTCATAGTAATTGCATAGTGTTTCAGATATTTTTCGGTGCACGTAATCTGATCGAAGTGTTCGAGTATGCGTGCCAATAACCGATCCGCGAGTACCGTCACCAGTGTTTGGAAATATCTAGATAAGTTATCTAGATAAAAATTATTTATCTTTCATATTATCTAAATAAATATATTTTCAGTTATCTTTATCATTATCTAGATAAAATTTTAGTTATCTATGAGTACCCATCTAGATAGGAAATTTATTTAAATGGCCTGAAAAAAAGGGGGAATTTAAAATATATTATTTTATTAATTTTTTTTTTTTTTTTTAATTAATCGAAAATATCACTGAGAAAAACTCGTGTGGAGGCCCAGGAAAGGAGGTTATAATATGTACTATCATGAAAGTGAAGTAGCCATACGCAAATATTTGTTAAAAATTGCAGAAATGTATTATTATTTTAATTCTAAGTCAGAGAATGATTTGTCATCTTTTATGAAGTTTATTTAACCCTTCGTTAGACTGTAGACCACGCGACTTACTAAGTTATATAGTTATATATTTATTATTATTAATATACCAACTGGGTCATTACATGTTGTTTCATATGTACTATAAAATTCGTTAATTATACCTTATATCAATATTATGGAATTTAGTTATAGCAAGAGGAAGTGATTACCAAGAAAAATAAGCACCAAAACTAATATACACTATCATTTTCCATAATGAAATCACAGTTATAATACCTATATATTTTGTACGACGATAACTGGTAGGAAAATATAAAAAAACATTTTGATTTTGTTTCGGGTCTTTTGTAAATATGTCAATTTAAGATATCTATAGTTTCAGACTGATTGGAAGGTAATTGGGTAAGTGGTTCTAAAAATAAAAATGCCATGAATGAAATTCGGATAATTTTACTATAAAGAAGATAACTGTATTTTCTTCAAATATCCATTGATTATTTTGGATATTTCAATGCTCATACGATTCTTTATATGCATACAAATAATTTACATTATTAACATAAACAAAAATAATTAAAGTTAATTGAATGGGTCATAGATTAAAATGGTCTACAAGTGTAGACCACGTGCCTGAATAAGTAATAATACTAATAAGTAACCTCGCATCTAACCAAGGGTTAAATAAGTACATGTATTTTTAAATGTTTTAAATTACGTATTTGTATTTTTTTACCATATGTCTGTAGGATGTAGATCCTGAGTATTTTCAAAATTAAAAATGAAATTATCTCAAATGTAACTAGATAAAAATGTACTAATTTTTATCTTTATCTAGATAAAATGTATTATAATTATCTTTATCTGTATCTAGATAAAAATGTTTTTAATCATCTTTATCTTTATCTAGATAAATTAATAGTTATCTATTCCCAACACTGACAGTCACACCGTCCGCGTCTGTCGGCGGTTTGACATGAAGACCATATAACCTGTCGGAATACGACTTCAATTCGCCGGTGTCGACGATCTCGCGCAACAACAAGCCGAATCCTTTGGTGAAGTACGCCGGTAAAACGTCTTTGTCGGCCAGAATTTTTTTTTTTTTGTTGATTTCGTCAATAGTATTCTTCTGCACCGCGTCATCGCTCAGAGCGTTATCACTCGACCACGCCACGTGGCACAAGAGTTTCATTATCGCGGCCAAAACCGAATCGTGATACCACGAAAACACTTCAATGTCGTACGAGACCAACATTCGATCCGCGATTTGGCGGATCGTAATCGTGTCACCGGGGCGCCCACCCACGTCTGACGTGACCTTCAAAACCGCCGATGAGATCGCATTCGTGCAGCGAATTTCCACGGTGCCTTCCAAGAGTATCTGCCGGTCGTGGCAGTTATTCAGCGGACCGTCCGGTTCAAGTCCGGCTTTGGCGGTTATGCGCAAAAAGGCCTCGATGCTCATGTCGTCTTCGGTGCGATCGTCGACGAACACCCACACTTTGAAATAGTCCGGGATCGTCGACGTCAGCTCCATGGTGTATTGGCAGTGCACGGACGAGTACCACTACAATTCGACGATTTCCACCGGTAACAGACCAATGATTTACTGCTTAGTTTTGTTGAAACCTGTCTCGACGCAATCGCTCCTAGAAATCGTCAGACTAATTTTGGTTTTCAACGATATGAACGCTTTCAAAACACTCTTGTCCATGTAAAATGATGAATCGCGATTTTTTCTTAAATTTTTTGACTTAAATCGAGTTGCACCGCGATTGTTCCTGTACACCTAAGACGTGTTGTTTGACGAGCTGCGTAAATAGAAAATAAATAAATAAAGAAATGTGTGCAATCTTATGTCAAGTATGATTTCACAATTTTCCGTATCGAATACAAAGGCGTTTTTTTACGACTAGAAATCATCGATACCTCTATATCAATTGTATGCTCAGCGTATTAAAGAACATCATATTAAACATCAATGATAGATATATAATACGTTTATCATAGCAGTTGGTCAATGCCACAAGTACCTAAGTTAACTATCTACAATTAACTCTGATCAAACACAAGATAAGAAAAAAGCAAATGATAAATGATAAACAATACATCGTAGAAGACGTTACAATTTTAAATGTGTAAATATTTTCGGATGTCAAACAATATTGGTAAATTATCAAAATCATTTTTAATTCAACGTCGTGTAAAAGTATTGAGCGGAGTCCATGAAATTAGTAATATTTTTTTTAAATGTATTTTTTTTCTATGAATTATTTTTCTAAAAGTGGTATGTTGCGAACTATTTATTGCGGTATTTCACGAACTTTCATCTAAATACGTATGTTATAGAGATGGATATTTCAAGCAAACCAATAACAAAATTTTAAAATTGTACTATTTAATAATATTTATATTTGTATCGTAATATTTATATCTAAGTGACAGGTTTTCATATATTCTATAGAATACACGAGATTGCAGTATCTCACACAGCAATGATTTAAAATACTAATAGTGTTAAACATCAATCGATACGTCAGTTAGTTATTGTTTGAATAATTTATATTTAACGAACAATTTATCCGAGTTTTGAAATCAAGTACATTTTTAACGAATAAAAGACAAAGTTATTAAACCGAAAACATAAATTAAACTCTAACTCTTCTTAGTTTATCGAATTCTTCATTAAAATCACGAACATACGTATCCACTTCATATTACAATATGGTGCTCACAGTGTCTTTCATTTCTGGACTTTGAAACAATACGGACGAATGCTGAGGGTTCCAGTTGAATTCAACGTTGAATTTTTTGAATTTCAACGCTACTTCCGATATTTTATTGTGCAGTGCAGTAACCGCGTCAGATCCCTCTGGTATTTGCATACTCGGAAAACTGAAAATCGTATTCAGATCCGTCATGAACGTTGACAAATCGTGAGGAAACGCATTTTGGCACTTGTTGAAATCGAATATCTCCTTAAAATTTGCCAATTCGCTAGTCAAAACGTCGAAATCGTCTACATCCAACACGCGTTGCATTTCGTAAAAAATCACTCCCAGATAAAATTTGTTGTAAATGTCATAGAGCGCGTACACGTGCTGAGAGTTGAACGTTATTTTCTGGAGGTCCGCGAAAATGGTAATGATTGGTCGCAACCGTCTGTTCCAGTAAACCATCACTTTGTCTCTGTACAATATGATGATTTGACTCTTTTTGACGTATTTGTTGTACAAATAATCTATTTCTAAATATCTCGTCGGCATGGCCAAGCCAACGAACTGATCTTATTTCGACAATTCGAAACCAGTGAGTTTTTCATAACGCATGAGAAAGAACTTTTGCATGAAATTCTGAAATGTTTCCACGCTGGTTTTCGCGTCGGTGTCGTCGAACGACCTGTAGTGGTACGCCTTCATTTCGTAGTGTTTAACTCTATACGCGTCGAGTTCCGCCACGATTATATTCAAAATCCGTCTGAACGAAAAGACGATTTCTTTTTCGCTCCCCAAATCAAACCGTTGGTTTTTCAACAAAGTCACTATGTTGTACGTCGTCCTAACGAGATTCAAATCGCTCTTTTCGAATAACATTACTAGCGAGCAACATCCGGCAATGGTGTCGAACACGGTCTTCATTTCCGCGTCGTACTGATTTATGTCTTCTAACACATAATTTTAATTTCTATTAATATATTATTACATTCTAACACTTCGACACTTCGTGTCGCTCTAACAATGATGTATGTTATATTGTTTTTCTTTTTAGTGTATCGTCAGACAGGATTTTTTTTTGTTTCGGAAGGAATTGAGCTAGAACAGATAAAAATAGAACTTTTTGCATAAGCGGACGGTATCGCTCTCTTAGGAGATCTTAGGTATTTAGTTCAAATCGATTTGAACCACATGTATTTCCTAACTTTGCATTGAATTTTAACGAATGTACTGTTAAATTATAATTATTTATGCAGTTTGTCAGTCTAGGTGTATTTCTACGAGCACCAGTTCCGCCGTTTCCCAAAATCGACTTGTCTAAACTCTTCGGCACGGCGCGGCGGCGGCACCGTCTGTCGGTGACGTCGAATCGGTTTCTTTTTTATTGAGTACAGAGTTAGAGTTGTGTTTAATAAAATAGATATAAAATATCGAATATATATTATATAGAAATAAAATAGATAATAGTAGTTCGAAACTCCCTAGAAGTGGAAATTTGAGTGCCTATTGAATACCACGTACACTCAATATTTACAACGCCAGTGTTAGTGACTGAATCAACAATTTAGGAACAATTTATATTGTTTGTTTTGTCTATTATTTCCATTTGAACGCTTCTTTTCGTACATTGTAGAAAACATTTATCTTTCGTACACATTTACGGATATTTATTTCATTATTTTTTTAAATTCATATGCCTAAATTAATAAATTAATAAAAATTCATAACCTTGCTTGTGTCCTTCAAGTGATATTAAAACAGAGACAGTGTTTCGATCATTGGATTTTATTTGGTTCGCTCGTTATGGGACAACCACGTGCATTATAAACTAGTATAAACGTAGACAATATGAATCTACGGAATTTCGAGAATTTTAAAGTTTATTCGGCACAAAAACGATCCAAACGACTGCGTTAATCCGATGACCAACGGTACGATAGAACGGTTTCGCCGAACTTTGAAAACTACTATAAAATATTACAATACCGTATGTTCCAACGGCGATGGGAAAGTTGCCACAAATTAAATTCTATCGCAGACGCAAATTCTCGCGTAAAAAAAGTCTAATAGGAACGTACAGTGAGCGAAGCGGTAAACGAATGACACAACCTTGCCAATACCGACTGAGTGTTTTTAATACTTCAAAAATAATTCTTTATAGTAGTAATACTTTATATAAAATCAATACGACATCGTTAGTTTTTCGTTGAGAAAAAAAGCGCGTGCAGTTAATCAAACACAATCTCTTGTCAAACCGAACCAACAGGCAAATGTGTATACATAAACGCATAAACCGCATGATGATAAAAGATGCACTTAAAAAAGAAATAATTATAGTTGAGTTGACAAAATCGTAAGAAGCGCCTTTATGAGGGACCTTAGTAATTGAATACACGGGGTATTTAAATCGATATTATTGTCGATCTATAATTTTCAATCTAATATTTTATGGAAAAAACACAATTTTATTAAATAGACGTTATTTTCATAAAAAAAAGCTCCTAAACCCTAGTAAATAAATGACGAAATTTCAAAACAGATATTTTACCGCCAAAATCGTTCTAAATATTTAGATAACAAAAGAGCTGTTACGTTTTTTTTTTATCTGTAGATTCAAATTACATTATTTCGGTCATAAAAACGTAAATACATAAATTGGGATTCGGAATTTAAAATCAATCTTTTAATACTTATTTATAATTGTTATGTGATACAGGAATATTCAATGAAAAAAAATGTCAAACATATTGAATGAGAAAAAATATTAATCCATATTCCATGGATCGGGTCTTCGTTATGCACCCTGTATTTTTTTTTACGGAATACAGTGTTAGTGTTGTGTTTAAAAAAATGAGACGAATAATTGAAGATCGTCCCATACTGTTAACTGTAGTTCAAAACTCCCTAGAAGTGGAAATTTGAGTGCCTATTTCACACCACGAACACTCGATATTTATAAAGCCGGTGTTAGCGACTGAATCAACAATTACTAAAGAACGGTTCATATTGTTTGTTTTGTATATCATTCCCATTCGAACGTTCCTAAAACAGATATTTTACAACCAAAATCGTTCAAAAAATCTAGATACCGAATGAGCTGTTTCGTTTTATTTTTTTTTTTATCTGTAGATTAAAATTTCATGGTTTCTTACTGTTTTCTCATTATTTCTTATTTTTATGCGATACAAGAATATTCAATGAAAAAAAATGTCAAACATATTGAATGTGAAAAAATATTAATCCATATACCATGAGTTAGATTTAAGATATATGTCCTGTGTTTTTTTTAAAATTGTTTTTATTGAGTACAGATTTAGAGTTGTGTTTAATAAAATAGATATAAAATATCGAATATATATTATATAGAAATAAAATAGATAACAGTAGTTCGAAACTCCCTAGAAGTGGAAATTTGAGTGCCTATTAAATACCACGTAGGTACACTCGATATTTACAACGCCAGTGTTAGCAACTGAATCAACAATTAAGGAACAGTTTATATTGTTTGTTTTGTCTATTATTTCCATTTGAACGCTTCTTTTCGTACATTGTAGAAAACATTTATCTTTCGTACACATTTACGGATATTTATTTCATTATTTTTTAAAATTCATATGCTTGCGAAAAAAATCAAATAGAATAATTAATCGGAATAAAGTAGGTACCAGAAAATTAGTAATCATTAGTATAAATTATTTTTAATTTCAATGAAAGCGTTGTTAATCCAGTACTTTAAATTTAATATTCTTAACTTAATTTAACTATTATACTAACAAAAATATGATCCTAATGTTTAAAATATCATTGTTTAATAACAGAATAGTAGTCAATACTAATTTACATTGTTATTTTCTCATTAAAGCATGTGGAATTTTCAGGTTCTATTTCTAAAAATCATGTAAAAACTTACCGTTTCGATGTGTTTTCTTAAAACAATATTTTGATAAAAATTGGCAACTTATCTACTTTATTCACAAATACCATATGAAATCTCCTAATCATTTAATTTTAGTCCCTGGAAACCAGCCGTAGGTTCCTCAACTGAACGACCACGTCGTACGCCTTCCGGATGATATGCCAGTTGTTGCGTTCGTTGCGGATAGCCAAAATGCAAAAATTCGAAATGGCGGTTATCGCTCACGTCATATTCAGGTTGACAAAAGCGTGGGACGAAGACGCTGTTGCGAAACGCGTGAATGTTAATGCGCACGACAAATTTGCACGCTGTCGCGTTCGTCAATTCGTCCAACCGCGATAAGTCCACCAGCAATCAGGGTTGCCACACATAAGAGAATATGGACCATTTGTACGAGGTACGAAGAGCACCTATCCTCGTATACCTTTTATACGCGAATTCCAACAAGATAAGAAATATATCTATATTTTATTTTAAAGTACGAAAATTAAATTAAATTTCAATATGGAAGATAGTATTATCCATGATAAAAACTATTATCATGGTATTATCTATAATGAAAAAGATAAATATCCATAACTTACCATTTATTATCCTTATCATTTACTTAAAAGTAAATGGTAATTGATAAACAATAGATCATAAAAGACCTTACAATTTTAAATGTGTAAATGTTTTTTGACAAAAAACAATATTGGTAAATTATCACAATCATATTTAATTCAACGTCGTGTATAAGTATTAAGTGGGATCTATAAAATTAGTATTTTTTTAGTAAAATATCTTTTTTTTTCTATGAATTATTTTTCTAAAAGTGGTATGTTGCGTTCTATTTATTGCGGTATTTCACGAACTTTTATCTAAGTACGTATGTTATACAGATGGATATTTCAAGCAAACCAATAACAAAATTTTAAAATTGTACTATATAATAATATTTATATTTGTTTCGTACAAAATGACAGGTTTTCAAATATTCTATAGAATACACGAGATTGCAGTATGTCACACAGCAATGATTTTAAAACTATTAGTGTTAGCCATCAATCGATACGTCAGGTAGTTATTGTTTGAATAAATTATATTTAACGAACAGTTTATCCGAGTTTTGAAATCAAGTACATTTTTAACGAATAAAAGACATAGTGATTAAACCGAAAACATAAATTAAACTCTAACTCTTCTTAGTTTATCGAATGTTTCATTAAATTCACGAACATATGTATCCACTTCGGAGTACAATATCTCGCTCCGACATTCATTAATATGATGATTTTGTAACTCTATTGAAGTTTCTTCTTGAGTGTTATAGTTGATTGAAACGTTTAATTTTTTGAATTTCTCTGCGACTTCCGAAATTTTATTGCGCAGTGCAGTAACCGCGTCAGATCCCTCTTGTACTTGCATATTCGGAAAACTGAAAATCGTATTCAGATCCGTTGTTAACGAGGTCAAACCGTCAGGAAACACATTTTGAAACTTGTTGAAATCAAATTTCTCCTTAAGCTTTGCCAATTTGCTAGTCAAAAGGTCGAGGTCGTCTCCATCCAACACTCGTAGCGTTTCGTAAAAAACCACTCCCAGATAAAATTTGTTGTAAACGTCATAGAGTGCGTAAACGTGCTGAAAGTTGAACGTCATTTTCTTGAGGTCCGCGAAAATGGCAATGATTTTTCGCAACCGTCTGTTCCAGTAAACCATCACTTTGCCTCTATACAACATGATGATTTGACTATTTTTGACGTATTTGTTGTACAAATAATCTATTTGTAAATATTCTGTCTGCACGCCCGAGTGGACAAACCAATTTAAATTTGACAATTCGAAACCGATGAGTTCATTATAACGCCTGGGAAAGAACCATTGCATGAAATTATTAAACTGTTCCGCGCTGGTTCTCGCGTCGGTGTCGTCGAATGACCTATAGTCGTACGCCTTCATTTCGCAGTGTTTGACTCTATACGCGTCGAGTTCCGCCTCAATTATATTCAAAATTCGTAAGAACGAAAATGAGATTTCTTCTTCACTCCCCGAATGAAACCGTTGGTTTTTCAACAAAGTCACTATGTTGTACATCGTCCTAACGACATTCAAATCACTCTTTTCGTATTGCATCACTAGCGAGCAACAGTCGGCAATGGTGTCGAACACGGTCTCCATTTCCTGGTAGACTATATATATGTCTTTGTAAGCGCGTCTGTTGAAAACGCTGAGTCGTAAAACGAAGCCGCACGTCGTGGGGGGTACAATTCCGGACGAAATTTCGTCCGGGTTATTCGAATCGTCCGCGTCCGCGTAGTTTTCGAGGAGTGTGCTCTTATCGTGCGAACCGGGCGTGAAGTACACGTCGTCTTCTCTACGTAAATATTTCATATACTTTTGAGCGCAAACAATGTCGTCGAAGTGATTGTTTATCCTGTCCAACAATTGCTCCAAATATCTCGCGTTTTTCTGGTTTCGATGTTTCCGGAAGTTAAAACACACAGTGGGCAAACCTTCAAAAAACTTATCCACTAACGCCACTCTATCGTTGTTATCGTTGATGTGATTTAAATTCGCGAATGCTCGTACGAAATACGCCGGAGGCAAGTCGTCCGTGTTCCGTTCTATTTTCGCGTTGATTTCGTCGATAATTTTTATTTGGTTGTTGCTCAACACGTGTCCGTTCGCGATCACCATGACGTACACCAATTTCACGATCACCAATAAAATCGATTCGTGGTACCACCGAACGACGTCGATATCGAAAGAGATCAGCATTTTATCTACGATTTGAAGCATTGACGGTTGGCCTTTGTGCGCGTCTAACTTCGCGTGGGAAACCATCAAAGAAATGGGATCTTTGTCGTCACGGATTTTGATTAGGTTCTCCAAGAGTATGCGTCTCGCGGAACACTTCTGAAGTTTATCGACGTCCGACGCCAGTCCGAAATTACGGATCCTGGACAACAGTTTCCATAATTCCAGGTCATCAGATTCATTGGTGTCGACGTAAGCCCAGACGTAAGACGAGTCGAACACCAACCATCTTTTCAATAAGTCGTACACGCAGTACATGGACAAGAATCTCTGTAACTCGGTCACTTCCACGAGTAACAACTGGACAATTTCCTTGTACGATTTCTCGAAATAAGCGCGGCCAGTTTTCCATGAGATCGAATCGATTTTGACGCTTAACGATATCAGCGATTTCAAAACGCCGACGTCCATGTAGAACGACGAGTCCGAGAATGTCTCGAGAAAATTCGTCAACGCGTTTATGAAATGCACGACGATATCGCGGAGATCGGAAATCAGCCTTCGAAATTTGTGTTTGAATGTCAAACCATCGCTGTCCGAATGGACGTTATTCCCGAAGACACATTCGTACGTAAAAATGACAAAGTCACTTACGCGCTCCACTATCCAGACGGCAGACTTGCAGCTCGTGGCGGTGTAGAACGCATACCCTTGATCTATCTCATACTCATTCTTTCTCCAATCGTTGATTATGATCGTTGTGAACGAAGATCTATCTGTCTTTTCATCGTTTTTGATTGATACGGCCGTCATAAATTCGGTAACGGTGCCATAAGGCGAGTTTTGAAGTGATACGTACCGATTGATATTTTCTTTGACGAGCTTGGGTTCAACCCGGGCTTCGAACCGGATCAGCGTCGAAAACAGAATCAAACACGAGTACACTACTTTTGACGACATTACTTTTCTCAGACGATAACGAACACAAAGACGATAGGTTACGTACAGCGTTTTTGTCGAAGTCACGCTCGACGACCGAATACGAACTGCGTGTTATTTCTCGCCCGACCCCGGATAATAAATGTTGTGTTTGATGAGCTGATCAAATAACATAACACTCAGGACCATGAGTAATACATCACGTGAAACATATTTTTGTTTCTGTTTTACGACACGAGTGCGATGACGGCTTTTCCTACAGACCAGACACAGTGCCGTGTCTCGACTTCCGTTGCCGGCTTAAGGCAACACTATTTGACGCCCTCCCCTCCCTACCCTAAAAATCTAGAAGTTTTCTTCACGTTTTTATCATATTATTCGTTATTCCTTAAATACGTTTCATACTTTTATTAATTACATACGACGACTGCTTCATTGCTCATCAATCAATATTGTAGTCTCTTCAACATCTCTTTTTTTGTTTTTAACAAAACAATACGTAAATTCCAACTCATACCTATACACGTGCAGTACCAAATGTTGATACGTTATTGTGTGGTTATAATATAACACATTAGTTTTCCAAGTTATTTACGTTATTTATATAATTTTTTATTTGATAGTTCTAAACCAAAAAGGATGGAAGAAAGGGTTCAAAGTTATGATTTTGACGACAATGTCTTTCGTCAACGAAATCGCTACGTATATTTATGGTTCAAGTTATTATAATGATAAACTTATTTATTATTATTTTTTTTATTTCTTGATTCTTAATTGTAGTCAAATTGATCAGTACTAGCAGGTAGTAAACAAGTAACAGTTATTGATAGTCTGTGTTTTTTTATTTTTTTATATTGACCGACCAGATCAAATTTTAATTTTGGCTAAAAACGGGAAGTAGATTATTACGTTGGTTCGAGGAGTCATTCTGCAAGCGATATTAAAACATAGACGGTAGTTCAATCATTTGATTTTATTTGGTTCGCTCATTTTGAAATTTCCACGCGCATTATAAACTATAAAGCTAGTCAATAATCAACGGGATTTCGAGAATTTTAAAGTGTATTCGGTACAAAGAAGGTCCGGGCGTCTGCGTGAATCCGACAGTAAATGGTACAGTAGAACGGTTACGCCAAATTTTGAAAACTACTATAAAGACGCAAAGTCTAAAGTGAGCGAAGCGGTATACGGATGACACAACCTTGCGAATACCGACTGTGTGTTTTGAATACTTCAAAAATAATACTTTATCCGACATCGTTAGTTTTTCGTTTAGAAAAAAAGTGCGTGAAGTTCATCAAACATAATCCCGTATCACAACGTACCGACAGACAAATGTGTAAACATAAAACGTATGACGATAAAAGATGCACTTCAAAAATAATGATAATAGTTGAGTTGACAAAACCATTAGAAGCGCCTTTTTAAGGGACTTTTATTACTGACGATCTATTTTTTAATCTAATATTTCATGGAAAAAAAAGACAATTTTATTAAACACACGTTATTTTCAAAAAAAAAAAAAAGTTCGTATAATCCAAGTAAATAAATGATGTAAATTTAAAACAGATATTTTACCGAGAAAATGTTTCGAAAAATCTAGATAACAAAAGAGCAGTTTCGTTACCAAATCGTGATCCAAGATTAAAAAAAAATCTTATTATACTTATTTCTTATTGTTATTTGATACAAGAATATTCAATGAAAAAAAAAAAATGTCAAACATATTGAATGTGAAAAAATAATAATCCATAATCCATGGGTCGGATCTTTGTTATACACCCTGTATTTTTTTTACGGAGTACAGTGGTAAAGTTGTATATAATAAAAAGAGATGAATAATTGAACATCGTCCCACACTGTTAATTGTAGTTCAAAACTCCCTAGAAGTGGAAATTTGAGAGCATATTGCACACCACTTACACTCGATGTTTACACCGCTGGTGTTAACGACTGAATCAACAATAATTAAGGAACGGATTATATTGTTTCTTTTGTCTATTATTTCCATTTGAACGCTTCTTTTCGTACATTTTATAGAAGAAATTTATCATTTGTATATGATATGTTATGTATTGATATTTATTTCATTATTATTTTCGATTCACATACTTGCGAAAAAAATAAAATAGACTAATAAATCCGAAAAAAGTACTAACACTTTGTAATCTTTAAACTTTTACTTTTTTAAACAATTATACTAACAAAAATATGAAACTAATATTTAAAATATCATTATTTAATAACATAATAGTAGTCAATACTAATTTACATAGTTATTTTTAATTAAGACACGTGGCGTTTTTAAGTTCTAATTCTAAAATTCATGTAAATACTTACAGTTTCGATGAATTTTCTAAAAAAAATATTTTGATAAAAATTGGCGACTTATTACGAGTAAAACGAAAAACTTGTTTGTTACACAGCGATGAGTGTTTTTTTTTGTTTTTTTTTTTTTGTTTTTATGTAAAAATCGCTATTTGAGAGCTTATAGGGAAATAAAGAGAAATTGCCAGTAAAAGGGAAGAGATGGTGGAGTTTGGAAGACGAATATGGTGAAACCAACCTTAGGGTTGATAATTAAAGAAGAAGGCGATTCTGAAAAAAAGTTTCTGTGCATAATTCGTAGTTTATAATTATTTTACCGTTTATAGTCATATTGTGTATGGATTTGTTTTTTTTTTTTTTAATAAAATCTCGAGAACTAACTGCGTGTTTAATTCTCGTTTGAGTTTTTGACTTCGGATAATTGTTGTGTTTAATGAGCTGATCAAATAACAAAACACTCGGAACCGTGAGTAATACATTACGCGAATCATGTTTTTTCTGTTTTACAATACGATTGCAATGGCGTCTTTTCTTGTATACCAGACACAATGTCGTGTCTCGACTTCCGTTTCTGGCCTAAGGCAACACTGTTTGACGTCGTTTCCAACCTTCTCTAAAAAACGTGAAATGTATTTCACATTTTAACATGTAATTCGATATTCCTTAAATATGCTGTATACGTATTACAAGTACCTGCATGGCTGCATATATTAATCATTACTAAAATCTTTTATTCATACATTGTTTTTATGTAAAAAATCACTTTTTCAATCCTATAGGGAACTAAAAAGAAATAACCATTTACAGGGAAGAGTGGAAGGAGGTGGAAAAAGAACCTGGTTCTCAGGGTTGATTACTAAAGAAGAAGACGATTCTGAAAAAAGTTTCAGTGCAACATTCGTCGTTCACATATTTTACCACTTTTAGTTATATCGTCTGCAGATTTCTTTTTTTTTTAATAATCCGAAGATTGAAACACGTATATCGTTCTACATCCTATAAGTCGAATAATGGTTGGATATACGTATCGATTATTGTCTAAGACATTGAAATTGAATCGGCAGCAGTTGGGGCACTATTTTTATATTTCATAATAATTAAATCGATGAATCGATTTTATTTTAAAACGTAATATTTTATTTAAAAAAATACATGTCACGTACGAAATGAAGTGATGTTTTTGATTTATTTTATAACCACTACAATTTTTTAAAATATCATTTAAAATTAACTAACAAAACCATTTGTACAAATCATCAAATAAAACATTAACAAATAAGTGAACCGTTGGTTATTAAAAAAAAAATAATAATAATAATAATAATAATAATATCAAATCTATAACATACACGAGATTTCCATCATTAAAACGGTTTGGTTAATAAAACATAGTTCTCCGACTGAACATTTCAATAGAACCGTCTGAGTTGCTGGAATTCTTTGTTGAATTGACGAACCAATTCATTTACGTCTTTGTGCAACACCGCAAGGAAAGCGTCACCTTCCAACGGAGTTTGGTTCGATGTGGACGGTCGTACGACGACATTGTCGTCGATCACAACGTTGTACAGGACGAATTTCACTCCGGCGTCCGACACGGCGTTTCGCAGTTTACTCACCGCGTCGCTCGCACTCATTTCGCTCGCCGCCGTGCCGTCGGGACCGTTTCGCGTGTACGGAAAGCTGAAAATGGTCGACAAATCCGTTTTGAGAGCGGCCAGTCCGTCGGGGAAAACGTCGTGGAATTTGTTGAAATCGATGGCTGTCTTCAGTCTCGCCGACGCCGCCTTCAGAGACTCGTAGTCGGATCCGGCCAACGCGCGTATCGCCTCGCGAAATATCACCGCGAGGAAAAACTTGTTGTAAACGTCGTAGAGCGCGTACACGTTTCGCGGGTCGAGCGTCGTTTCCGCCGACTCTGCGAAAATTTCGTCGACCGACAGCAGTCGATGGTTCCAGTACACCCGCACCACGTTACTGTACCGCTTGACCACGTCGCTGTTCTTCACGTAGTTCTCGTACAAATAGTCTACTTGGAAATACCGGTCGTAGCCGACTACCAGGCTATGAACTTTCGGCTTTGGCAAGGTGACGCCGTAGCGCACTTTGGAGAAATTCCGCATGAACTTCGGCAGCGAACTGTCGTCGATCTTCCGTATGTCGTGGCTGTCGAACGCCAGGTACTCTTGCTTCGCGGTCCGGCAGTATTTCGTCCGGTACACGTTGAGTTCGGACATGATCGTGCCCATCGCGCGTCCGTACAGAATAAGGGTTCCTTTTTCGTCCTTGGGATCCGTCCGTAAATTGTTCAACAAAACGGCCACGTCGTACGCCGTCCGGACGAGGTGCCAGTTGTTGCTTTCGTTCTGGATAGCCAGAACGCAAAAATCCGAAATGTCGTTCATCGCTCGTGTCATTGTATCGACGTTCGTGCGCTGGATGAAGCCGCTGTTGCGAACCGCGTGAATGTAAAGGCGTACGACAAATGCGCACGCCGTCGGTTTCACCAACTTTTTCGCGTACGCCGATTCGTCCGACTGCGAGTAGTCCGTCAACAACGTGTACTGATTGTGCGACCCGGGCGTGTAGTACTTGTCGTTTTCTCCGCGCAAGTGTTTCAGATATTTTTCGGCGCACGTGATCTGGTCCAAGTGTGCGTGTATGCGTTCCAATAACTGATCCGTGAATCCCGTAATTTCGGCTGTCGATGGTTCGACGTGAAAATCACGTAACCTGTCGGAATACAACTTCAGTTCACCGATGTCGACGTTCTCGCTCAACAAGTCGAATCCTTCGATAAAGTACGCCGGTAAAACGTCTTTATCCGCCAGCATTTTTTCGTTGATTTCGTCTATTGTCTTCTTCGCCGCTTCACTCGGAGCGTTTTCACTCGTCAACGCCGCGTGGCACAAGAGTTTCATGATCGCGGCCAAAACCGAATCGTGGTACCACAA
Source organism: Therioaphis trifolii (assembly GCA_027580255.1). Classification (NCBI taxonomy): domain Eukaryota; kingdom Metazoa; phylum Arthropoda; class Insecta; order Hemiptera; family Aphididae; genus Therioaphis; species Therioaphis trifolii. The sequence continues at coordinate 6,369,768 of CM050404.1, forward strand.
AATCACGTCCACGTCATACGAGTCCAACATTCGATCCGCGATTTGGCGGATCGTGGCCGTGTCGTCCTCCCGACCGCCTTCGTTCACCCTAACGTTCAAAACCGCCAAAGTGATCGCGTCCGTGCCGTGAATTTCCACGATGCCTTCCAAGAGTATCTGCAAGGCGCGACAGTTTTTTAGTGAAGCGTCCGATTCCAGTCCGGCGCTAGCGGTTATGTGCAAAAATTCAACCATGCTCATGTCGTCTTCGGTGGGACCGTCGACGAACACCCACACTTGGAAATAGTCCGGTATTTTCGACGTCATCATCGTGGTGTAATCGCAGTACACGGACGAGTACCGCTGCAGTTCGACGATTTCCACCAGTAACAGCTCAATGATTTCCTGCTTGGTTTTGTTGAAACCCGTCTCGACGCAATTGCTCCTGGGCATCATCAGACTGATTTTGATTGTCAACGATACGAACGCTTTCAAAACGCTCTTGTCCATGTACAACGACGAATTCGCGATTTTTTCTAGAAAATTCGTCAATACACTCATGAAATGGTTGACGTTGGACCCGACGTCCAGGGTAAATCGCGCCAACTCTTTGTCGAACGTGGATTTAACGCTCGACATGTTCAGATTGATGAAATTATTGATTTTCCTTACGACCCAAAGGGCTGACTTACAGTTTATAGCGGTGTATAACGCGTAAACACTATCCACGGATTTTTGATTCCTGCAACCGTATATGACAATGTTCTGCCGAGTCGTGTGATCTTCGATGCCATCCTTCATTGTCACCGTCATCTGATACGGATTGTCGTCTTTGAAATGTTTTTTTTTAATACTCACTGCTCTTTGATAATATTTGGAAGTGTTGTCCTCGTTTGTCTCGTACGCGCCGTCGTTGGCATCTTTATGTCGTTTCATTTCCCCTCTCCCACATCGTGCCAACGTCAAACTCAGAAACAAACACAAATACACGTATCTTCTCATGGTTTTCATTTGATTCGATTGAATAATTTATAATTACTTTTCTATGGAAATTGATAATTATGACTAAAATCGAGCTTGGCCTCGATTATTCCCGTATATCTACATGGTGTTTGACGAGCTGAATAAATAAAAATAGATAAATAAAGAAACGTGTGCAACCGTATGTCAATTCTGATTTCGCAGTTTCCCGTGCCGAATACAAAGGCCTTTTTTTTTTTTTTTTACGACCAGAAATCATCGATACCTTCTAAATCAAATCTATGCTCGGCGTATTGAAAAGAAACCAATAATATCAATGATAAATGTATGCATACAGTGAAAACTGTCGAAAGTGGTCACTGAATAAAACGGAAAACTATAGTGAATTTTGTATGGTCCCGGGTCGTTCCTATAGTTTCATATAGACGCTGAACATCTATAAAACG